>JAMXBD010000591.1:600000-809328 GCA_024138025.1 Combretum micranthum
CGAACAAAAGTAGCAAGAAGGCCTTAATTTTATCTCAAGCAACATTGAAACAACATTGGATCAATTGAAATCACGGGCGAGGAATTGAATTCATTGATGAACAGTGCAAATACAGCTCCTTTGGTCGCCCGTGACTTCTTATGGAGGAGAAGAAAATCATCACAGCAAGAATGCAGCTCCTTTGGTCGCCCGTGGTTAAAGTTACAAAGGAAGAAAAATCATCACAGCAAGAATACAACCTTTTAGCTCGCCCGTGATGGGTTGTCTGACGACTTTGAAGTGTTATTTTGTTTCATTTTCTTGATACATTAGTTCGGACAAAAAGACACCCCCTTTCCCAAGTGTTGTATTATTATACATCGAACTCAGGGGACATATATATAAAAAGAAGACACCCATAGATCTGAGAGGATGATTCATTTTTCAGAGATCAAGAGAACTGTTCTTAGATCCGAGAGGAATTTGTATGTGAGTTTGTGTGAAATTATTGTAAGTGTAGTTGGGATTCCAAGAAGAACTCGAGAGAGATGATTGGATCCAAGTGTTCGTGTGTGTACAAACATCTACGTTATCATAATTCAAAAGGGTTTTTTATTTCTTTTCTTATCTTACTCTTGTTGTATGTTTTATTCTGTTATCGTTTTGTTTGTTCCATGTTTGTGTTAAGCATGAGTGAGTAGTAATTAGGGTGTTACGAAGTCATATTAACATGAATTGTATATGTAATTGTTATTAATCTTTTTAATTACGAATTTCTAGTGATGGGTCTTCAATAAAGTTAGGAAATTGTAGTACACGACATAATCCTACATCAGATCTCGTTGGAAAAGGTTGAGAAACAATTCCTTCGGGTAGATCTAAGGCACTAGAACAAATTACTCCTATTGATAGAGATATTAATAGGAAGTTTGCTGCATGTTTTCAAGGAATTTGAGGATAACAAGAGTTCTAATGCAATCCTGAATTGGCTATTAACTTAGAAAAGATTCTAATGGATACAATTAGGATTAGAATTGATCTATTATGAGAATAGTGATCATGAATTGAGAATTCCACAAATAAGTGATTAAATGGATGAATTTAGTTAAGTCATGTTAATGTGATGGAGTAACCCTGCTGTATATTGTGTTAGTAGTTTTGTCAAAATCCTGTTTTACATGTTATTGTGATAAGATTCTGTAGTTAATATAGCTTAGTTGTAGAATTAACTAGTTGAGTAGTTAAATAAACCTAATTTGATTCGATTGCTAGATAATAATAAAGAGGGCGAGTAGTAGTACTTGTCAGGGCCTCGAGGAATACGACCCTATAAGCCATTCCTATACTACAATTGATAGGTGCACTTGCCTTTCGTATCGAGTATGAGATAGAACATAGGATTATAAATTATAAAACTTGATTACACCATCAAGAAGCATCCTTGCTTAGGAAGCGGTCCAAGGAACATTTCAGCACATGAAAAAGCTCTCACCTTGCTCAAGAAGGGGAGTTCCAGATAAGTTAAAGCCAAAATGAGGTTACTTTATCTTTGTGATAAGGTTTTGACAAACCTAATCACAAAGAGGGGTGGCTGTAGACACCTCATTTTGACTTTTATTTTTGTCAAATTATTTTGTTAATCTTAGTATACATATAACTAAATGACTCGATGGGTCATTTTCGAGCCAGTTTTCAGCCCATTTTCAAACCCCGTTTTTTACAAACCAAATACATATTTTAAAACTAGGCATGGAGTAGGTTTATATATATATATATATATATAATTTAAGCATATTGATCAACAATAAGGATTTCAAATCCGAACTTGAAATTTGAAAAAAAAAAAACTCATTTTTTTAGTTTTCGAAAAAAACTCAAAATCCGTAAATTTCGCTAAAAACGTGCGTTGTCTGTTAATATTAGAACGTTAATGGAGCTCCAATTGTACCTCCATCTCCCTTGCTGGAAACCAATATTTGCAAACATTTTCGGACCAATACGAGATCACGGGAGTTCCAGCCACCTTCTAAAACCCCCATCCTATCAGTACCCATTAGTGCCGTCACTATATTGCCGGAAAGCGACCTTGCTACTCCGTCAGCATCCATCTTATTCCTCCCTATTGCCTGCGCGAAGTCCGTCAGGTAAGTTTCGCATTCTCTTCTTTTACTATAATAATAATAATAATAATAATAATAATAATAATAATAATAAATAGGAAAAATAAAAATTAGTATGTAATTAAAATATCAAAATATGTTATGAATATGTTGTGTTATTTTGAAAATTTAAAATTTGTAATAGCCTTAATCATGATAGTATAATCATTATAATTTATTTATTTTTTTTCTTTATCAATGAAAGATTGTCTCATAAACTTGTTCTAAAACTATTGAATTGAAATTTATGCTATAATTGGTTATGATATAGTTTTTGAATATTCTATCATGTTGCATTAATATGGTGATGATCTTGTTTTGAGATAAAATTAAATTTTGTGATATGTATCATGTTAAGTATTTGTTCATAGAACTACATTAAGATCTTGTCATTGATAATATAACCATAATCATGTCATGATATAAGGAATACATAAGATTTCTAGAGTTTTATGTTTATAATATATGAAATTGTGTGATGATGTATGATGATAGTCATTAAGAATCCCTTTATGCCATGATTTTACCTTATTATAATATAGTAATGACCTTGATTATAATAACACTGAATTTTATGATTTCACCATACCATATTGAGATCTTGCCCTTCATAATGTAACTTTAATGATATATAAATCTTGACCATGCCATGATATTGTTTTGATTAGCTTAAATATTGATATTCCTTATAATAATTTCATTCTTGATAACATGTAAGGTGAATTGATATGCATGATATGTGATTATGATTTCTTATTCTAAAATTTTTATCACTTAGAAAAATTCATTTTCATGAAAAAGCAAAAAAAACCTAAAATTGATAGATTTAGGATCCATATCGAAAGCGATTAATTTTGATAAAATTAATAAAATCTAATAAACTTAAAGCGAAAAGATTTCAAAAATTCTAAAATTAACCAACAAATTAAATTTTTCGAAAAAGAATTACGTGTAGTTTGATCCCGATTAACAGGTATGTAGGCACCTAAATGGGCGACTTAAAATATGTAAAAAATTATTTTTGTGAATTTATTTGATTTGTTTGTTTTCTTAAGTTAGTCTAGAATATGTGAATAATAATATAATTTGAATATTTTGAGTTCTTAAATTATATACGTTCATTGATGGAATTTGATTAGTGAAATGACCTAGATTTACATTTTAATCAAATCTCATGTGTTTATTAATTTATTTTAAGGAGTTGAATTGAATGAGTATGGTTATGTTGTTAGTAGTCTAAGATATATGATTTTGTATGTGTATATGTTGACATTAATAGTTTGTTTTAATGCATTAATGTGTGAGTAATGAAATTATTAATGTTGTCTTTTGTACATTAAAAGGTTAAGTTAAGTTAGATTTATAAATCAACTTCAATATTTGTTAAAGGATAATTAATAGAGCTTCTTGTAATTAAGGTAGCAATTATGCCCAAATGAGACTCAAATTAAAGCTAAATGCAACCTAAAGTTATATAGGCATTAAGGGGTAAATTTGGTATATGTTTAAAGTCAAAATTTGCTTAATTACCTTACTTTTTGAAGGCAGCCATTTTTACCCGAATTTTCCTTTTCTTTCTTTTGTTTTCTTCTTCCTCTTTTGATTCCATTTCCAAGCTTAAGACAAGGTTTATATCAAGTTTGAAAATCAAAGTTACTCTCAAGACAAGGTATATATATATATATACTTGAATTAATTTAGTTAAGGGTGTTATGTTGTTTTATTTTCCTTTCTTGAAGAAGTTGTATAGATTATTGGATGAATTGAGTTTAAGATTGATCAATTGTTGTTATGCATGGAATGAGTTATGAAAGTGTTATATGAGTGTGTGAGGTGGTGCATGCATTGTTGTATGTTTATGGAGTGTTGGGAAGTTGTTAAGGGGATTTGTGTAGGAGAATTTAGAAATTATGGAAGTAGAATTTGAAGTGTTTAATTGTGTTGAATTCATGCTTTGAGTTGCTAGAATTGAGTGGTATAGATATGAGTGAATAATATGAAGTTGGAAGTGTAGTTGAGAAAGATTTTGAAGTGTTTTAACCTAGAATTTTACAAAGTAGAAAACAGGGGATTAGAATTTTCATTTAACCTTGTTTTTAAAACGTACGCCGGCATCTGGGGATTCTACGCCGCCGGCGTAGAGGCGGTGTAGAAAGCCCACAGAATCGTTTTTCTTAATGCCGTTTGCAACGCCGCCGGCTTTAATGCTAAGAATTTGCCAGCGTCTGTTCTTCAAAACGTACGCCGGCAATTTGAGTCTCTACGCCGCCGGCGTAGAGGCGGTGTTGAAAGTTCACGGAACCAAATTTCTTAAAGCCGACTAAACACCGCCAGCTTTCGTTAGGAAGTCATCCGGCGTTCTTTCTTCCATATTGTACGCTGGCTTCTGGGAATCAAGGCCACCGGCGTACATGTGAAGGCTAACGGCGTACCTTAGAACGCTGCCAGCGTTGGCAGTGTACATTTTCAGAACATTGAACACCGGCTCAACGCCGCCGGTGTTGAGTGCCGGCGTATCCCCTGTGTTTTTCAATTTTAAGAGCTTTCTCTAAAAATTTTCCAAAGTTGTTATTTGAGTAATTAAGTGTTTATTAAGTGATTTAGAATGTAATAGGACGTTTAAATGCTTATTGGTGACTTTGTAATTAATGAATTGGATGTCTTTGATTAATTGTGATATACGGATATAATATGTATATATATTTGTGAGAATGAAATCTATAATTGTTGATTTATTAATTATTGTGACATTTCTATTACAGTTAAGGATTCTTCGGTTAGTTCATCACTGAGAGATCCTAGTTCTATACTAACGGGTTCAGGTACGCAACAACTTGTCTGATGTTTGCTAGGACCAGACATTTCTAATTTGACCTAAATTGATTCGATTTAACATTTGGATGAATTGGATGTCTATTACGCTATTTAATCTGATCCGAGGAGCAGCAAACCTGTCATGATGCAATGACATGTTAGCTAGGCGCTTAACCAAGTCATGATGCAATGACTTTACCATGATGCAATGGTACGCTATGATGCAATAGCGATTCTTTTGGTTAAGTGGGTAGCCGATAGGGGGGAATTGTATCTGTGTAACGTTTGCTTAAACTTACGGGGAAATACCATGATTTAGTTCAAGGTTTATGGGAACTTGTGAACTAGGCTCATGTTATGGACTGAGTTTAAGTAGAGTCGGGCAACGGCTTTTAAACCCTAGATGAAGCTATTATCTTCATGAAATAGATATAGGAGATATAAGTATTCGGATTGCTTATATCAACCCCCTGAGCAGCTGCTGCTACTCAGGATCCCTGGATTCCCGAAGTGTGACCGGGGTTTGAATACCCTCTTGTTGATTTGTGAATCAAATTGTAATAAAAATAACCACTTGTTCTATGGTACATTACATGAATTGGATGACTTGTTATGCATTGGTTATTGTGTACTGGGCCTCTGGCTCACTTTTGCTGCTTTGCAGGTATCGGAGACGAGTATTACGATGACTTGGGCTATGGGTCCGATTTCGAAAGATTTCTGGATGAGTGGGATGAATAGGATCCGGTGACCCGGGACTTTTAGAAGACTTTTTGCTAAGGACCAGCTATGTATAGAAGGCTTGTTAGTGAAGCCAATTTCTTTTGTAATGACCTTAAGATCCTTTAGGGTCCTCATGTTTTAAGAGAACATGTAATTTGTTTGTAGTATCATGTATTGACAAAAAGCAATGTTTATTTGATGTAAATATATGTGTAGATTGCTTATGTTAGCAATCTTGTTTTATTTAAAAAGTTCTTTACAAAGTATAGTGCTTTGATCAAACAATTTTCATAAACTGTTAGTTTTAGGACAACCTTACATATAATTATTAATGTTATATGTGGTTGGGGATTCGGTACTCTAAATCTCGGGATTTAGAGGAACGGGTCTTTACAATTAGATTAGTATTTTTGTGTATATTAACCATAGGTTTAGTTAGTTAGATCTTTCTAAATAGTTTAAAATTTGAAGTTAGGGTTTAAAGGGAAGCAATTTAAATTTAGAAAGTTAAAGTGGTAACTGTTTATGTTTTAATAAGTTAGCCTCCAAACTTAAGTTAATTTCTGGTTCTCGTTTTCAAAACGATTTTTTTTCCGCAGATCAGTAGCAAAACCAAAATCAACCTACTCATTGGTTTTTGTCTATTTCTCCTCTCGACTTTAGTCGAGTGACGACTCCAAAATATTTTAAAAATTCAAAATTTCCTTTAATTCTTAGTCGAAGATTCGTATTGAATGGGATAGAGTTTAGTACAAATCAGATTAAAGGAAATCAAACCGGAAATCGAAACCCAGGCTCGATAGTGAGTAATTAATATTAGGATTGTTTAAGAGCAATTGATGGCACATATGATCGTGCATTCGTTCCTTCTGAAATACAGGGCTGCTTTCTAGGATGAAAGGAAGGCACTATACAAAACATTCTAACGGTCATAACTTTTCACTTAAAATTTGTTTTATGTATTAGCTGGATGGGAAGATTTTGCATATGATTCTCGTGTATTGGCAAGTGAATTTAAGATCCCACAAGGTAGAGATAACTCAATTAATAATATACAATGAAAGTGAAACAATTTTTTCATTGATATAGAATTATATATTATTGCAATTTATAGGTAAATTTTACCTTGAGGATGCTGGATATGGCATCCGACAAGGAATTATATCTCCTTATAGGGGGGATCGAATATTATCTTAAAGGGTTTAGTCATGATCATCGAGCTATTTAATCTACACCATTCATCCTTGCAAACGACCATTAAAAGAGGTTTTGAAATTCTTAAAAGTCTATTAGATGCAGTGCCTTATCGGTCATTTGATATACAAACAAGTGTAGTTTTGGCTTATTGCATCATTCACAATTTTATAATGGGCCTTAACCTCGATCCAATTGTAAAAGAAGTATCATAAGATTTGGAATCACAAAGAATAAGCCTATTGTGCCAACGAAAGTCAAAGAGAAGAAAGGAAAGAAAATAGAGAATGGTCTATGAAAAGAGATGAGATAGCAAATGCAATGTGGAATAATTATAGAGCAAATAGGCAAACTAATTATTTTTTTTGAATTAATAAACTTATGTCATTTCGTCATTTTTTGTTATCAAACTTGTCCTGCGTACGCATATCAAAGTTGAATTTTATCCTCTATATGTTATTTAAAGCATATCGTGCCATTACTACTATTGTATGAGAGTAACTTGTTATGGAATTTTCCTTATTTGATTTTTTTTTAATTTTATATTTGAATTTTCTTGTCATTATGGTTGTGAGTTGTATAATATTATAGCAATAGGAAAAAAATATGTGAATAAGGGAAATGGTGGTGACAAGGATATAAAATTTAAAAACTTCAAGTGATCAAGACTAATGGAGGATTTAATGTTGAAAATTTTAGTAGATGAAGCACTTAAAGGTAACAAACGTTCAACTATGTTCAAATTATCATCTTTTGCTTGAGTAGCAGGTGCAATGAATGAAAATTTTGGAGTAAGTGGTTTTCCGGATCATGTAGAGAATCACCTCTAATTGTAAAAAATACATGGGCCACCATTCAAAAGTTAATAATAAAAAAGTGGTTTTGAATGGAATGATAAACTAAAAATGACTATTGTTGGCACATATTTTTTTAATGAAGAAGAAATGGTATAATTTTTTTAAAAATGTTTTCTATTAATTTTCAGTAAATATATATTTTTGTAATTGTTTATATTTTAAGTGAATCATTTCTTTTCAATGTGTTTTTCTTTTAGGTACATTCAAAATTCAAATAATAAAAAATATCTAAATAAAAAGATTGCGATGTATGAGGAAACGACATTGGTTATGGGAAGGGATATTGTAACCAGTAGTCTTGCTAAGCAATTTGGAGAATTTAACTTGAATCCAGAAAATGATTCTCCCCTTATTAATTCAAAAGAAGATTATAAAAATGATGCAAATGGCTAAAAAGAAAATCTTTCAATCCATATAATCAATGATCACATAGGAAACAAAACTCATTAGTGAGACATTTGAGAACAAGATTCTAAATCACATTAGTGAGGTAGCAGAAGAGATCAAAGAACTAAGAGGGACAAACTAGATGTGCAAAAGCTTGATGAGGTGATGAAAATGGAAGAATATGATAAATTTACTTTGGAAATAGTATTTGATTACTTGGTTGAAAATGAAAAGATTGCAAAAGCATTTATGGTTAAAAGTGATGAACTTTGACCATATGGATCAATGGTTTCATCCAAATACAGTGAGCTATGCTTATTTCCTGTGATTTGAATTTTGGTATTTTCTATTTAATAAAATACCATAACTTAGAACTTCTTTTAGTTTGTTTTTTATGGTATGAAGCTTATGGTAGAAATGTACTTTTTCCTTTTTATATTATTGGTGGGCATTTTTTAGCATCTAGCTTATGTTGGAAAGGTATTAATTTCACTTTCAACTTAGGCAAATTCTATGGTCTGGTCATTAATTTTGACAGGACTGGTCTGACAACTCACAACATACCTAACCGCGATCGAACCACTATAGTTAATATTCCAATTACTATATTTACTTTAATGGTTAGATAGATGACTGAACGGTTCTATCAACGGGACTGTAGAAATCCCTTTTAAGTTATTATGTAGAATAATGTTTAAATAATAAGATTGCATTCTACAACCAACTTCATGGTTTATGTCTTCATTTGAACATTGTTATTGCAAATTTATATATATATATATATATATATATATATACACAAATTTTTTTTTATCAACAATAGGTAATGACTTTTTTTTTTTTAATAAGAACACAAACATTATATACATTTGCAAAAAATAAGGAGATCCTTGATAGATAATTCAAAGTTTAAAATTTTAAAAAATTATTTAAATATCTCATGAATTGTATATGATAATTTGCATTTACATATGTATTGTAAATATAATATATACAATACATTATCTGTTCATTCACTTCGTTGTAATTGCAATTTCATTACAGTTATTACGGTGTTTAATTCACTGAATAGTGATTTCATAATGAATCTATATTACACAAAACATTGGATAATCATTCTTTAGTCAAACTTATGAATACCAATTCAATGTTGGAGCTATCTTTTTTTTTTTTATTTTAAATACCACCATTTAAGTAAAAAAAAATCAATAAAGAAAAATCCTATTATAGCTTTATTTTATTTCTCCATAATAGGAATTCATTACAGCCTTATTCATTCAGCGAAGTAAACAAGCCGTACATGTTGTAGGGAAATTTTTTGGAAGTTCCTTCTTCAAAGAAATATTTAATTTTTTATGATTGGATTAAGGAAATTTTTAATGATTTTATATTTTAACATAATATACATATTAAGTAATTTTAAATATTTATTTTTGTGTTAATATAATTAAGGGATAATGACGAAAATAGTATCTAGATTTTTGCAAAAAGAATAATAAAGTACCTGAAGTTTGATTTTGAATAATTTGGTACCTAGACAATTGTTTATGCACCAAATTGTTCAAAACTAAACTTCAGGTATGAAAAATGTCAACGAAAAGTTTTTTTATATGCTAAACTTCAGATTGTTCTTTTGGCGAAGGCTAGGATACCATTTTCTTCGTTAACCTTAGAATTAACGAACACTAAAAAACATTTTCTAGAAAATTTTATGAAAAAAATTAAACACATGAAATTATACTGTTTTCAGGAAATTAATTTTAAGGGAAAAGTTTTCTACTTAAGATTGCTTTACTTTGAAACAAACAGACAAGCTTTTATATGAGGGTAAGATGCCTTAAACGTATGAGTTATTCATTTGAGATTTAAATTACTTTCATACCCTCATGTGTTATATTGATTAAGTTGGTTATCACCTAAATTGTCCATTGTATCCCTCTTTGCTTGTTTTATGACATGCAATTCATATTAAGTATTACCCTCCTTCTAATTATTTATTTGGGGAAAATACAAAAACACCCCCTAAATTATAGAGTTGGCTCGAATTAACCCATGAACTTCAAAAGTGTAGTTTTGGACCTCCATAATTATAATCAATTTGTAAATAAGTCCATTTTGTACTGATCGGTCAAAAAGTACAGAAAAATACTGTTCAAAGTGTACAAATTTGTATAGAAAAATTTACGGATTTGTACAAACAGGGCATGAACAAGATGATATGGACTTATTTGCAAATTATTTATAGTTATGGCGGTCAAAAACTACATTGTTGAAGTTCGGGGAATCAATCTATGCCATCCTATAATTTAAGGGGTGTTTTTGCGTTTTATTCTATTTAATTTTGTAAGTTCTATTAAACTTCTAATTGTTATATTATTTTATTTATTCTTAGTAATTCCTTATCATATTTGCTTAACATTATTATCATTATTGATTATTATATATATTTCCAATATGTTTTGTTATTGTCTATTAATATTAGTATCATTATTATTATTTTCACTCCCATAACATAAATTTTTAGGATATTTCAAGAAATGAAAAAAAAGGCAAAAATAAAAAATAAAAAATTAAAGTCAAAACACTAGTTGCCCTTTTCTCTTCCTCATTTATCAAACTGCCACAAATCTTAACCTTTATTATTCAGTATATCAATCAAATGCTTTTGGGGTCAACCATGCGCATGACCTTTATGCAATTGCAAATACGAATGGTAGAAGGAATAGACGATTTTAGTGGTAGTTAGCTAGAGCCTGTGATAGGTTAAGGAGCACGTACTGTGATATAACCAATTTAATATAAATCAGACACTCTTCATTTGATTAGATTTATAATCCTTGAGAGTAGAACTTCAGCGGTACAATTATTTTTATATGATTGGATAAAATTGCATCAAACAAAAAGAAAAGTGTACTTATTTATAGATGTTGGACCTCAATTTTTTGTTTGCTAAATCTGATGAGAGATAAAAGAGGTGCAACATTTACTTATTTATTTGAACTTCATGTAATAAAAAAAATGGTACATCAATCAAATCAATCGATATAAGAAGACTCATACAGAGTCATGGAAACTAAACTGGATTGATTGGCAAATTCCTTCAAAAGTTAAATCATTCCAATGGAGGGTAATATGTCTTTTATAAAAACAAAATCCACTCAACTAACAAGTCAATAAATTGCTAGAAAGGATGACATAATTCCACGTAAGCGATGGCAATAAAAAAAACAAATGTATAAAACAATAGCCGCTTATTTAAAATTTATCAACAAATCGATATCTAAATTACTACCAATTTTTTTTTATAGTGATAGATGATGATGGATGATTGAATGTAGTCGTGTTCCATGGTACACTATTCTTCAGAACATGTTAAAGGAGGTAGTTGATATTATTTCATATGCTAAAAACCAAGCCTTTTGAGGTTTTTATTATTACCCAATAAAATTGTCTGCTATTTCTATTTTTTTTTTCCACAAATGTCATAGCAATTATATATAGTTATATATTTAATTTTGTTTTTTTCTAAACTAATAAATGAAGAATAAATTAATGGATACCTAAAGATGCTAAAATGAAGGATTTGGATAGTAAAGAGATGCTTAAGCTAAAGAGGTTTCTAAGGACATGTTTGGTGGGAGGTAACTCATTTGGTGTCCTTAAGTCCCATGCTAGGTTTTTAAAAACCTTTTTTTTTTTCATTTTTTTTTTCTTTTAGGAATCTCTTAACTGTATCTAAGATCCTTTATTTATTATCCTTGAATAATTTTTTTTTTTCGGGGGGCAATTATCCCTTAATACTATTTGATATCTTAAATATTATCTAGTTATTATTCTATTAATTTACCTTAACATTTCTAAAAAATTTAGAAAAAGTTATAAGACCTTACCATAACGGTGAAGAACCCAAAAAAGATAATTAGATAACATATATAATTGTGTTAGGAATCTCCATTGAACATGTTCTAAGGACCTCACTTAGGTTCCTGGGTTTAGGGGTGGACGCGGTACGGTTCGGTCCAGTTTGCTACCCGAACCAAACCAAACCTAAAATTACGATTCGGTTATTTTTATAAAAACGAACCTAACCATATGGTTCAGTTTACTAATTTTTCAAACCTAAAAAAAACGGTTCGGTATGGTTCGGTATACGGTTCAAACCATATAAGAAAATCAAATTATTCCAATTTTATTTAATTGCATATGTATTAAGAAATAATTAAGGAAACCATCTAGAGCAATTAATTGGTTTCCTAAATTATTCAAACAACCAAAAGAGCAAACATAACAATTACCAAATTAATTAAATCACGTAAACGGAAAAATCTAATATCAATGGCAAACATCCCAACTTGACAAGAGTTCAAATCAAGGCCAAGATCTGCAGGATGACTTTCTTTCACAATTTACATGATTCTGTTATAAAATAATAAACGATTTCTTTTTGAAACAGAAAAAAGACAGTCTAAAATCATCACGTTGCATCAACTCTTGAGTAAAGCGTTACTGAAGTTGAACTAGAAAACTGATATCTGCTGTACTTGTACAGGATTAAACAAACTCAAAATTAAAGTGGGCATTTGCCTTCGTCTGGCAATAGAAAGCAAAGCAAGACAAAAAGAAAACTTCCTTATACCAATATTCTCAACTTTTTCCTTCGTGACCTTGGGAATAAAAGCTGTCAAAACTGCTTCTCACTTCTCAACAGCAGCCTCCGACGTGGCCTAAGATGAAATGCATGATTCGTAATTAGTAATTACCCCAAACAAATGCATCATTCGACCATCAACTAATGAATACTGCATTCCATGCTTCATCAATAAGATCAACATGATCCAAATCGCTCAGAGCCAAGATGAAACAAATGAGGCTTAGATTGTAATTTGATCAGACAAAAAAAGTAGGAACCCCGCCATGGCTGCAAGAATTGCCACGCCAAGATACGATCGGTTCTCGTAGTCTGTCAATTCATCTCTTTTTTGATTACAATCACCCACTAACAAAATCTGTTGGGTTGTGGAGCCTGAATACTGTACACCTTTGAAAAGTCATAATTCTTCTCAATATATATGCGAAGGGACATGTTTTTGTTATATGAAACAATGTAACTTTTCTTGAAGGGGTTATAGAAGAGTTGTAACTCTTCCCAAAAGGCATTATTATTGTTAGTAAGGGTATTTTAGGCAGTTCACGTAAAATTGTCATTAGGGTTTTTTATAAATAGCCCATCTATGTAATACACATCTCTCTCTAACATATAGTGAATATCCTGGCTTGGTAGCGCCCCCAGACGTAGTCACAATCCGTGACGAACTGGGTAAACAATTTTGTGTCTTTGTCATTTCAATCTTTATTTTTCGTCTTTATTATTTCATAACAAATTGGTATCAGAGCAAGGTTCGGTGGGATAGATATGATGGGTGACGGAAAATTGCCGATTGAAAGGTTTGACGGAGCAGATTTCGGATTCTGGAAGATGCAGGTCGAGGATTATCTGTATGGTAAAGATCTGTATCAGCCTCTGGGTACAAAACCAGAGGATATGAAGGACGAAGACTGGAAATTGTTGGACAGGAAGGCGATGAGCGTGGTTCGCTTGTCTCTGTCCAGGAACGTTGCGCTTCATACAGCAAAAGCGAAATCCACTAAGGAGATGTTTGAGACGTTATCGGAGATGTATGAGAAACCATCAGCAGCAAACAAGGTTCATCTGATGCGGCGTCTCTTCAACCTAAAGATGTCAGAGAATACTGTGGTTGCCGATCATCTTAACGAGTTCAATTTGATCACAACCCAATTAAGCGCTGTGGATATTGATTTCGATGATGAGGTCCAAGCCCTAATTTTGCTGTCTTCCTTACCGGAGAGTTGGAGCGGAACAGTTACAGCTGTTAGTGCTTCATCGGGGAAAGAGAAGTTGAAATTTGACGAAGTAAGAGATCTGATCATTAGTGAAGAAATTCGCAAGAAGGAATTAGGTATTACTTCAGGGTCAGTTTTGAACACAGGAAATAGGGGCAGATCTGATTCGAAGGAAACGAATCGGGGTAGATCGAAATCAAGAGGTCGGAACAGGGGAAGAAGTGCATCGAAAAGGGACTTGAGTAAAATCAAGTGTTGGAACTGTCAGGAATTTGGTCACTTCAAGAATCAGTGCACAGCACCGAAGAAAAAGAAGGAGGCAAATGCAACAGTAGATGAAACCGAAGATGCATTAATTTTGAGTGTGAGCAGTCCATTGGAATCGTGGGTTTTGGATTCTGGAGCATCGTTTCATTCTTGCAGTGGTGCAGAGTTAATGGAAGAATATACTTCTGGTGATTTTGGAGAAGTCTATCTTGCTGATGACGAACCTCTGAAAATCGTGGGGAAGGGAGATGTTCAGATCAAAACACCGAATGGATCTGTATTACAGTTGCATGGCGTGAGACATATCCCTGGGTTGAAAAGAAATTTACTCTCGGTTGGGCAGTTAGATGATGAAGGTTATGATGTAACCTTTGGCTGCAATAATTGGAAAATTACAAAAGGAGCCATGGTGGTGGCTCGAGGCAAGAAGGAGGGTACATTGTATACGACGACAAATCTCAAGGATAGTATTGCTCTTACAGGAGCATACAGTGATGCAGATTTGTGGCATTGCCGACTAGGTCATATGAGTGAGAAAGGGATGAAGGAGCTGTGTTCAAAAGGAAAACTGCCGGACCTCAAGACAACTGAAGTCGGATTGTGTGAGGAGTGTGTACTCGGGAAACAGAAGAGGGTAAGTTTCTCGAAGGCTGGCAGAACTTTGAGAAAGCAGAAGCTTGAGTTAGTACACAGTGACTTATGGGGACCAGCGCCGGTGACATCTCTTGGTGGTGCGTCATATTACATGACTTTTATTGATGATTCCACTAGAAAGGTATGGGTTTATTTTCTAAAAAATAAATCTGATGCTTTTAATATCTTTAGAAAGTGGAAAGCTCTGGTAGAAGTTGAAACAGGCCTGAAAGTGAAGTGTCTGAGATCTGATAATGGTGGTGAATATGAGCTCAGTGAGTTTAAAGAATTTTGTGCTAATAATGGTATTCGCATGGAAAAGACTGTGCCAGGAACTCCTCAACATAATGGCGTTGCAGAACGCATGAACAGAACACTTAATGAACGTGCTAGGTGCATGAGGCTGAAGTGTGGGTTACCCAAGATGTTTTGGGCAGATGCAGTCAACACTGCTGCCTTCTTGATCAATAGAAGACCATCAGCCCCTTTGGAGAACGGCATACCAGAGGAGGCTTGGAGTGGTAAAGAGATAAACAATTTTGTGTCTTTGTCATTTCAATCTTTATTTTTCGTCTTCATTATTTCGTAACAAAATCATCATCGCCTCTTTTATATCCTCTTTCTTTTTCCATCTGCGAAGAACAATAGAACATAGCATTTGCATTTTTTTTTTTTTTTTTTTTTTGCCAATGAATAATGAAAAGGCAAATTTGCCATCCAACTTGACAAGAGTTCAAATCAAGGCCAAAGATCTGCAAGACGACTTTCTTTCACAATTAACATGAATACATGATTATATTACAAAATAATAAACGGTTTTTTTTTGAAACAGAAAAAAAAAAAAACAGTCTAAAATCATCATGTTGCATCAACTCTTGAGCAAAGCATTACTAAAGTTGAACCAAAAAACTGATATCTGCTGTACCTGTACAAGATTAAACAAACTCAAAATATTAAAGTGGGTATTTGACCTCGTCTAGCAATGGAAAGCAAGACAGAAAGAAAACTTCCTTATAGCAATATTCTCAACTTTTCCTGTGTGACCTTGGGAATAAAAGCTGTCGAATTTGCTTCTCAGCAGCAGCCTTCGATGTGGCCTAGGATGAAATGCATGATTCGTAATTACCCCAAACAAATGCATTATTCAACCATCAACTAATGAGTACCGCATTCCATGCTTCATGAATAAGATTAACATGATCCAAATCGCTCAGAACCAAGATGAAACAAATGAGGCTTAGATTGTAATTTGATCAGACAAAAAAAGTAGGAACCCCGCCATGGCTGCAAGAATTGCCACGCCAAGATACATCGCTTCTCGTTCTCGTAAGTCTGTCAATCATCTCTTCTTTGATTACAATCACCCACTAACAAAATCATCATCGCCTCTTTTATATCCTCTTTTTTTCATCTGTGAAGAACATAGCATTTGATTTTTTTTTTTTTTTTTTTTTTTGCCAATGAATAATGAATAATGATTTCTCCAGGCCAGAAGTGGGCCTCTGTTCACATGATGACAAATCTACATCAATTTCCACAAGTCTCCACCTGATATTAAACCCAACAATATTATCAAGTATCAAACAGAAAACCATCATAAACCATTCGAAATTGTAACAACTAACATGTAATACACTTCAAAGGACTGACCTTAGTTTAATTGATGGTGATATTTACAGAAGTTGAATCCTTCAATTTTGAAAGTTCAGTTTCTGTAATAAATAAAAAAATGCATGCTATTAGCAAATAATCAACATATGAAAGAAATTGAAACTAATATGAAATATAACAAATTGAAACCTGATTCAAATATTTCCAATGCTTCAAGATCCTCCTCAATGGACAAAAGTGCAGATTTTTTGAGCCAATCTTGTGCACATATGAGGGCTTCCACCATATGTGGAGTTAAGGAACTCCTAAAAATATCAAGAACTCGACCATCCATGCTAAAAGCACTTTCTGAAGCCACAGTTGATAGAGGATTTGTTAAGATGTCTCTAGCCATTAAAGAGAGGATGGGGTACCTACATGAGAATTTTTTCCACCAATCCAATACATCAAAACCTTTGTCATCATCATCAAGTTCCTCGCATTCTTCTGCCAAATACTTCTCCAATTCATTCTTTTGCATCATTTTGTTCCCTCCCAC
This sequence comes from Combretum micranthum, assembly GCA_024138025.1. NCBI lineage: Eukaryota > Viridiplantae > Streptophyta > Magnoliopsida > Myrtales > Combretaceae > Combretum > Combretum micranthum. The sequence continues at coordinate 617,025 of JAMXBD010000591.1, forward strand.
TTTTTTAGTGAACTTGTTTCTCATTTTCTTTTACACTCTTCATTTGCCATTTCTAGTTTTGGTTCTTTCACATGACTTTCAGAATTTGTCACAAGGCTTTCCTCACTATGCTCAATACAAGAATCATAATAATAAAACAAGCTTGAGAGTGTGAGGTGAATTTTTTCCATTAGTTGGTTTCCTTTCTCATCATCATAGACCTCTCTCACCATTTAATCCACACAAGAAAGGTAAAAAACAAAATCTATCATTAAGTGGTAAGTGAAGTATAAAAAGATTAAAGTGAAAAAAAAGTTGATATGTGAATAGTATACTATAGGTATGAGTTTATAAGAATATTTTTTTAAAAAAAATAGAAAAATATATTCAAAATTTTTGTAGTAGAATTTTCATAATTAAAATAAGATAATTATTTTATTTATTTTAGTGAATTATTAAATAAGTTACTAGTATGATCAAAATACACGAATATACACTATAATTGATATTTTTATGACCCAAAAAATTCTAAAGTTTATTTTATGAAAATAAAAAAAATTTCAAATATTTTCAAAGTATTAAAATAATTTATTTTATTTTTAGTATCGGGTCTTAAATAGAAACTGATCCCATAAAAACCCGAAAAAAAAACTAAATTTTCTAAAAATAGAATTTTCTATTATCTATAAAATATTTATCTAAAAATATAAGGGTTTACAAGAGCGGTGTAAAATAGTGTAAAATTGTGTAACGAATGGTAGTGAATAGTGTAAAAAACTAATTTAATTACTAGTATTAAAGAAATACGAATATAATCGCAAAATCAGATATTTCTAGTTATCGAAAAATTATAAAACTAATAGTTTTGAAATCCTTATGAAATTACGGGTCTAACGGTACTAATTGTGTATTTTTCTATATCCCGAGCTTCAGGACACACTTTTCAAAGTTTGTATCCAAACAGATTTGAAATAGGTCAAAAATTTACTAATCTAATATTTTTAAGCGACCTTATATTATTACGAGCTATTCTATACACTAAAACCACGCCCTAGCTTCTAGGGTTAAGAGCGTAGGATTGTCAGACCTAAGCTACTATCTTCCACTTAAGGTCGTGTTGACTTTGAGTTTTCGGTTGACTTTCCAGTTTAGGTTTTACCAAAATGGAAAATGAGAGTTTAAGTTTATACAATGCATTTAGTTTGAGAAATTTATTTCAAATTTTATTTTTATAAGTATCTAATATATCTTAATGTTTTCGGAATTCTTGAATTAGGCTATTATTTCCGAACGTTTATTGTTAATTATTACCGAATAGGATTTTCTTGATTTGGTAACAATATCGATTATTGAAAAGATCTTAGTGAAAATTAAATTCAATGAATTATTATTATTTGTCAAATAGAGTTCTCTTAATCATGCCAAAACCTAGTTATAAAAATGGCTTTGGTGAATTCTCAATTCTTTGAATTATCGTTTTATTGAAGATTTATTACTTTTTTTTGTAATTTATTTTTGGGTTCTATATTATCCGATTGTACAAAAAAAAAAATTAGTATGAAAGTTGTCTTACATAGTGGTTTTGGATTTAAAGATTTTTGAGTTCTTATTGTATTTTAAGGATTCTCATTTTCTCAAAATTAAGAAATTTTTATATCCTTTCGTGATTTAGGACTAGTCGAAGTTCGATTTTAATTTGGAGACATTTTTAGAGTTTGTCTTTGAAGTTTATTTTGGAATTATTTACTGAAATTTTCTGGAGGTTACAAGTTTCATGAGTGTATAGGCTTTGCATGGCATGTAAAGAAAAGAGGAAGGCGTGATCATGCTATCGTATCACAAATGAGGAACAAGAATGCTAAGCATGTAATTTTGGTAGGGCACTAAGGTTAACATGTATGCCCTATTTTTCAAAGAAATAATGTTGAAATTAGTATTTCCACTAGTTTTATTTTGTTACATGAGAAATTTAATTCATTGTGCGATTATTATTGTAATATTTTGATATCGACATTAAAGATTTTAATAGCCCATGCTAAATCCAATTTTGATATCATAATCATCACCAATGTCGTATCCTGCATCACCATCTTATGTTCCAGATCAAGGTTGCATATTTTACATTGCTTATAAGAATTTGGTGATGGTAGTTTGATTTATTTGTCACTTTGATAGGAGAGATGGGAATCAGAAATGGAAAGAGTTAAATCTTTTTAGAGCTGGGCAAACAGGTCGTGGTCCACAGGCTGATCCATTTATTTTTTTAAAAAATCGAGTCAGAGTTAGGTTTTCTGGCTCATTTAAAAACGGGCTAAATTGATCCGACCCATTTAATCATCGGGCCAAAGCTGGCTGGCTCATGGGCCAAAGCAAAAGAAAAGAAAAAAGAGCGGAAAATTGAATAAAAAAATAATAATAACAACATATTAGTGAATATTTATAACATGTTATTAATAAGAATTTATTGATACATACATCAAATGGATAATAACACTTTTTTAAATACATATTTATTAATTTAAACGTAATGTGATATCCAATAAATTATTTAAACAACTTTATATATATATAAGTAATTAAAATAGCAATAAAATTAATTATTGATATATAATATGCACTAAAATACATAAATATTTTAATTTTCTTATAAATTAATATAAAAATAAAAAATTAATTCGTTTTGGCTAACAGGCCGACCAATTTAGCCCACGGGTCAATAAATTTTGATCTATTTTAAAGTGAGTAAAAATGGCTCGATCCATTTAACCCTCAAACTGAATCGGGTTTGGCCGAGCTGGCCCATTTAGCCAATATGCCCACCCTTAGGTTCGTCCCACTTGGGGTTTAAATTATTTTTTATGACTCTTGTTTAGCTTCTGCTTGCCCATTCGGACGACAACGTAAGGTTTCACTGCTTCTGAAATAATCTCAAATAGCAAGGTTGACTCCTTTGTGACAGAAAATGAATACAAAATGCCTTAAAAATAGAATTATTTCCGTCGTAGGAGCATTTTAGTTTATTATTACAATTTTATAATTTTTTCTCCTTTTCCAAGGTCTCATATTTTAAGTATATAAATCAACCTAAACAAAAATATTAAAAATTAATAATGTCTCTCGATAAAAATGATTGATAGACAAAGCTTGTAAATTGACAAAAAAAAAAAAGGATAGATCTCATAAATCGATAAGAAAATATCTTCGCTTTTAGAATCCATAAGTTGCTTTTATAAAAATAATATTTGAATGAATCTATATTTTTTAAAACAGGAAAAATATTTTCCAATAGCAGTCTCATTTTTTTTATTAAAACAAATATGAAATATATTTCCTATATTTTAATTTTTTGGTGATTACAAGGAAGGGGAATTCGATCCTAACACGATCTACTTGGAAGATCAGGATAATGCTATTAGTTTATAATGTAATTAGTAAAACAGTATAGTTTAATAAATATGATTTTGCATATAGAAATATAAAAGGAAAAAATCAAAAGCACGAAATGAAAAAATAACAAGAAAAAGAAACAAAATACAAAAAAGCGAATTTACCTTAATCATGGTTGTTGGTGAGCATAAGCAGCAACGTTAAATGACACCCTTTCTCCAATTGTCTCTAAAAAAATTTAAAAGTCCTAAAGGATGCAAATATTTGCCAATGTTTTTTTTTTCCCCGTCAAAGATTGAAATTAAATAATATATTTGTACGGAAAACCATCTGTGTCTGTTATTGGTCATGGTGTATATTCATCATCAAGGTCTAATGTCGTCAAGTTCGTGCTACTAGAGTTAAAAATTCATTTTTAATTACTACCTAATACGATTTTTCGAGAAGGAAAAATCGAAACCAGACAAACTCGTTAAGATAAATGGATAATTATTTTTATATATTTATATATATATTATTTTTAATTACTAGCTAATACAATTGAACAAAGTGTTACAATATGTTAGGTCCTCAAATCCAAAGAGAGAGCCCAACCCAAAAAAACTAGCCTATTAGGTAGGAGAACCTTCTACATTTAAGAACCATTTCACAATTTCTCATGGAACCAATATGGGATTATAACATTATCCACCCCTTGAGAAACCGACGTCCTCGGCGGCCTACTATAAGTGGCCTACTCTTGATGGCTTTCACTATGGGTGGCTGCACTCTAGTCTTTTTACTAGGTAGCCATTTTCCAAGTCGCTCCTTCCTACGTCGCCCCTTCCTACGTCGCCCCTTCCGCTGACGTCGATCTCTCAACGAGAGCACTAAATGTTAGGTCCTCAAATCCAAAGGGAGAGCCCAACCCAAAAGACTAGCCTATTAGATGGAAGAACCTTCTACACTTAAGAACCATTCCACAATTTCTCATGGAATCAATGTGGGATTGTAACACAATATTGATTAAATAATGAAATTTAGGTTCACATTTATTTCTTTTATTCAATGAATATTGGATATATAGGCACAGGCATGTGCTTTTGCTTTTAATTACATAAATTGATCAAAATTTTAAGATTCTTTTGGTTATTTTATCAAAAAAACACTCACATATGCACAAAATACACGCACACACATGAAATTAAGTGTAGTTTACAACAAATAAATGGTCATTTGTGCGTTATATTGTTTCATCAAAATACATATTAAACATTTAAGTCAATACCATATACAAAGGTTTAAGATTCCATTAGAGATTTAGAGAGGGGCACTTTGATTGGAAATTTTTTCCTTCATTTTGGAAGACCACTTTAATGGGAAGACTTTTTTCAACTCTTTTTTCCTTTTTTCTTTTCTTTTTTTTTTTTTTTTTTTGGAGAGAGAGGGAAAGATCACCAGGTCATTTGACTCCGTTTGGGATATTCAAGTTGTCAAGTTCATTTTGAGAAAATTTTTGTTAGATTATTCTAAAAAATGCATATTCGATTTCACTGGGGAACTTGTCATTTGTTGAGTTCCACTAGAAATCCAAATGAAGTCATTATATAAAGAGGATTAAAGTGTTGTAGGATTTGTTTGGTCAAGAGATAGCACTTCAAAAGCATGCTATCAAGGATCTTTCAAGGACATGACAGCACTCTATCAGGCAAGCTATTCAAACAAGATGATAATGCTCTAATGAACAGGTTAATCTTTTATGAGTTGACTATTTGAAAGGGAGTGATAATACTTCAATGAGTAGGTTGTCCAAAGAGGATGATAACACTCCAATGAGTAGATTATCAAAACAAGATTATAATGCTCCAATGAATAGATTACTAGGATAACACCCTGGTGTGCAAGTTATCCTGTAAGGGTGATAATGTTTTAGTAATGCATTGATGAGCATATTATATAAGTAAGGTGATAACACTCTAATGAGCAAGTCATCCTATATTACATTGGGAGATGTTGCATTGTTGAGCTTCAATGGATCTAATGGGAAAGTGCATGTTCTTTGAGTCTAACTAAGGACAGTAGTATATCAAGTTTTAATAACTTTTTCAATGGGGTAATTTCTTAAGCTAGTAATTAATGTCACTTATGACATCTCATCTTATGTCATAATTTTTGTTAGTAATGATATATTTATATATTTATGACAATATATATCTACATTGTTAAAACCATTGACGTAGTTTTTGTTGTTTTTTCTAAATCTCTTGAAATATTCAAAAAAGCTATTATAAAAAATCTATTAATTTCAATAATTTTAAGGATAAAATGGTAATTTTCTTAAATCTCTTTTTTTCTTTTTCTCTCACTTATATCACATTTATTACCTAATTTGTATGTATGTGAATATATATTACTTTAGGTTTATATTTTCATTTTTTTCATTTAAAGATGTAAATTATTAAAATTAAGTTAAAATAAGATTTTCATTACTATCAAAAGTCAATTCTTGAAAGACAAAATAAAAATAAAACAACTTAAGTCTTTCCATTCTTCATTCAAGATCTTTTTTTTTTTTCCAAAAACCTAACATTATCGGTTTCATAAAAGAATGATAGAAATTCTATTTTAACACAATGTTGAGGGTACAAGGTAAATTTACACTCATTTTACAATTTGCTTAGAATATATTATAGGTTTTAAAATTTAAGCATCTTGTAAGTCGTAACTCTTAATATGTAGGCTATCCATAAGTCAAATTTGTGCAATTTCAATAATGCGTATATCTAAATTAACATATATAAATATAATAAAAGTTCAACTCTTGAACACATAATCAAATATATTTTAATCATGATTTATGTTGATTGTATTTTGGTCAATGTTTATGTTTTATTGAACTTCATTATATATTATTTGTTATAACTAATTAACTTCTGGGCTTTTATATTTTGATTCTAGATATAAACCATTGATAATAATTTAGCTCAGAAAGGGTTATAAATAAATTTATAGAAATTGTAATACGTCTTAAAATTTATAAATTTTATAAATCCAAATTTTAATATAATTATAAGGTAGGAGGATTGGTTTCGAATTCCAAATTCACGATTAGTTACATTCATGTGTGGAGTGCATGACTAAAAAACTACTACTCCAAGAAGGATCGATGGTTGCAAATGATTCGAATCTAGATGGTATAGTATTGAGTTTGAATTCAAGTTTGACTAAAAATTTTAAAACTCCAGTTTGGTTTGAGTTTGACCAAGTTTAATATTTTATGCTTGAGTTCGGTTTGAAATAAAATTATATAATCTTGAGTTTAACTTGATTAAGCTCATTTATACTATATTTGTTAAAAAATATTTTTTAAATTATAATTCAAATAATATTAAATCTCAACTCAATTAACATTTATACTTGACTTGAGTTTGTAAACTAATCAAGTTAAACATATAAAGTTTGAATTTAATTCGATAAAATATTTGAATAATTTAACTTTGAATTCCATTAAACTATTTTTAAATCAAATTTAAATAAATATCAAATCAAATTCGAGTGATTTATAAAACAACTTAGTCCATCGGATCCTCTGCCTATCCATATCCATGTCACCTAAAAAAAGAGAGAGATAAGGGTAAAAAGGAAAAGAAAAAGAAAAAGCAGTGTCAATGCAGTGGATTGGTAAAAGTAATTCTTACGCAATAAGTAATGACGCATCGTCAAATGTATCTGAGCGTCCATTGTAAAGTTTTCTCAAAAAAGAGGGAGAGCGAAAAGCTTTTTAAGATGACAATGATTGGCTTAGTTTGATAGAATAAAATATGATTAAAAAAAATATTTTCTTATTTTATAGTTAGAGGTATTTTTAAAATAAAATATTTTTTTAATCAAAAATAGTCATTTCGTATTTTACAAAATAGACTTTTTTATGAATTTTGTTATAAAACAAACAAGGGAATAAATATCTTATATTGATTCCATTCAATCGAACCAAAATTTGCTCAGTCAATCTAGCTCGTTTAAGTTTCATGCAAATAAATATTTAATACTTATTATGATGTTTTTTCTATATTTTAAAAATTATTTTACTTTTAAAATTTATTTTATATATATATCAAATATTTATTTACATGATACAATAAAGATTGCGAACTCCCTTTTCATAAGAGGGGAGTATACGACAAATAAAATACACATTATTCTAAATTTAAAGAAAAAACATATATTTTTATTATAAACAAATCTTATTGATTCGATACATAAAATATAAATATAGTTGAAATATAAATAAAATAAAATAAAGTTTTCATTGATATTATCATATATATGATTTATTATATGTAAAATAAATAATTAACTATTAGAAGTAAAATAAGTTATAATAAATAAAGATATTGTTAGTCATATTTTATAAGGGAGTACCTAAAGGCTAATTTTGAGTAACTTTGTCATCATCTATTTATTAGTTATACACGCTCCCTTTATAAAAGGCTGCATTGAAACGATAAGATAAAACTCCTACATAGCAAACACTGCAAGTAAACCAACAAACCCATGTCGATGTCGCACTCTGCTTCTTCGGCTGCTAATCCAAAAGGATATGCCTATGCTGTGACATTCGATTGTTTGTTCTTGCCGTAGTAATACAAGATTTAACTCCAATTAGTGATTACTCATTCCGAATATTTGAATCCGGCCCTGCATGACATCTTTAGATTGATGAGCCAAATGTACACATTTTATGAAGTTTGGCTAACCAAGGTCATTGAAGGGATGGCGGATGGCTAGAAACCTTTTTCAATTTTTTTTTTTGGATTTTTCGTTAATAAGTTTAATAATTTGTTTATTTTAAATTACTAAATAGTTTTTATAATTTTCTAGAACTAATTAGATAGTGACATGTGTCCAAATAATAATATTACTTAACTTTTACATATGTTAAGAGAACTCAGGTTAGCATTTTGATTAAAAAAAAGAGAAGAAGAAATTACACAGGCACCTCTTTGTAAATATGTTAAAATGCAGGTAAGCTATTTGTAATTTACCCTATTTTGTTATAATTAATTAACTTACATGCGACTAAACATCTAATTATATGTGTAAATTATAATTAAAAAAACATAAAATTGAGGTATAAACAACAACATTGTCCATAAAAATTTAGTTTAGAAACGGTTATAAATAAATTTATACATTTCATATATGTCTTAAAATTTAAAAGTTTTAAGGTAAATATCTTGAATGGTACACGAATTTAATGAAATAGTAATTAGATATCTGAAATTTATCAATTTAGGGTCTATTTGGATTGTTAGATTTATTATCTATATCAAATCAGCATCAGTAACTTATCAGTATCATATATATATCGTATTTGTTTGATCTATTTATGAATAAAACTATCAATTTCTTAACAAATATATATTTTTTTTTTCAAATCCAAGCTCTAATCTCAAATCTAACACAGGCTAGAGGAAAATCAAAGTTAGAAATCAGAATTGAGGAAGGAAACAAGTTTAAGTAGAGGAAAAACAAGATAAAGTGGTGGGATGAGACCATGGAGTTGGATTTGCTAGAAAATATAAGTTTTGTTTGTTTTTCTTGTTTTATTTATTATTTGTGTAAGTAAATCTTGTGTAGAACTAAATATGAGTAGAGCTTGTGATAATATTGACAGATTTAGGATATATGAATATGTAAACTCAAAACCTAAATATGTGATTGTTAGGTATCCATCGAATTTGTTATATGATTCAAACCCGATCATATATTACTATAGCTTTAGATCCTATAGAGTTTATAATTGGTCGAGAATCATATTACGGCTCACCAATCCTAGACATATTATTTGTGTGCATAAGAAGGTTTTTTAAATATCAAAATGATTAAATTAAAAGTTTAGATATTTAACTATGTAATTAATTTTTTTTTTTGGAAAGTTCAGTTGTATTTCGCAATATTGAACTTTTTCAAAAAGATTTCCGACTAGTGAAGGGTGAGGACAATCAGGTCGGCGTGTAATTGAATGTTTCAATCCTGCTATTTTCCATATAATGTAGAGAGAGAGAGAGAGAGAGAGAGAGAAACTGGACACTGTTTAAAAGCATTAATTTTGAAAAGACGGGATACAACTAAATGTTTATATTCAATGACAAAGATCCCTTTTAGCTTCTTAAATATATTAGGTTGATCCTCTAAGACCCACTTTTTATTTAAAAAAAATGTTAATATCATGTATGTTATATCAATTTTTATCAAATATATGATTAGGTACTTGAACTTTAAATTTTATCAATTTAATATTTAAATTTTAAAATTTATCAATTTAGTATAGGAAAGAACTTTCTGTGTACATCAACGATATTTTTATCAAGTGTTTTTAAGTATGAAATTTATCAATTTCAAAATTTAGATACCTAATTACATATTTTATCAAAGTTCAAGCATCACTCTAGATATTATCCTTATTAAAAACATTTTCACATTATAACATTGTCTTTTATGAAGTTCCTCGAGTAATTTTTCAAGTTTTCAAATCCCCTTCTATTATTACGTTTAAAATCAAAACTTTAAGATTTTTTGCTGAAATTTAAAAGATGAAAAGGAAAAAAAAAAAAACTGTTTACAGTCATTTGTGAAGAATTAAAAAAGAAATTGTAAAATAACAATAAACAACCCCAGAAGGTGACTTCTTAATATAAAAATTAAAGTCTAGAATCCATGCATTATACATTCCATGGCTTTTTAACGTACAACCGTGGGCTCTCTAATAAGTTTTAAAACGGGCAATTAGCTATACGTGAGTTTTCATACTTACGTTGTAAATTATATAAAGGTTTGTTTATTGTAAATTAGGAAGCTGTTAGTATACGATTAATAAAAAATTAAAAGTAGGTATAATCTTAAGTTTACTGTATAATTAAGTTATATGCATTTACACTATGCACGGCACAATGGAAGAGAAAGGGACGAGGAAATTGAAATAAAATTTTTGCCTTTTGTTTAATAAAAGAAGGAAAAGCGAAAGGGACAGTCGGAGGAAGAACATCCACCCAAAGTGACTCCCGCGTCCCTCCTATCCAAATCTCTTATTCAAGACTGAGGTTACAGCCAAATACATTGGAAAATTCACCATTCCAAATGGCTTATTAAAGACTTTAGGTTGTCGCATCATATTGAAGACTTTAAGTTATCGTATAAGACATACGACATTGGAAAATTCTCTGGTCCAAATAGCTTATTAAAGGCTTTAGGTTATCGCATCATATTGAAGACTTTAAGTTATCGAAAAAGACTTATCGCGTTATACATTGGAAAATTCTAACGCGGTTAGGGACAAAGTCCAGCAAGTTCCTCGCTGTCAATAATCACATGTTGCTTGCCATATATACTTTTGTATTTAAGTTTTTTTTTTAAAAAAAAATTGCCAATTCTATTTAAGTTTAAAAAAATTTCTTATCCCATCATATTTATTAACAAAATCGGTCTCTTAATAGCTTCTATTCCTACCCAACCATGATCACATCATTAAATTACTTAATATATGAATTACTATATTTTTTTTAGTGCAAAGATAATTAACTAAATGGTCATGGAGAAATTTGCATTTGACTAGTTCCTTGAGTTATATAATGATTTAAATTTATATACACCTATAATCAAATCATTAAAATATTTACTATATTAAAACCTATGTTAACTTTAATGGTTTAATAATGAGTTGAGAACAATCCCACAAATTTTGTGATTCAATTAAATAGTTATTAGATTAAATCACATTAAGAAAAAAAAATCATGGTGGGATGTAGAGGAGTGTATTGAAAGTTTATATTTGGTAGGTACATAAGTTAAAAAAGATTAACAAATTAAAGCTTTGAATTAATAAATTAATTTTATAATTTTTAGCTAAGTTACAGAGTAACCCATGAATTCACTGGTAGATTTTAGGTGTAATAAGAAATCAGTATCATAGCTTATAAAAAAACTTCCAACGTTTTATATGGATGGAATAGATCTTAAACATGTATTAAAAATTAAACAATATGTTTCAATTTTAAATTTTTAGGAATGGTGTAACTATATGAGTAGAGTGCTAGGTAAACCATATGAAAAATTTTATGGTGTTGGGATCTCGTTGACTATTTAATTGCTCATATTCATACTTAATTATGATAAAATATTAAAATAGTTTTTAATATATTAATTACTATATTTATTTTAATAATAAGATGATTAACTAAGATTATGTTATTCATGGGAAAGTAGAAGTTTCAGTAACGTTAACTTTTGTTCTAGAGCTTGCTTAAAAATGTTTGAGGTTGTAAGATCTATAAGTCCAATAATTCTCGACACCATAAAGCATACTAGTCTAATATTGCTAATACGTATAATACAATGTAGCATATATGAATGTTCAGCAGTTGATCATGTAAATGAATCTACTTCATATTTTGAATGTTAATTGGAATTGCAATTGACAATGATTGTATTTTGTTGTTATTTCTTTTTTTTTATTAGAGTTGATTATATATTATTTGTTACAACCTTTTATCTTAAAGCTTTCATACTATGATTCTGGATGCAGTAACTAGTAATAATTTAAGTTTAGAAAGAGTAATAAATAAATATAACATCTTAAACCTTTACCTAAGTTAGAAATTGAATTTAGATAAATATAAATGAATTAAATGAATCATAGGATGTAATTGGACAAGTTAACATAATTAGACTAGTAATTAACTAAGTTGAAATTTGAGATTTGAATTCCTAAATCCCTAAAAATGTCATTAAAATATTTAGAGAATTCCTAAACCTTTAATTTATAGCTTAAATTCCAATTCTTAAATCCCCGTAAAATTTGAGTTTATTTGCTTGTATAAAAATATCAGTTCTTAAATCCGAACTCAAATTAAATATCATTTAATCTAAAATAAATTCATAATTTAAGTTCTTATATCAAGTTCTTAATTTATAACCGATTGGTTGTGAAACTATCTATTAAATACTCTTACAACTAAAGATATTGATCTGATGGTTCTAAACCTATACGTTTACTCTAAAATATCTTTAAACCTTATCCTTTTATATGTTTTCTTATCCTTTTCCTTCTCTCTCTTGCCATCTTCTTTTCCTTTCTTGTATGCTCTTCTTCTTCTTTCCTTTTTGTCTTTTCTTTTTTCAAATCCAAGCTCTAAATCTCAAATCTAACAAGGCTAGGAGGAAAATCAAAGTTAGAAATCAAGAATTGAGGAAGGAAAACAAGGTTTAAGTAGAGAAAAACAAGATAAAGTGGTGGGATGAGACCATGGAGTTGGATTTGCCAGAAAATATAAGTTTTGTTTGTTTTTCTTGTTTTATTTATTATTTGTGTAAGTAAATCTTGTGTAGAACTAAATATGAGTAGAGCTTGTGATAATATTGATAGATTTAGGATATATGAATATGTAAACTCAAAACCTAAATATGTGAATAAAATTATAGACCAAGTGTTTGATAAAATAATTTGAAAACATATAATATGTTTATAGAAGTTTTTATGAGTTATGTTTATGCATGATTATGTGATTTATAAGTTGATTTGGTGATGTATAATGAATTGAAGTAGTGAAAACTAGTGTAGAAGGCAAAGGAAAAACGAAGCATAATTCCCCCATTCATCACGACCGTAACACTGCTCGTGATCTCCTATGGGAAAAACATTTTCAATGGCAATGGCCAGATCATGGCTGTGGTAAGGGGCATGATCCTCTCGAATCATATTTTTAACCTTGATCACAAGCGTGACTACATCTGCATCAACCATCACGACCCCCATAACGGTTGTGATGAAGTAATCAAAAGATATCACCAACCACACCACGGGCATGTTGAAGATGGTGATGGCGATCATGGCCTCCATCACGAGCGTGATCTTTCCCTTGGAGCTATTCATAAAATGAAAAAAGAATGAAGAAAAGAAAGAAAAAAAATGGAATTGGTGAATTTTGATTAATATATTATGTTAGTTAATTTGTATAATTAAAGATGAGTTAGGGTAATTTGTAGATTAATAATAAATCAGAGTTCACATAGTTCTTTGGTGTTGAAATGAACTTAGTTGATTAACTTAAGTTCAACTTAGCTTATCAATGAACATGAATGAGTTAAAATGAATTAGATTGATTTAGTTTAATCAACTTGACTTAGTAAATGAATTAAAAGACTAATTCTAATAAGTTTGGCTAAGATTAAGTTAAAATAGGTTTAATAGCTAATAATTGTTTTAGATTAATGAGTTAGGATGAACCTTAATGAACATAAGGAGTATGTTGTTTCAAATGCATGTTTGCTTAGGTAATGATGTGTTATGTATATGAATGATTTTGAACATGAATGTTTGGTGATGTTTTGTAATAAGAGATTATAATCAAAGCAAAAAGAGATACTTTGACAGACAAAGGAGAACTATCTGTATTTTGGCGGGGGCGATCTTCATGGCTATAGCGGGGTTCCTATTTAGTGTATGATCAAATAGGAAGTTAATAAATGTTTGAAGTGAAGGAATAATTTAGTTTCTTATATAGTTTAATTTTCTTAAATAGATGTTTGGGTCTAGATTCTAATTCTTCTGGATTATCTTCCGATTCTTTTGGATTGTGGATGTCATTTAAAGGTATGCAGTAATTTGTGTGTTGGATCTTAGGGTAAGCATCCTAAGTGGATTAAAAACTTAAACTTTGCTTAATAATTGATGAGTTTTTGTTGTGCTTACTGTTGTTGAAATCTAATCCCAGCTAGGTGGCACATTTGTATCTGGTCCGAGAAGCAGCACCTTATCCAAATTGGAGACATAGTAGTTTAGGTGCTTAGATTACCCTATCATTGAGATATGACTTTCATAACTGGTACGACTGGTAGCTAATGGACAAATGGTATCGTGTAACATTTGCTTAAGCATATAGGAAAATACCATGGTTTAGTTCATGTTTATGAACAACTAAACTAAATTCACGTTATAGACTGAGTTTAAGTAAAGTTGTGTAATGGCTATGACCTTTGGATGAAGCTATTTTCTCATTTTTTGATATATCATCCAAGAGATATAGGTATTCGGGCTACCTATATCAACCTCCTAAGTATCGAGAGCGTTATTTAGGACCTCAGATTCCCTAGGATTGTTACAGAGTGTGAGTACTCCTGTATTGTTTATTTATTTAAAAAAAAAAAGATAATAAGTTATTATTGTGCATTGCATTTAGTTAAGCTTATGTATCATTCCATGTGTGATTGTATCACCGTAAACTAGGCTTAAGCTTATTCTTGTTATTGTTGTTCTTTTTATAGGTTGTTTGTTTTTTAAGATGAGTGATGATGATATGATGATGGTATTGGAGTTGTTGTTGTTAGTGATGGGTGATAGTGTGATGATGTTGTTGTTGTATTGGGTTATGGTATCTCTATTGACTCGGGAGGATTTGTGGATAGTGAATGATTTAGGAGCATGGATATGTTTTTAGCTATTTTTATTTTATTTTTGTTTTGTTTTATAAAGACTGGATTTATTTATAAATTTATATTTCCTAACGGGTCTATTGGTGCCCATATATTTGTAAATGATTGTCTATCTCTAATAATAGATTATAAAATGTTTTTTATAAAGTTATTTTACTACTGTTAAATCTACTTATTTGAAAATCTAACTGGGCGATTTCATAATTTAAAATCAGTTAGCAATGTTCAACATAAACAAAATCTTTTAAAGGAAGTCCGAGCTTGTAATACTTTAAAGCATTATACATGACGGTAGCACCTTAATTGATTGAATTAAATCTTTGGAGCATTCCAGTATGGTATTGAAGCAATGTTTATCTTGAACATTGCTTCTTACATAATGAATTAGGTTGTATTTTAGAAATAGTGAGTTGAGTGTGGGAAAATTTGGGAGCTTGGCTTGTGTTGTTTATTGTTTTATGGTGATTGAAAGGCTAGTAGATAATAGTTTAATAAAATTAATTTGTCACACTAAGTTAACCAACTTAGCTTAAATTTATTTTCTATTGAAAATGAATCAAATTGAACATTGCTTGATTTTCTATGTATTGTTTATATATATATATATGTATTTTTTCTTTTAAATTGATTTCTTTTATAGTATATTTGTGAATATTATGTGATATGTTTGTTTGGTGTGATGTATGTGTATATCTTGTATTGTGTTCTACTTATAGTATGATTGATGACATGTTTGATGTTGGTTTGAAAATGAACTTAATTTAACTTTGACTAATTGTAAGTAGAGCACAAATGGTTTAGACAAACACTAGGATTTACCGTCATAATCCTTTAAAATTTGAGATAGATACTAAATGTTTGTGTGTTATGCTTTAGATGTGTTTATTTTAATAAAATTTGATAGACTATAATAGAAATGTTCTTTCCCTCTAAGCTAAAATTGTTGATGTGTTGACAATTAAAGAGAATCAAATAGAAAAGAAAATATGAGATATCATATTGACCTTCACATTTCATAGTTTGCATATGTATGACAATAACACATTCTCAAATTCAATGTGAAATATCAAAAAAATCAAAATGAAAAGAATGATTGAAAATTTCAAGTAGATTGGAAGGTAAACTTCAACCTATCCAAATCTACTAATATGACAATATATATATCAAAAATCTAATGAACTATCAAAATTGATTATCAAAATCTAAATCAAATTCAAGATTCTCTCAACAAGCAAAAGATAAAATTTTCCATAGCAACAAAATAGCTAAATGAAATAACTGAAGACGTATCTTAAATAAATATATCGAAAGTCAATATATCATCAAAATGGAAATCAAGATTCAAAAAAATAAACAATGAATAGATATCTGTTTATCACTGATTCTATATAAACATACGATGACTATATGTTGACAAATCCTCAACATCACAAATAATATAATTCAAAATGCAAAATAGCAAAATTCCATTCACTATATCACATCATGTAGTAAATGAAGTTTGAATAAAGATTTTCCATATATGTATATATATATACACACACACAATGACACAACAGACCATAGCAAAATCACGTTTGATTTATAATTCAATATACCACATGACGAATGAAACCCAAAATGAAATCTTTCCATATATATCATCAAAATAAAACTGATTCTATATATATACGACCAAAGTGAAATGAGATATTTTGATTACTATGATATCAAGATGAATACCAAATTGACATCCTTGGCGATTAAAAGAATATGAATATTGTATGTTTCATATGTAAGTTGTGATATATATACAGATAAGAATGGAATAGCAAATTTAAGATCTTCATTTGTTGGGTTGTCGTATCTTTTTGTTTGTGTCATGTTTTTGTGATTCTTTTAGAGTCATGTTAAGTCGATCGAGTCATCGGTCGTTTGTCTTTATAGAGTTTAGTCTTCTTCATATTGAGTCATTGAAGGTTGAATTGCTAAACTAATTCGTACTATTCTGTATATACTAAAGTTGCATGAAATATCAGTTCTACGAAGTTATAGAAGCATTAAAAGATCTATAAATTTCAAAAAATATAAATATAAATATAAATGATGAGTAAATAAATGTTTATGAAGAAAGGAAATCAAACCAATATAACTTAAATTCCAATATGTTTCATGAAAATCAAAATGGTAAGAAGCATCCAACAAGAATGATAAGGAAGTGAAACAAGGTAATTGAATATGAAAATGACAAGAAATCTCAAATAAACTTAATAAAAGAAAACGGTATGAAATTTCATATGTTTCACGGAATTAAAAATAATGAGAAACATCAAATAGATATAATGATGGATATATGTTTAATACATATATCAAATTGAAATTTATAAATTTTTACCAAACAATTTAAAAATTCTTTTGAAGTGAAATATAATAACAAAACACAAGAAAGTGATAAGAGTGTACAACATAAACATAATGAAAGAATAAAAATCTTAAAGCCATGAAAAGCTTTTGAGTAATAAAGTTTAAAAGATAACATGAAATGTCTTATATCAACAAGTATTCAAAAAAATTTCGAGGACGAAATTCTTATAAGAGGGGAAGAATGTAACATCCCAAAGTTTTACCTAAGTTATAAATTGATTTTAGATAGATATAATGAATAAAACAAATCACAGGATATAATTAGACAAGTTGGCATAATTAGATTAGCAATTAACTAAGTTGAAGTTTGAGATTTGAATTCCTAAATCCTTAAACATGTCACTAAAATGTTTAAAGGATCCCTAAACCCTTAATTTATAGCTTAAATTCCAATTCTCAAATCCCCATAAAATTTGAGTTTATTTGCTTGTATAAAAATATTAGTTCTTAAACCCGAACTCAAATTAAATATCATTTTATCTAAAATAAATTCATAAATTAAGTTCTTATCTCAAGTTCTTAATTTATAACCGATTGGTTCTAAAACCATGTTTTAAATACTCTTAGAACTAAAGATATTGATCTTATGGTTCTAAACATATACGTTTACTCTAAAATATCTGTAAACCTTATCCTTTTATATCTTTTATTTTCCTTTTCTCTCTCCTGCCATCTTCTTTCCTTTCTTGTATCCTCTTATCCTTCTTTCCTTTTTGTCTTTTCTTTTTTCAAATCCAATTCCTAAATCTTAAATTTAACAAGGCTAGGAGGAAAATCAAAATTAGGAATCAAGAATTGAGGAAGGAAAACAACATTTAAGTAGAGGAAAGAAAAGATAAAGTGGTAGGGTAAGACCATGGAGTTGGATTTGCTAGAAAAGATAAGTTTTTTCTGTTTTTCTTGTTTTACTTATTATTTATGTATGTAAATCTTGTATATAACTAAATATGAGTAAAAATTGTGATGATATTGATAGATTTAAGATATATGAATATGTAAACTCAAAAGCTAAATATATGAATAAATGAGTAGACCAAGTGTTTGATAAAATGATTTGAGGAAATATAATATGTTTATATGTTTGGAAGTGTCTATGAGTTATGTTTATGCATGATTATGTGATTTATAAGTTGATTTGGTGATTTATGATGAATTAAAGACGTAAAAACTAGTATAGAAGGCAAAGAAAAACCGAAGCATAATTTCCCCGTTTATCACGGCCGTAACACGACTCATAATCTCCTATGGGAAAAACATTTTCAAATGCAATGGCCAGATCATGGCCGTGGCAAGGGTCATGATCCTCTCAGATCATAATTTTACCCTTAATCACAAGCGTGACGACGTCTGCATCAACCATCACGACCCTTATAACGGTCGTGATGAAGTAATCAAAAGATATCACCAACCACACCACAAGCATGATGAAGACGGTGATGGCGATCATGGCCTCCATCACGAGCACGATCTTTCCCCTTGAGCTATTCATAAAAAGAAAAAAAAATGAAGAAAAGAAAAGGAAGAAAAGAAAGAAATAAAATGGAATTGATGAATGTTGATTAATATATTATGTTAGTTAATTTATATAATTAAAGATGAGTTAGGGTAATTTGTAGATTAATAATAAATTAGAGTTCACACAGTTCTTATGTGTTAAAATGAACTTAGTTGATTAACTTAAGTTCAACTTTGCTTATCAATGAAAATGAATGAGTTAAAATGAATTAGATTGATTTAGTTTAATCAACTTGACTTAGTAAATGGATTAAATGACTAATTCTAATCAATTTGGCTAAGATTAAGTGAAAATAGGTTTAATAGCTAATAATTGTTTTAGATTAATGAGTTAAGATGAACCTTAATGAACATAAGGAGTATGTTGTTTCAAATGCATGTTTGCTTAGGTAATGATGTATTTATGTATATGAATGATTTTGAACATGAATGTTTGGTGATACTTTTGTAATAAGAGATTATAATCAAAGCAAAAGGAAATACTTTGACAGACAAATGAGAACTGTCCGTATTTTGGCAGGGCGATATTCGCAGCCATAGCGGGATTCCTATTTAGTATCTGATCAAATAGGAAGTTAATAAATGTTTGAAGTGAAGGAATAATTAATTTAGTTTCTTATATAGTTTAATTCTCTTAAACAGATGTTTAGATCTAGATTCTAATTCTTCTAGATTATCTTCTGATTCTTTTGGATTGTGGACGTCGTTTAAAGATATGCAGTAACTTGCGTATTGGATGTTAGGGTAGGCATCCTAAGTGGATTAAAAACTTAAACTTGGCTTAATAATTGATGAGTGTTGGTTGTCCTTTCCATCGTTGAAATCCAAACCCTGCCAGTATGGCACATTGGTATCCGATCTGAGGAGTGGCACCTTGTCCAAATCAGGGACATGGTAGTTTAGGCGCTTAGGCCATCCCTGTCATTAAGATATGACTTTCATAAGTGGTATGGCGGGTAACTGATGGGGCAAATGGTATCGATGTAATGTTTATTTAAGCTTGAAGGGAAATACCATGGTTTAGTTCATGTTTTTTGGAACAACTGTACTAAATTCATGTCGTGGACTGAGTTTAAGTGAAGTGAAGTTGTGTAATGGCTATGACCCTTAGATGAATCTATTTTCTCATTTTTGGATATATCATCTATGAGATATAGGTATTCAGGATGCTTATATCTACCCCCTGAGTGTCAAGAGTATTACTCAGGACCCCCAAATTCCCAAGCTTGTTTTGGAGTGCGAGTGCTCCAATATTATTATTTTTATTTAAAGAAAAGATAATAAATTGTTGTTGTGCATTGCATTTAATGAAGCTCATGTGTCATTCCGTGTGTGATTGTGTTACTGCGTATTGGGATTCGGCTCATTCTTCTTGTTGTTGTTCTTTTTATAAGTTTGTTGATGTTGATGTTATCGAAGATGAGTGATCATGATATGATGATGGTATTGGAGTTGTTGTTGTCAGTTATGGTGATGATGGTTGATGATGATGATGTTGTCTTGGGTTATGGGCATCTCTGTTGACTCGGGGAGGATTTGTGGATGAGTGAAGTGAGTCAAAAGCATGGATTTGTTTTTAGTTGTTTTATTTTCTTTTTGTTTTGTTTTATAAAGACTGGATTTATTTATAAATTTATATTTCCTTAACAGGCCTGTTGGTGCTCATATATTTGTAAATGATTATCTATCCTTAAGAATAGATTATAAAATGTTTTTATAAAGTTTTGTTTATTAGAAAGTTAGTATGCTCTATGGGGAGTAGAGATTTATAAAATGTTTTTATAAAGTTGTTTTACTGCTGCTAAATCCAGTTATTTGAAAATCTAACCGAACAATTTCATAATTTAAAATCATTAGCAATATTCAATATAAACAAAATCTTTTAAAGGAAGCCCGGGCATGTAATACTTTAGAGTATTTTATGGTTGTATTAAATCTTCATGGCATTCTAATAAATTTATAGGTTTTATATAATGTTTTAAAACCTATATAGATAATAGATCAATATATCCATATTTAATACAATTATGAGGATAATAGGTTTTATAGATCATGCATATGTCTTCGGGCATTGAAAATACTTGAATATGATACTCTAGCTAAAACCTTGCTTTGACAGATCCTAGAAACAAGATAACAAATCAGTAACCAAACATGCAACAACATCTTATAAATTTATTTGGTACTCCAATTTAGTTAAAATGATAGTGAAAATAGGATACCTTAGTCATATTATGGCCTCGAAGGAATTTTGCCCTGATCTTGCAAAATGTGCTCCTAGGTTCCTAGTGATTTTTTTTTTTTTTTGGCCATTCAAATAATATTCATAGATGAAGAGAAACAGTTTTCATACATCACTATGAGGGATTACATCTCAAAGAAGAAAGTAAATCAGAGAGTAGACTAGCAAGCAAAGAAGATGGGGGAGAGTGAACACAATCCTCATAACACATCTTCTGTCGGCTTTGAGTTGCAACCCAGTTCGCTGCTGCATTTGCACTTCTTCTAACCAAGGAGTATTCCACACAATTGAACCATTGAAGCAATCGGTTGGCATCTAAAAGAATGTTTTGTATCCTCCATGGGATTTCAATGTGCTTGTTTAAGGCATTGTAAACAACTGCAGCATCCACTTCAACAATGATGTTCTATCATCCTTTCTCCTTGGCAAGAAACAAGGCATCTAGGACAGCTTGAGCTTCAACACTCTCAACACAGTCAGTAATAAAAATTCTAGTACCTCCTCTACATAATTGGCCAGAAGCATCTCTTGCAACCACTCCTGTTATTGCACTCATGTCAACGGGAAACCGAGGCGTCACGGTTCAATTTAATGAAGGTGGGAGGCGGTGGTTTCCATTGGATCATTGCTACATTGTCGGACTGGTTATGCTGCAAAATGTCGTAACAACCAGTAGAGTATAGATCACAAGATTGATCTTGGTGGGATGTTATAGCCTTCTCTAATTAAGAGACTCTTAGAGAAAGGACTGAGGAAGGATTTGTGCCTTGTTGATTGTTCTCATCATCCATTCCTAGTTTGTTGGAGAGAATATCAAGTTCCAAAAGTGCTTGCTTAGCTGTAGCAATAATACCATAAACATTCGGGCATTTCTTATTAAAAACAGCATTGCACCTGCCTTTCTAAATGGACCATAGTACAGTACATATGCGTGCAAAAACCTCAACCGCCTCTTTTCTATTCGTAATTTCTTCTAAGCATGTCTTTAGCCATACATCTAGGTTCAAGGCATGCTCTGGGACAATTCTAAGTCCAATAGTGGCAAACCATACAGCTTTTGTCCATGGACAGCACAAAAGTAGATGCTCCACGGATTCTTCTTCCAAACAGAAATAACAGTCAGGATAAGAAATTACCTTTCGTTTAGCCAAATTCTGTTGGGATGGTAATGCATTGTTGAGAGCTCTCCATATGAAATGCTTGACTTTTGGGAGACATGGGCCATGCCACACTTGCTTCCACATCTCCTTCCCAATTTGATGTGAACATGAAGCTTGTGGGTTAGCTTGGTAAGAAGCACTCCTGATGAAGTTATACCCTGACCTGACACTGCATTTTCCATTTTTCTCAAAAGGCTATATTATCCTATCTTCCACCGCTCCTAGGCAAAGGAATCTTTTGGATAGCCCTAATTGTCTTGGCATCAAACCACTTGAGTAGCTCATGAATATTCCAAGCGCCAGATTGTTGATGAATTAATTCCGCTACCTTGAAGTCCTAATGATGGTTAGGGTTTCTTAAAATCGGTATGTGGTTGTCTAAGTTAGGAATCCATCTATCCTTCAAAGCATTTATGGTTTGACCGTTGCCAACTTGCCAGAGTGCACCTTTTAAGAGGACTTCTTTGCCTTGCAAAATGCTAGACCACCCTAAGAATCTCTCGAACCTTTGAAAGCCTGCAAAAAAGAAGAATGAGGAAAATAGATGCCCTTAAGAACACGTACCCAAAAAGCATTTGGATTAGATAGGATTCTTTAGGCCAGCTTTGTGAGCAAAGCATAATTGAAATCTTTGAAATCCTTAAAGCCTAATCCTCCTTTAGATTTTGAGAGTGTTATCTTTTCCCAACTTTGCCAATGTACTTTCCTCCTTTGTCTGACCCCACCAATATTGAGCGATCAGAGAAGTTACCTCCTTGCACCACTTTGTCGGGAATTTCAAGAAACTCATCGAATAGTTGGGAATAGCACTAGCAACTGCTTTGATAAGGGTCTCTCTACCAGTTGTAAATAACAAACATCTCTTTTAACTCTTTAACTTATGGAGTATTTTATCTTTAACAAAACCGAGAGCTTCATGTTTGTTTCTACCCCAAATTGTAGGTAGACCTAAGTATTTCTCGAGATTTAAAGTAAGTGGAATGTCCTTGATGTTGCATATCTCTTCAGCTCTGCTTGGTGGGGTACCCTTGTTGAAGAAGATGCTTGACTTTTGAAAATTGACTTTTTAGCCCGAAGCTTCACAATATCTTTGAATGATGCTCTTCAACTCCTGCACATTGTTCCTTGTAGCTTCCATAAAAAATAAAAGAGTCATCAGCAAATAACAAATGGGAAATAGTAGGACATGAGTGTTTGATCTTAAGTCCAGTGAGGTAACTCCGATTAATTGCAGTTTCAATGTTCCTTGATAAAACATCAACCACGAAAATGAATAAGTAAGGGGACAAAGGGTCCCCTTGCCTCAAACCTCTATAGGGTATGACCTGACCTACATACTTGCTGTTAATAGAAATGCTACAAGTAATTGAAGTCACACACTCCATCACCCAATTGATCCAGGTAGCGCTAAAACTAATTTTGACGAACACTCCTTTTAGAAAATCCCACTCGACAAGATCATAGGCTTTATTCATGTCCAGTTTAAGGCCACAAAAAGATTTTTTGCTGGAATGCTTGGTCCTAAGAAAGTGAAAGGCTTCGTGCGCAATGATGATGTTATCGTGAATAGTACGACCAAAAACAAAAGCACTTTGAGGTTCAGACGCTAACTCATTAAGAAAAGGCTTTAATCTATTGATCAGGACTCTAGAAATTACTTTATAGATAAAATTGCAAAGACTACTGTGTCGGAAGTGACTCACTTCTTGTGGAGAAAGGACCTTAGGAATTAACACAATTTCTGTATGATTAAGAGTGAAGGGAAGAGTACCTGTGTTAAAGAAGAACATCACCGTGTCAACTACATTGTTGCCCATAATATGCCAATAACGCTGATAGAAGACACTCGAGAAACCATCCGGTCTGAAGCCTTAAGAGCTTCAAGTTGGAACACAACATTTTTAATCTCCTTCGATGTAACAGATTTTACTAATGAATCATTCATTTCTTGGCTGACCAAGGAAGGGACACAGTCTAACACATTACTCCAGTTTCGATCCCCATCTGACCTAAAAGGATTATTGTAAAATCTGTGGAAAGTATCCATAATTGTATCTTCATCATCAATCCATGTATTATCTTCCCCTTTCAGCCTTAAAATTTTGTTGTTTCGTCTTCGCATCAAGGTGGAGTGATGAAAAAACTTGCTATTTTTATCCCCTTCTTTCAACCAAGTGATTCTTGACCGCTGTCTCCAGTATATCTCTTCTCGTTCCCAAAGTTTACTGTCGAGCCTGGTTTCGATTTTTTGATTCGATTTCCTTTAATCCAATTCGTATTAAACCCTAACCCATTTAATACAAATCATCGACTAAGAATTAAAGGAAATTTTATTTTTTTTTTAAATATTTTGGAGTCGCCACTCGACTCAAGTCGAGAGAAAAAATAAACCAAAACCAATGGGTAGGTTGATTTTGGTTTTGCTACTGATCTGCGAAAAAAAAAATCGTTTTGAAAACGAGAACCAGAAATTAACTCGAGTTCGGGGGCTAACTTATTAAAACCTAATGGTTACCACTTTAAATTTTCAGATTTAAATTGCTTTTTATTAAATTCTAACCTCAAAATCTAAACTATTTATTAGGATCTAATTAACTAAACATATATCTAATACAAATTAAATCAAATTTCATCAATAATTATAAAAAAACTCGAAATATTCAAATATATTATCATTCATATATTCTAGACTAAAGAAACAAACAAATTAAATAAATTCACAAAAATAATTTTTTTAATATTTTAAGTTGCCCCGTAGGTGCCTACGTACCCGTTATTCGGGATCAGACCATATGTAGTTCTTTTGATGAAAACTTTAGTTTATTGGTCTATTTTAATATTTCAAACTCTTTTTGGTTTAAGTTTACTAAATTTTCACATTAAAAAAAATGGATTTTTAAGTATTAAATTTTGTGAACCACTAATTTCATTTTTTTATTTGTGAAAATAAAGTTTTCTATGTGACAAAATCTTTATTTTATATTCAAATACGTGTTTACATTATCTAGTCTCGTTTTATTATATTTATTATTATTTATTTTTATTATACTTTATTATTTACTATTATTCTTATTAATCCGCGGAATACAAGGGTAGCATAATATTCATTTCCTTAATTTTTATTTTCTTTTACTTTTATTAATAAAACAATAAAATAGAGTAGAAGGTAACTTACCTGATGTTTGAGGCAAAAGTGACTTTCAAACAGTACTTGGATTGAGAATTGAACTCACGGCTCGAAGTTCAGAAATTTCCGTTTCGGAGGTTGATCTAGACCTTCGTCTTGATACAACATATCTTTTTAATGTCCATTTTTTTTATGAAGAACATGCCAGCACCATGGACGACAGTAGAAAGACTATTCCCGCACCGATAATGAGAATGATAATTCGCAATGGAAGTTTCCTTTTTCCTTGTGCAGGGACGTCGAAGACCAGTGGAACAATCGGACTGGAATTTTTTTACTCAATGACGATGGATCTTGGGTCTGTCGCCCTCCAACGGTGATGGCAATCGGCAAGGCTCCAATTGAGGTGCTATGGTGGTCGTTAGAGGTTATTCCAGCAGCTTTAGAAGTTGTTCAAATTACCAATTCGAAGCTTATAATATCACAAAGCTTCCTATGACACCTAATCAACTTAATTTTTCCAAGTGATTTTTTTTTTTTTGTTTGTTGTTTTTCCTTTTTCTTTTCTTCTATTTATAGAGCTAGGGTTTTGGATGTTTTTTATTTTAATCCGAAAAAATCGGATTACAACTATTAATTAGTTGTCATTAACGTTCAAAAACGGTTATATTTTTCATTTAGCTGTCATTACCGTTATGATTTTAAACGTTAAACAACTGTCATTAACAAAAATCTCAAATTTTGCATTTTTTCTGGAAACTAAAAACGAGTTTTTTTTAATTTTCAAATTCATATTTTAAATCCTTTTTCTTGATGAAAACAACTAAATTCTATACCAACACAAACTACTCCGCGCCTATTATTAAGAAACGTGCTTGGTTTGTAAAAGACGGGTCGAAAACCGAGCCAAAAATGGTCTCAAACATGGCCCATCGGGCGGCCAAAGCTGGAAGATGATGAACAGTAAATTTTTTTTTTAAACAAAAAACGAAAAATATAATACTATCATATATATAACATCAATTATATGTATTTCCTTTAATTTGATTTTTTTTTATAAAAATTATACTTATATATATTTTTTATACTTATAAAAAAGAAAATTAAAAAAATTCAAAATGAGGTGTCTACATTTACCAAGCTCAAGAAGGAGCGATTTCTCTTTCTCCATATCCAAATTCATCCCTTTTTTCTAATTCGCGGCAAGTTCACTTTGCACCCTTTTAATCTCGTGCATATTGTTAGGAAAAGCCTTCTTACACCACTCTTGCAATCTGGTTATGCATCTTTTCAACTTGAAACCCAAAGGGTAGCCATGGTTAGGTGGTGGTGGCGTGTTCCAGGCCTTCTCAATGACCCCCTTGCAACTACTGGCAGTTGTCCACATTTTTTCAAACTTAAACCACTTCCTTCCTCTCTTATCAAAATATTGTGAATTTATTATTAATGTTGCATGATCTGATCCCACCAACTCACTGTGAAGCACTTGAGATGAAGGGAAAAGTTGTAGCCAATCTTAGGATCCCATGGCTCTATCTATTCTTTCTAATACCAGCTGATCTCCTTCTCTTCTATTGGTCCAAGTGAGCCATTGGCCTTGATAGCTTAAATCATTTAAACTGGCATTTAAAACCATTGAGTTGAAATTTTCCATGAGTTTAGGGTTCCTAGGAACTCCCCTAATTTTCTCATGAGAGTAAAGAATTTCGTTGAAGTCTCCTATACATAGCCATGGTGCTCTTATAGAAGATCCAATGCTCTCAAGACTTTTCCACAAAACCAATCTTTTAGCCGGGTCCGGATCAGCATAAATCCAAGAAATGTGAGAGAAGAAGATTCTATCAGCGAGGGAGACAGAGGATCTAATATGATTCTTATCATAGTGATGTATCTCTACATTAACATCATCGGACCACCAGAGAGCAAGCCCACCCGACAAACCGGATGGTGGTGCATAAAACTTACTATCAAACTTTAGTCTTCTTCTAATTTTAGACAACCGCTTTGAATTATTCTTAGTTTCCATGAGAAAGATGATAGCTTTCACCTATTTTGCAGCATTGTCATTCGTCATCTGATCTAGCTTTAGACCATGAATTTGAACCTAGAAAGCACACTTATGAACTGCACATCCTCCATCTTCTAATGGGGTTCCCAAACATTCAACACTATTAGTTTTCCCATAAAAGCCCAAGGTCCATCTTTTAGTACTTTTGCCATGGACTTTTTCATCTCCAAAAGTGCAAACATACTGATTTGTTTTTGAGGCCACAATTTCACAGTTGCCATAGGGCTTCCACATTTTCTTTAAGACTGAAATAACCACCGCTTTGTTTTTTGCCTTGTTTGAAATGAGGCGGTAAATCAGAACAGCTTTCTTAGAGAACAGATCGTTGTCTTGGGTGTTTAGATCAATCACAGGGGTATGATTCGCCCCAGCGACATTAGCATGATTGAGGCCAGCATTAAGGACTAGTTCAGCCATCTCCAAAATAGAAACACACTGACATAAACGACAAGGATTAAAGCCTAAACATATGGACAATGGGAGATAGAAAAAACAAAAAAGGAACCCAGACAAAAAGGACAACCACGACAAAAAGGAACCTATGAAGGAACTAAGAAAGGAAAAGCATTAAAAGACAAAGAGAGAAATCACCTATATTCGCATGGAACAAAGCTATCTCGAAGCGGCCATTTCTTGTGTCTCCAAAGTAGATCACTTCCCTGGACCACGCGCAACCAGGGCAGAAAGATCGGACCGAGACAGATCTAGGGTTTGCGTGCCATAAAGGTTTAGTTGAGAATAGTTTATATGCTTGTGAGGCTTGGCTTTTGCGGACAAGGGAGGTATGAAAAGGCTAGTTAAAGCCAAGATCTGTTGGAAAAGAAGTATTGTATGTAATGCTTTTGCGGACAGGGGCTGTAGTGTTTCGGGTAAATGGAAAGGAAAATGGTAGTAGCAGAGTTTAAGGGCTCGTTGGGGGTGAAACAGTAGAGAAGGATGATGTGGACTTGAGGTCGTATGCTTTGAGCGCTACCCAAGATGAGTTGATGTCGATCGAGTGGGAACCCCTCGTCATGGGGTAAAGGCTCTCAACGAGGAGAGAAAACTCTCGGCGAAGCAGAGCACCTTTCAGACAACGTAATTTTACTTCAATCCTCTTAGTGATGTTTGAATGGCAATATTTATATGTTTGTGGCAACTAAATTGGCATCAGAAGAGGTCTGTCTATGGAAACTCTAATTCTAGAATCATCTCATCTTGGAGTATGACCGGTAATGGCCATGGCCAGAATGTGAATGTTTTCAAAAATTTTGATACCATAACACTTACACTAGCATCTGTATGTCGTTGACAGACAAAAGTAGCAAGAATTATCAAATGAATGCCTCCCAAAAGCCCAAACTATGGTCACATTATATCTCCATTTCATTAATAAGGAAAGCAACATAGCAAGCACATGAAATGAACTAGTAACATCACCGAAATTAGCATATATCTTGATTATGTTTGCAAAGTATGCAATTATCTGAGTTCACTGATCATGCACCCGAAGCTAGAACGTATAAACATTGGCCAGACATCTCTGCTGCCATTGTAGTTTCAATTTTGCATTTCTACAAATAGGTCAATTGTAAACATTCAAATTTAAAGAATCAATCCTAAAAAACAGTAGTGAATATAATAAACTCCGCAAATGCCAAGGCATTATATTTAGAAGATCAACAAACGTAGCAATGCCAGTGTCCTTAGTCTTTCACAAATGTTTCTTTTGCCCCAAAATTATAAAGCTCTTGGTTCAAACTGCTAAAATGTGATATATGTGTGTTTTTGATTTATCAGCTAGCTGCCCCACTGCTCTGTAAGCCAGACTTGGCCTGGATTAGGATGTGGACTTCTTCCTTGGGAAGAACTTTTGATTGTACGATGCAAGTAGTATGATTCTAAAGGAATGGGCAAGAGGGACTATCACATGGAACTAGTGTCATCCGATCACATATTGTGTTAGTAACATTGGATCCTTTCTTTCTTTGCCTATATTTTCATCCATTTCATCATTATCGATCACTAGAAGAAAAGTGTTGGCCTTGTACTTAAGACTGTTATTATACTTCTCATCATAGTGGAAACAAATTCCACTTGCTCTTCGACATGCAAGCTTCAAAGGCGAAATTTGTCGAATTAGGGATGTACTTTTCAAATTGTCCCCTCCAAATTTAGCATGTATACTCACATTGGCCTTGTTGGCAAGGCTAATGGTTAACAAAGGCTAAGATTGCTTCATAGACCAATTTGGGTCATGTATCTATTCCACAATTTTTTCCTTCTTGTATTTTTCCCATTATCTTTATGAGATAAGGAGTACATTTGCTTTAAAGCTTGCATTTTTTTTTTTTAAATTTTGGAATTACTTTACAATCTAACTCAATTAAAGTATTGGTGTTGATTGGAAAATTGTTTGAGGTTCTGGTTGTATTCTCCTAATCTATGTATTTGTGAATAGCTAAGAAATGACACAACATCACCAAGCAAACCTACTTTACATATGAGGTTCTGGTTGTATGGGTGATGATATTTTGAAATTTTGCATTAGTGCCTAGTTTGCCCTTACATGCACATTTATCTGGAAAAAGGTAGTAATTAAGGTGATTTAGGAAGTGTAAGAATTTAGGCCAAAATAATAATTTGAATTTAGGCTTTGATTTTGAAATTTAGGAATTTAGAATATTGAATTAAGGAAAATTGGCTCGATTAGTATATATAGAAATAATTTGGTAAGATAAGTTAGGAAATTGAATAATGTTTGATCTCTAATCTCAAATAAACTCAGTTATTATACTAATTAATTTGATTATATCTAATGACCAAATTTTGATTGAAATTATATTCTAAAGTAATTAACAATTATTGCTCGATTATTATTTAACAAATTAAAATTAAGACCTATATTTTCATATTATTTTTATATTACTTTCCTAATTAGCTCGGTGAAAAGCCGAGACATTTCATAGAAAGTGACAGGGAGCGATGGATGGAGGAAGATTATCCACGCAAAATAATTCCCACGTCCCGCCAGGCTCCAATCCGAATATCGTATTCAAGACTTTGGGTTAACGCTAAATACATTGGAAAAATTCTTACGCGGCAAGCATTAAATGCATACGCGGTTAGCAATGACGCCCAACGAGCCCCTCTTGACCCTCTCTGTCAGCAGTCACATGCTGATTGATGCTTTGCCTTATACACTTCTCTATTTAATTTATTGAATTCTTTTATTTAAAACCACTCGAGTTGGTCTTTATAAATTTGGTTTTAGACAAACATATTGTTAATCTTCTTTTTATAAGGAATACCAAAAAGGCTATCGCCATTTCATTACTATATTTGAGTCTATCCATTACTATTTCCAGTAGCACCACTAATTGCGATTCGAACCAAGCCAACAAATCGAGTAGGATGAAGAGAAAACACACAGATGACGCTTCTAGCAGCAGCCCTACTAAATCTGATTTTAACCAAGCCAAGTCCAAACGACCCATGTCCCACTCTGCTTTTTCGGCCGCTAATGCGAAGGGACATGCCTACGAAGTTTTTCTAAGCTTCAGAGGCTCGGATACTCGAAAGGGGTTCACTGATCATCTGTATACTAGACTTACAAGTTCTGGTATACATACCTTCAGAGACAACGAAGAGCTTCATGTTGGAGAAGAGATAGGTGGTAAACTTCTGGAAGCTATCACTCAGTCTAAGATCTGTATACCTATCTTCTCTAAAGACTATGCTTCCAGCAAATGGTGTCTAAAGGAAGCAGCCCATATGGTGAAATGTAAGAACACCATCAGAAATCGGCTTATTCTGCCTATTTTCTACGATGTCACGCCTCATCAAGTCAAACACCAGACCGAAACTTATGCGAAAGCGTTTGAACGGCATTCGAAGAATTATGATAAGGAGGAGGTCCAGGAATGGAGAGATGCTCTTGCAGAAATTGATGCCTTGAAGGGATGGGAGTTGGCGGATGGGTAACTTTCTATTTATAACTTAAATCCGTATCTTCTGTTTGGTTGCTGGTGCTGGTGTTCTTTATTTTGATTGAGTTTATCTAGTTAAGGTGAGAAGAAAATGCAGAGTTTATGAACATTTATCTAGAAATATAATTTTGATAACAATAATTTTCAAAGTTTATGAATAGATAACACGCATAATATAACACTGGACAACAATTTATATACTCATCAATATCTAATATTATATACATATATTTATTATCTTTGTTTTAATTATTTTTTTAAGGTCTGTCTCTGACTCTCTGTCTGTAAGTGTGTTTTTAATTGTTCACCGTCTCCGTGAATTTGATGGCTTCTCATCCATTGCCACAACCATCTAATATTTATATAATATATATTTTACCGTATGATCAAATATAAATTTAAGTTATTAAATATTTTATGAGAACGATATAATTAAAAGTGTTTATATGATAGGTATTTTGTATATCACAATAGAATGTGGTATAATAAAGTTTCGATAAGTGTAACTAAAATTATTTAGGAAAGATTACAATTTTAGTTGTTAATATTTAACCAATTTGATTCATCCTGTTTTCTTTAAAAAAAAAAAAAATTCGAGACCTCAACGTTTTTGAGATTTTTAGATTAGGGATTTTGTCAAATTCATTAAAATTTTCCACCTATAAATCACAGTTGGAGCTCATAACTGCACAAAATAAATAAGTTAAATAAATAATATAATTAAATAGACATAAACTATATAAAGTAATTAAAAATATTAAAAAAATGAGGGAAGAAAAGAAAAAATATAGAATTAATGTGAATTTCAACCGAAAAGAAGTGAAAATCGAAAAATTAACACACATCATAAGGTACCCAAACGAAAGAAAAGTAAAGGAGAGACCTATTATTCGGATTTTTTTTTATTTTTTTTTTTCAAATATGCCTCAAAGGATAGAAATTTTCACGTAAGATAACCTTAAATAATGTTAAAGTTTTTCCTTTTCCTTTGTCTCTGACTCTCTGCTTGTCTATTTATTGTGGATGTCGGAGCCAAAACCAAAAGAGGTGGCAAGGACCTTCTATCCTCCTTTTGTTTTTTTACCCCAAATTAAATTGAAAGAAACGTGATACAAATAAACGCAAACTGATATTTAGCCCTTTTGTTTTCAGTAAATATATGTTTATCTTTTCCCAACGAAAAAAAAAAAAAACTCAAGTTTTATTTGAAATTGATTCTTTGGTTCCGTAAATGTCATTAAGGTTAATTAAGCCCAATTAAACTCTTAATTATATCGAATTTAAATAGATATTAAAGCAAATGCAATAAGTTAAATAAAAGAGTTGAACAAAAGAATTGATTCCACCACAATTAAGATAAGAAAAAAATAATAGCGACTTTTAAAGTAAAGGATAGTAAATGCACGATTAAAATTTACATTCTTTCTATCTTTGTGAAGCATGGTGAGGGTTAGTGATGGGTGGTCTGTTTCCTTTTTCTATTTTTTAATATATTTTCCTTTATTTCTTTTTTTATTATTTTATTTAGCACATATTCATTTAATTATAATATATATATAAATTATTAATTTTGATAAAGTGCTGCCATGTATCATTTTTCGTGGTCGGAAAAATTAACTGTTTTAATTTATAAAATTGGAAAATGTTAAGAACTTGGGGTAAAACCGTAAAGGCAATAAAAGATATTGTTTTAAAAAATCTAAAAAATAAAGCCATTCGGAAAAAAAAAAATTAAGAAATAGGGCACTTTAAATCATGTCTTGATTTCATTTTGTTTAAAATTGTATTTTCAAAATATGAGTTCATATTATGGTTTAGTGATCTGTCTTTATTAATTAATTTTACACGAGGAATCTACTTTCGATTTCCGATATTGTTTATTTATTTTTTGTTTTATAGATAAAATATACAAAAAAGCAGGCCTACCAACTACCACTACACCATTGAATCGCATATAATATTATTATTGTAATTTTTTATTTAACTATTTCAAGATCCTGTTTTCATGCGTATTATAATAATTTTTTTATCATTTTGGAATTCACTTACTTCATTTTTTTATTTTTTTATTTTTGTAAGAGTAAAGCAACACTTTTTATTCAGGGAATTATAAATAGTAAAATAATTCTACTATAAAATTATTTTTTTATCTAACACACTTGAAGACGAATCAATTGAGGCTAGTGTGAAGGAAAATATAGACATTGATACAGAGTGATATTATGATCATATTGACAGCAAGCTGTATATTAAAAGCAATATGGTCGAAAAGCAACAAGTTGTTTGAGCTTTTACAATAATTTTATTAAGTGATATTAGGTTCTTAATCCTTAACATTTCTATTTTAAATCCTTACTTTTATTATTATTTTTTAATTCAAATCATTAATGTTTAACGAATTTTATGAATTTAAACTTTTCTTAATACTGTTAACTATTGTGTTGACTTGTACCACATGTCACTCTCTACTTAGCACAAATAGTTTATTTAATTAAATACTATAATCTATATTAATGTAATATACTAACTAAGTGATTATAATATATATTAATAATAAATAATAGCAAAGAGATTGAATAAAATTAGAATATATATATAAATTACAAAAAAAATCTAGGGAAAAGAGAAAAGCTCTCCGGCCAACCCCTGGTCTTTGGGTGGCTAGAACAGTTTTTTTACAGGTTTTTCATAATTTTTCTGTAATTTTTCCTTAGTTAATATATTTTGTTTAACAGAACTTGAATAGAAAATATACATACATGTATAAATAAAAATTTGTATTGAGATATAAAAACATTAACATATGAAGGATTAATAAAATATTTAACCCTTTTATTAATTAAAATTTGTTTGATTCACATCCGTGTGCGGATGAATCTTATGTACATCGCCTTAAATGTATTGGCTATGATTTTCATCAGTTAACCAGAAGATAAACAAGATCACTACAAACTTGTAGCGTATGTCTTCGTCCATGGCTTGATGCGTATTGTTACCTTAAATATTTAGAATTTCAAATTTTCAACTGAGCTACTGTTGCCTGCATTTTGCATAATAGTATATTTACACACACTTTTCTTTTGCATGGCATCCATCCGATATGGAACTGTGATAGACATGAAGGGGAGTTAGTTGAAAAAGTCGTCTCAAAGGTTTGGAAAGAACTGAAAAAGGGGGTTCTCGATGTTAAAGACCCTATAATTAGTATGGAAGACAATATAGTGGAGGTTATGAGTATGTTACCGCTCGAAAGCAATGATGTAAGACTAGTTGGAATTTATGGTATCGGTGGCGTTGGTAAGACTACTCTTGCGAAGATAATCTACAATGAACTCTTGAAGCATTTTGATCACGTGAGCTTCCTGAAAGACGTTCGTGAAATGTCATCGCAACTAGGGGGTCTTGAAAAGCTACAAACTCAATTGGTCACTGACATCCTAAAATCAAAATCTCTTCAAAATGAGTTTACTAGTGTTGATGGAGGATTAGAAGTGCTCCGTGAAAGATTTAAAGACAAAAAGGTCCTCATTTTGATCGATGATGTGAATAATGAGCGTGAAATAAATGCACTCGCTAAACCTGATTGGTTTGCTAAAGGAAGTAGGATCATTATCACTACTAGATTTAAGGATGTCTTAGATATGTCTGAAGTGAAAAGAACTTATGAAGTCAAGCCATTGCATTTTGATGAAGCCCTTCTTCTATTCAACAAGCACGCATTTAAAGGGAAGTTAAGAGAAGTTGACTTCATAGATCTATCTAAAGAAATTGTAAAAACAACAGGAGGACTCCCTTTGGCTTTAGAGATCATTGGGTCTTACCTTTCTACAACAAAAGACAAAGAAGTATGGGAGGGTGTTCTTAAAAAATTACAGAAACGCCCTCATAAGCGTGTCCAGGAAGTACTCGAGATAAGCTATGATACATTAGATGATTACCAGAAGGAAATATTTCTTGACATAGCATGTTTTTTTATCAGAATGGATGTGAGGATTGCAACTTACATGTGGAAAGATTGTGGCTTTTTCCCTAGAGAGGGTTTAGACGTACTCCGTCAAAGGTGTCTTATAAAAATTGAAGATGATAATAAATTATGGATGCATGACCAACTTAGAGACCTTGGCAGGGAACTTGTACGAAAGGAAAACATCAGAGAGCCAAGCAAGAGAAGCAGGTTATGGTCTAGTGAAGATGTAAAGGATATACTTGAAATTCCGGAAGTATGTTGTTAATTTTAAATTTACGACTCCTGTTCTATTTGTCATCTTCAAATATTACCACATGCTTCTATAATAACTGGTTTACTTAATTTAATAGGATGAAATGGAAGCTAACGAAGTTATAGCCATCCAATTTGATGATGGAATTAAAGCAGAGGACGATCTCTTTACAGGAGAACGACCCATAAACCTCCCAAGCATCAGATTTCTCCGATTAGTTGGTGATGAATTTGCTTCACGTATCCGATGCCGTAGCAAACTCTGCTGGCTAGAATGGCATTACGGCACTGATATGGATTGCTGTTTATCCATGGGTAAACTAGTGAAACTAGTGATTCTTGACCTCTCACATAGTAATGTTACAAATGATTGGAGTGGTTGGAGCTCACCGCAGGTTTCACATCGCTCACTTTTTACTTCTTTCTAATTTAGTCTTAGTTGAATAGTTCTCATTAACAATTTGATAACTGTTATTGCAGCTATTCATCAAACTAAAAGTTCTCATTCTGGAATTTTGTGAGAAATTATCGAAAACACCGGATTTATCCAAGTTTGAGAAACTGGAGAGGCTGAGTTTTAAGGGTTGTCGAAACCTATATGAAGTTGGCCCATCAATAGGGAAACTCAAGAATTTAATTTTCTTAAATCTGGGAGGATGCTATCAGCTTAAGGTATTGCCTAAAGAGATAAATGACCTACGGTCATTAGTTGAGCTTTACATTGATGGTTATAAAGGAACATTACCCAACTTAGGAGGTCTGAAAAAGCTTGAGTTGCTCAATGCAAATGAGTGTCAGAAATTGGATCATATTCCAGAATCGATTGGTCATTTGACTTCTCTTTTAAAGATATCATTAGATGAAAGCAAAGTGTGTGCACTTCCAAATTCAATTGGTGCTTTGGTAAAACTAAAATGCTTATCTCTAAGAGGTTGCCCATTAGAAAAATTGCCGGACTCCATTACACAATTAACATCGTTAGAAGAACTTTTCTTGTCGAGGTCTAAGATTCAAGTTTTACCAGATTCTATTGGAAATCTAGCTAATTTGGAAGAACTTCTTGTAGATGGAACCAAAATTATGAATCTACCAAGTACACTAGAAAAGCTGGAGAAACTTGCAGTCATAGATGCCTCAAGATGTGAGAGCTTACAAGGAGAAATTTCAATAGATTTGGGAAATCTATGCTCTCTGGAGATCTTGAGATTGGATCGGACAAACATCACGATGCTTCCAACAGGCATCAACAGGATTCCAAATCTCGAAATTCTTGATTTGCGTGAATGTAATGCGCTTCAAGCTCTTCCTGAGCTTCCCACCAGCTTACAATATCTATCAGTCACTTGCAAACAAATGGGGACATTCCCAAATCTTTCACCTTATACGAACTTGGTAAAGCTTAGTATGCATAACTGCATTGCACTCAAAAGTCTCCCTGCTCTTGGTAATCTAGTATCCCTGAAAATTCTGGAGATCTCATATTGCCAAAATTTAATTGAGGTCGATGAACTTAAGGAGTTAGAGTGTTTAAGAGAGTTGAGCATATCATATTGTGAATCCGTTGAAAGATTTGACTTACCAAAGTCAAAACAATTGAGGGCATTAGAAGTGAGGGTTTGTGACTCCTTGCAATCAATTCCTAATCTCTCAGCTTTTACATTATTGTCGAGCTTA
This sequence comes from Combretum micranthum, assembly GCA_024138025.1. Classification (NCBI taxonomy): domain Eukaryota; kingdom Viridiplantae; phylum Streptophyta; class Magnoliopsida; order Myrtales; family Combretaceae; genus Combretum; species Combretum micranthum. The sequence continues at coordinate 654,236 of JAMXBD010000591.1, forward strand.
AGTTTTGTGTGGTGTGACAAGCTACATATGGTGGAGGGACTAGGGGAATTAGAATCACTGGAATATCTAGATTTAGGGGGGTGCGTAATTGAAAATTTACCAAATTTGTCAAAGTTGGTGAAACTCGAGGAGGTGAACCTAAATAATTGTTGGGAACTTAAAGAACTCCAAGGACTAGAGGAATTGAAATCCCTAAATCTCATCGACATAAACGACTCCCCATCCCTATGTTACTTTTCCAGGAGATGGCCACATATTCCATGGGATTATGTGCAAAGGTAACGATCTCAATCTCTCTCTCTCCTCTCTCTCTCTCTCTCTACAAATTTTATATTTCAAATTCTCATTAGCTTCTAAAATCTCATTCATATCAATAAACTATATGGAAATGCCATTTAGAAGAAATAGTATAATCTCGACAAAATCAACAGAACTTACACGGATAATTTGAGCTCGATTTCAAATTTTCATAGATAGGAAGGTGAATATATGGAAATTTTGAAAATTAATCTTATTACATATCCAACTCATGTTAGATTGTCTAATTTCTCTTTTTGTTACAGTTTTGAGTCTTTAATTTAAATTCTATCATGTATTTATTTGCCATATTGAAGCTGCAATTTATCCTAAAACTATGTTGGAGTTAAATACCTATCTTATGTTTGTAAACATATATCTTACCTATGTTATTGAGTCAAAACTTGTAAATGCACTCTATACAATTTATATAAGTTTTTAAGATATAAATATAGAGAATATAGTTAATCATCAATTTCCTCATAATACATCGTCCAAGGATCTTGTGGTTGGAAATTCACTGTCCACCTTAACGTGCCGATTGTTGGAGGATTGTATGTAAGGGCATATTTATTATATTTGTTAGTGGAACGGTAACTAAGTGTTTTATAATCTCACTTTAAAAATATAAATAAAGTTGCATTTTCTAATGTTTACATTATAATTAACAATTAAAAATATGCACATTAGATTTTCTTTGTATACTAATTAGGGACGAACGTAGAATTATATGACTAGAGGAGGTAAGATCTTAATGAAGTTAATTTTAAAATTATTTATTAATGTTCACTCGCTATTAGAGTTAATTACATTTTAGATATATCTTAAAAATTTGTTTAAATAATAATTAAGAGTATTTAATGCATTTCATAAGGGATAATATAATGTCACTTGAAATTTAATAATTAATAAAAAAGTAGAGTTAATATTTGTATAAATTTTGCATTTAATAAAAATAAATCATAAAATATATCTAGATAAGATATTTATTCAACACTTTGTGTTCATTTTCCTGTGTCACATGCAAAAAAATAATAATAATAATAATGTTATTAAATCAAATTATATAATTAAGGTGCAATGTGATTACTTTGTACAAATATATCATAAAATATATGTAGATAGAATAGTATTTTAATAATTCATGTATATTTAAATAATATTAATTAAAGAAAAAAAAGTTACTAAACAAATTATATGATTAGTGAGCAATAATACTCAATTGTAATGTGGATAATAATAATTATTATCTTATGGTATACTTTGAAAATAAAATAGTTATTAATAAAAATTTATTTAGTTTAATAATTTTTATGACGAAAGAATTAATATTATTAGTTATTATGAAAGAAAAAGTTAAAAAGAAATACATACCACACACACACACATATATAATATATATAGTGTAAGAAAGAGAAGTAGTTAGTATAAAAATACATATTGAAAAAATGAAAAAAGTACTCTCATGAGATTTGAACCCATAAACTCATAAATATAAAAGTAAAAGCTTAACCACTATACACATTAACTATTATAATCATAATTTTCTCTTATATATATTTTTCTTTTTAAAACGCCTTTAAAAAATAATTTTTCCCTAGTCTAGGGAACGGGCCCTCGTCGGCTGCACCCTCCAAAAAAATCCGCTCGTGATACCAATTGAGGCATACAAATATAGAATATTTACTTATACAGTAACATTCAAATAATTTTAGTTGAAAAATAAAATTTTCATATCCAATAGTAAATTTCAATAGCATATAATCACTCTTCATTTCCAAATTTTGAGAAAAGATAATGACATATTTCTTGAATTTAAACCATTTTTTGAAATGCTATCTAAACTTTTTTGTTATCAATTTCAATACTCAATTGGATGTTTTCTAGCTAACTTTAGTACCCGAGTTAATTAACTCCATTATTGAGCTAGTATTATAGCTAATGAATGCATGACAAGTGTCCTTGTATATTAGAGAAACCTCTCGTTCATTGCCACATGTAATATATTTATATAAATAAATTAACTTTGAAAAATGAATTCAATTATTATTTAATATTTGAACTTAAAAAACCTAAATTTAATAGTTTAGGGAATTCAATTGCAATTCTTTTTCTTTTCCTCACATAGCATACACTTATTTCACTTCTTTTGTGCCTTTCTCCAGGGGTAATTTGTTGGATTATAAAGTTTTCCTAAGCTTCAATGATCAAGATTTCACCTTCGATCAAGATTTCACCTTCGGTTTTGACAGTTCGGCCGATTACATCCCCATTTTTCATATACCTCCCTTTGAAGAAGACAGAGAACGAATTGAAGCTATAAACCGATCAAAGATCTATATACCCATCTTCTCTGAAGGCTATGTGTCCAGCACCCGGTGCCTAATGGAATTAGCTCGCATTGTGGAATGCAAGAAAAATAGGAATGTGTTAATTTTTCCTATTTTCTATGATGTGTCACCTAATCAAGTTAAAGAACAAGCCAGGTGTTATGAGGTGGATATGAACTGTAATGATGCCCAGATACCTGAGGCATGGAGTGCTGCCCTTAGAGAGGTCGGAGCCTTGAATGGATGGGAATTGCAGCATGTAGATGATTCGTACGTATCCCTTAAAACTGCTGATCTAAGTTTGAAGTTAATTTTTTCAACTTGCTTGTGTGTTTTTATTTTAATTTATTTCTTTTTGTAATATGCTTGTGTTTTCTATAACTATGTTAATTATTCAAGAAAAAAAAAATTGAAGCTTCTTTTTACAAAAACCTGACTAATGATACTTTTTGTGTGTGTGTGTGTGTGTGTGTGTGTATGCGACGACATTCAATTTAAATGGAATTGTGCAGAGATAAGGAAGTATTATTATCTATGGTTGTTCGTAAGGTACTAAGAGATATAGCAGCACGATGCCCAGTTGGGATTGAAGTTCATGTGGAGGAAGTCATGAAATTGTTAGAGATTAATGACAATGACGTAAGAATGGTTGGAATCCATGGCATGGCAGGCACTGGTAAAACGACTCTTGGCAAGATCATCTACAACCAACTTCAGGGGCATTTTTTCCATTACAGCTTCCTCACTAAAGTAAGACAAACATCACTACAGAAATGGCGTCTTCAAGAGTTGCAAAGTCTAGCCTTGTTAGACATCCTAAAACCTAATATTTCAACTGAGTTCGAGTTTACTAGTCTTAGTGAAGCTATCAAAGAGCTCAAACATGATGGTGAAAAAGTTCTTATTGTTGTTGATGATGTTGATGAAGGAGACCAGCTTAACGCCTTGGTTTCTTTACTTCCTCCTGGAAGTAGGATTATCATTACAACCAGAAAAAAGGAAGCTTTGGATATCAACCAAGTGCAAGGAACTTATGAGCTCAATGAACTACAGTTTAGTGATGCCTTTGCTCTTTTTTACAGCAATAAATTGGATTCTTTATTGCCATCTGATTTTGTAAATATGTCACTTAAAATAGCAAAGCAAATTAAATTTCCTTTAGCACTGAACGTCATCGGTAATTTCTCGTCTTACTTGCAAGATGGTGATGAATTGTATCATCAGTGGGAACGTATGATTGAGGAATTACAAGAAGAACCTGATAAGGATGTTCAATCCATGCTGAGGATAATTTTTAAAATGTCAAGTGACAGGGAACGAGAAGTATTTCTCGACATAGCATGCTTTTTCATTGGAACGCATAAGTCGATTGTAAAGTGCGTGCTTGGACTTGAAGACTATTATGGGAGTTTCCTAGTGGAGCCCGTCGTAGAATTTTTTGACAATAGTGAATTGTGGATGCCCGATCATTTTAGAGACCTCGGTAGAAAAATTGCCCAGGATGAAAGGAAGGAGAGAATAGGTTATGGCATAAAGAAGAAGCAATAGAAGTACTTAATGAGAAACAGGTATGAGGTTCTATATTTACAATCTTCTTTTTTTTCTTTTTTAATTACTCCATCCCAAATATTTGCATCTACCCTCAATATAACCACTTTGATAAATTCATTTGCAAGGAACAGAATGGAGGAAAAATCAAAGCCATCTACCTTGAAGAGGGAACTGGATCAGAGGGCGGCTGCTTTAGGAGCAGTCAATTCCAATCGTTGCATAGTCTCGAGTTCCTTCGACTGAACAAAGCGAATATTGTTGGAGATTTCAACTCGCTTCTTTCTAATCTCACATATCTCCATTGGCACCAGTGCCCTAATAAACTTTTGGCAACCAATTTATGCCTACGGGAGCTTCTTGTTTTGGAAATATCAAATAGTGATATTATGGATGATTGGAATGGTTGGAGCTTTATTCGGGTATGGTGCTGCCTCTTTCCCTTGTTTAACGTTTAGACCCAGTTGAATAATTCTTTTAACAAGTCGATTTTTTGTGTTGGCAGTTGTCCGTCAAATTGAAAGTTCTCTCCCTCAAATCTTGCCCGAGAATAAAAAAGACACCGGATTTTTTAACATTCCCAGAGTTATGTACATTGATTTTTGATGATTGTACAAGGTTAAATTATGTTGATCCAACCATTCGGGTATGGTGCTGCCCCTTTCCCTTGTTTAACGTTTAGAACCAGTTGAATAATTCTTTTAACAAGTCGATTTTTTTGTTGTTGTCCGTGCAAATTGAAAGCTCTCACCATCAAATCTTGCCCGAGAATAGAAAAGACACCGGATTTTTCAACATTCCCAGAGTTACGTACATTGATTTTTGATGGTTGTACAAGCTTAAATTATGTTGACCCAACCATTCGGGTATGGTGCTGCCCCTTTCCCTTGTTTAACGTTTAGACCCAGTTGAATAATTCTTTTAACAAGTCGATTTTTTGTGTTGGCAGTTGTCCGTCAAATTGAACGCTCTCACCATCAAATCTTGCCCGAGAATAAAAAAGACACCGGATTTTTCAACATTCCCAAAGTTACGTACATTGATTTTTGATGGTTGTACAAGCTTAAATTATGTTGATCCATCAATTGGGAGAATCGAATGGCTGGAAACCTTAAGCGTGAAAGGCTGTTCGAGACTTGAGGTACTGCCTCCGCTTCCAGCGTTACGCGAACTTTATATTGATGGAACCTGTGTGAAGGACATGACTGCTTTCCAAGGTCGGACGAGTCTCTCTTCTTTATCTCTTAAGAGTTGCAACTCATTAGGAGAACTACCAAGCTTTATTGGACAGTTCTGGTTACTACGCAATCTTGACTTGTCACACACGAGTATCCATGCCTTACCTGATTCCCTTGGAGAACTGAAATGGCTGGAGAAGCTTAATATGTCTGGAAGCAAAATAGAATATCTTCCAAGAACCCTTGGAAAATTGCGGAGCCTTAAAGTTATAGATGTCTCCTACTGCTGCAACTTATATGGAGAGATTATTTTAGAACCGATGGAATTGTACAATCTGGAGGATTTCATAATGGATGGGATCAATATCACACTTCCACCAAGCATTACCGGGCTTTTGCTTCTCCGAAGACTTAATTGGGCTGGATGTTATATGCCTTCGAATTTTCCAGACGAATCCGATGTTGACATATTATGAATTTGCTTTTGACGACATCGACTTTGGAAAATCTTGTTAGTATTGTATTACTGTAGTTTGTAAATGATATTTGTTTTTAATAGTATGAACCAAACCTCAAGATTCAATCAACTTATTTTCCTTTTTTTTTATTGATTTTATTTTTTTCTTTTTTGCAACATCGTTAATTTTGCCGGTTGGACAATATTCGGTTGAATAGTGATAGGTTTCACGTGCCATGACTTCAATTTTCCTTTGAAATAACCATAGGGAAAGTAATTATAATGTTAATATCTTTAAAACGCGTAGAAGAATTAAAATTACTAAACTAGGAAACCAAGAAGGGTGGATGGGATGTAATGCAGATGTATCGAATATTGTTAATTTAAATTAATTTTTTTTGCCAACAATTTTAGTTAAATTAAATAACTTTTTTGCTATATTTTGGCAAAAAAACTTTTTTTGCTATATTTAAATTAAATTAATTATTGAATAGGGATATAAAGAACTTAGACTATATCTATTAAAACCAAATAATAGAGATCAAGTCACGAGTCTAGGGGAGGAATAGGGGTTTTTCTTTATCTTCTGATGGATATTAGCGAGGAATAGGGATAACTATATGTTTTTTTTTTTTTTTTTTTAAGTTTATATGGGTAAGACATGCTATCTACGTAGTCAATTGAACATGACAATTGACAGAACAAAACGAATAAAATTATAAATCATCTAAATGTTAAAAAAAAAAAATAACACAAGTCTTATATTTATAAAAGAGTGAAAATATAGGTCAGTTTTTTTTATAATTAACCTTAAGTTTTGCATTTGACTCATAAGCATTGTATAATAGGAAAAAGTGATTGTGGTGCTTTTTAGTTGGTTAGGATGTTTCTTTATAGGATTAGATAGGACTTGTTTGTAAGCAAAATTAGGAGGACATTCTATCCTAATTCAAAGAACTATGGATCTTCTTTCATATTCTATGAGATGCAACAATGAACCACACGATGAAACACGTTCCTTGCGTAGAACATGAACAACGGCCTTCCAAATCATCGGAACAGTAATGGGAAAAATGTATCTAACGCTACTCTTCTAGCCACCGCAAAAAAGGCTATCGTGCGGGTGGTTAGGACGGACCTACGGAAATATGAAGTCATCTGCAGATCCTAGTTAATATTAACTTAATAATAGTAATGGTGTAGAATAATTATATATTTACTTTAATAATAATAATAAAATACTCAGACGAATTATTATCCCCAACCTAACATCAATAATAGGTGAACTGCAACCGAACAGGGAACTACAGTGAAGGTAATGTCAATGTCATTGGACAACGTACGAAGCAACACCACCACGATGATTGAGGAGCATGCTGCTTCATAAACGGAAAGATAATGCCAATTTCATTTGACAAAACACCAAGCAACACGACAATAATTGAAGACATGACTGCTTTTTACTGCATCCCATTTTCAATGGGAAGGATGTTCTCTTTCATATCCCTAGCATCGCGCGACATCTTTTCTTAAGTCCTATCATTATCCCGGTTCTTGGGATAAATATCTTAATTAAGAGCTTTCCTACGAAGATTCTTAACGGATAAAATAAAAATTAAAGAATGGATTATGATTTTCACCTAGTCATTAACTAAAGAAATTATATGATTATCAACCAGATTAAATAAAAATTATACAAATATAAATTACATAAAATTAACTATCAAAACATCAACGCAAAATTGTATCTATAAGATACGATTATATTATTAACGTATAAGTCACATATACAAGAAACTACTCACGTGTTAATATATAAATCACATTTTAAAAATATAATTCACTATTAGAGAATCATATTCTTAAGATGTGGTTCAATAAGGAAATAGATTAACCATATTTCTAAGATATGATTTAACACTATACAACTTTTACTAAATCACATCTTAAAAAGGCGATTATAATTATAAGTCACATGTTACGCGATTTAGCAGTAGTTATTTTATAATTAAAATCATCTTATTTGTATTTAAGGAATTTTTTTGAAGTTGTAGACACGTTTTTCACCCCTAACAACCATTGCTATAAAACTTTCTAATTTATTTATAGAGTTCTTTAATAAATTGACAATGACTATATTTAAATATAAATAGTAAAATTTACATTTGTTTAAAAATGATAAGGTGAGGAACATATAATGATGTAAGATATAAAATCTTGTAGTACACTTGTGAATACCAAAGGAGAGCACAAAAATACATATCAAATGTAATATAAGAAAATTATACTTTGTCGGTATACCTTTTACTATCCTATTGAATTATCCTTGTAAAATCTAGCTATTATATCTAAATATTATCTTAATATTAATATACTATCTTAAAAACCTTGTAGAAATTCAATGGAATAGAGATGTTTTCTAGAATATCTTCATATTTCTTCTATAAAATTCAATGAGAAAAAAAATTCTAATGGGTTTACAAATTGTTTTAGGAGTTTAAGTATGAGAAATGATATAAATTTAGGCTATAGAGGGTTTATAGAAGAAAGTTAGTTAAGAAAGGTGAATGAAATATGTAAGGTAGGCATAAACATGCATAAATATCAATACAAAAGCAAGATAGAACGTCTATGTGTTGAATTATAAGTGTAAATGGCTTAAGCTAGTTTGCAATCTATTTGAACTTGATTTGATTTTTTTGGAATTAGATTTAAGAATAATTGAGTCAAACTTGAAATTGAGCTAACCGATAAGCTTATCAACTAAAATTCAAACTTCATAATATTTAGTCCAATGAACTCAGAAGTCTAACTGAACTTGTTCGAATATAAATATTAATTTAAATTTAAGCTAAGTTTGGATATTAATCTAATAAGGAAATATATGCATATTTTATAAATCAAGCTCAAACAAGTTTTAAAAGGTTATAGGATAAGTTTTTAAATTAAAATTTTAAATATATGCTAATAGTATCAAAAAGTTGAGTAAGAGTTTGTAGTAAGACTATTTGTATGTACAAATTTCCCTTTTAATAATATATATATATATATATGATAATATTATTATAAGTAGCATCAATTTAACCCCATGGTATAAAATAGAGCAAAAAGTAGGTAGGGCCTACCTGACAACACCCTTATTAAGGTGTGTCAAATATAAAACTGGAAATACTATGGTATTACATTCCCAGTTGGTTACCCTTTGTATGGTGGGGTTACTACAGCTGGTCAATCATGTGCAATAAACATGGTGGTTAACCTGAGAGAAGTCATGAACTAATGGCACATGTAGGATGTCCCAAAGAGAGTTGTGGGAGGAGGAACAGACAAACTTGATTTCTCGAGTACACGAATGCGACAGAAAATTAAATTAAATAGATTCAATCGTTCTTGACTCATTCTTCATGAAGTGGATAACTTTGATCTTTCCTGAAGATGTTTAAATAAGATTTCTACATTGCTCTCGATCTTAGTAACACGCAGAATTCTCACCAACTTTTGGATCATTCCTAAGAATTCAACGGTTGAGATTGAAGTCTTCTTTTTTTTTTTTTAGTTGTAAATAGCAAATGATTTTTTATCAATTCATATGTAAATTTGTAAATTTAGAAAAAATTGATATTTTATTAATTTTTTTGCATTAAAAGGATAAAATTTAATTTATTAATTTCATGTGACAACCATATCGGTCTTAATAGGATAGCCCTCAAATCTAAAATTTTTCGTTTATAAAATTTGATTTTCAAGTCAAATTTTTCGTAAACTAGTAGCTAAGTTAAGATCAACTAACTCATTAATCCTAATTTATAAATTTTTCCTAATTTCAATCAGGCGGTGACTCCAAATTTTTTTCAAAAATTAGATTTCTTTTTTAATTCCTGGTCGATGGTTCATATTAAATAGGTTCAGATTTAACACGGATCGGATTAAAAGAAAAAAAAAACAGAAATGAAAATTTCAGGCTTGACAACACATAATACAGAAACCTTTGTGTGACTACGATAGTCATTCATGGGCTTTAATATTGTATACAACAGACTACCACGTTTAGAGTACTCCTCAAAGCATCAAAAGGAACAAAAAAGTTAAAAGAAATTCCCTATAGAAGAGTATTAAATCTTTCTTTGAGTTTGATATTTGTTTTATAGGCTGAACCTACCATCATGGGAAGGTTTCTTAAGACCTTAACTTAAACTCATTACAAGAAAAGACAAAGCTAAAGATCATATAAACATATATTTCTTTTATTCAGAGTATTTCTTAAATTCATTCACACTTCAAGCTTGGATGAGCTCATTGTTAAGTGCTTCGGTGCCACATCCCCTACTTGTAAGGACTTTTGTTCCCCTAGTGGGGCCTACTAGATTAGGGTACAGCTGGTGGCTAGTATGACGAGATCTTGTCTTCGTGGTCACCCCTATCTATGTTTCTAGGTCATGGATTACCCGCTTATGGCCCCCATCTTTCCATCGAAGAATAGGGGATTCGTCTTCAAGCCATTCCTTTCTTACTGGATTTACATTAACTTTCTTGTTGGATGTGTGATCTATGTGTTGGTCAACTCGTCGAAGTGGAGGATGACAATTTTTCAACTTATAATTTATGGTGTGTACTCGATCTCCCTTTAAAGCCTTGAGGTATAGCTTTTTAAGCTACTCTTCATCTCCTTTGCAAACTCCTACTCTCATTGAGGTGAGAAAATTAGCTTTAAGATAGGGTTGGGAGATGATCATGTTGATGACAAATTGAGCAAATCTCCCTAAATGGCATTATAAAGTGAGTAGCATTCGACTATGAGGAAGTTGATTTGGTATGTTGCATTGCAATCCCTATTGCCATGTTCGAAGGGCAAAGTTATAATTCCTTAAGGTCCAATTGGTTTGATGTCAAACCTATAAAGTTGATGGTTTGGGGCCTTATTTTAGGCTAAATTCATGTCTCTTTTGCTCATAAGCGTGGCTGAAGAAGATATTTGCATTGTTGTAACACTCTTTTGACTTTTTAGCCCGATATATGAGCTAGGATAAGTAAATCATCTTGGTGGGGGGTCTAAACTCCTTCAAAGTCCTCATTGCTAAAGGAGATGGTGGTATCAATTTTTTCCCTTTTTGGTTCCAAATTCATTACCCCTCTCGCATTCGCCAAGCTTGAGGTTAAGTCGAGCTTCACCCGATTCGCTGTCAAAATTCCATCAAATATCGTTTTAATTTCACCATGGCACCTTCTATAAGTAGGGGGTCAATCATATTACCTCCAAGGATTGTCCTCTTAGAGCTATCCATCTTCTTCCATCTTTTGTTTCTAAGTTAGAGGTTCAAGTTTTGTAGTGTCATGGTCGATGTATTGTTTTAACCATCCTCTTTGTATAATGTCCTTGATGGTGCTCCTCAACTACCAACAGTCCTTCGTATTGTGCCTGCAATCATTGTGATACTTGAAATATTCCTTAAATTCCTTTCTCTTTGTGCTTAATCTCATAGGGGAGGCGAAGGTAGGAGACCTTGGCTTGATACCTCCAAGAATACATAGTGCATAGGTATTTTAGTGTCATGAATTCATTTTATGTAGGGAGCTTTCTTTTGTCATTATCCATGTGGCTAGGGTTTCTATGGTTAGCAGAGTCGAGGCGGTCTTTGGCCCTTCCTTATCCTTGTTACTAAGAGAGGTCAGCTTGAGTAGGCTCGGGATTTATTTCTATTTCTTTCCTAGTGTTCATGGTGTCCTTTTATCGAATATACTTTTACACTTTGTCTCTCACTTGTTCTAGTGTAGTAAGCTAGCATTTGAAATGGAGTCGAAGAATGGGTTGTTTGCTAAGACTCCTTGCTTTATGCCCTCACGGGCTATCGTAAGTTTAATTTCGGGACCTTGAGGAATGCCTCGTTAAAACGTGTCAGTTAATCATGGAGAGGTTCATCCTGTCTTTGTTTCTTCTCAGGTGGTTTTCTCACTATGAAGTGTATTATGAAAATCTTGGTGAGTTGATCAAACTAGCTAATGATGTTTAGGATTAACTAGTTAAACCAAACACAGGCTACTCCCCAAAAGGTAATTGGAAGGGTTAACTAATGGTCCCATCATATAATTCCAAACTCACGAGCTATGTCCCTATTAGGAGAACTTCGAATTGGATTGATGCTATGAATGGTGTTTTTCCTAGAGTCTTATTTACAACAAACTTGTTCTCAAAGCTTTCCATGATAGCTGAGAGTCTCCTCATCATATCCTTAATCTCCTTCAGTGCTTATTCTTTGTATGACTTAAGCAAGCCAGTTGTAGTTGATTATGAGTGCACATCATCCTTGTGATCTCAAGTAGAGCCAAGACTTGCATGGCTATCTTTGTAGGTCGTCTGGCAATGGGCTAAGGTTTACTCGGGGCATTGAAATACTAGGTGTATTCAAGAAGTGCTAGAGACAATCTTTTCCAAGTCTCAGGTATCAATAGTCCTCTAGTAGGTGCTTGGTGACAGCCCCAAAGTGTTAGATCAACTTTTAGTATAAAGACGGGCTCATAGGGGGGCCACTGCATGTTGGGGCTACCTTCTTGATGAGCTTCTGGATGACGTTGGAGATGAATGATCAAGCGATTCACTCCATCAAGCACTAGAGGCTTGTTCCTCTAGTGATAAATTCCTTAGGTTCTCCGATTCTAAGATTCTAGCTTGGAGCTAAGCATTGTTATGCTCATTTTCCAAATTCTTATGCATAAACTCTCGAGATCCAAAATACACTTTGGATCTATATGGTTGACGCCATCCTCTGTGAGGGGCTCTTGGTGCTATTGTTTAGGGTTTTCACCATCAACAAATGCAGTCATCAGCTAAGCTAGGGTTGTATTGAATTGGTTTTTACTCCATTGTTGCCTCAGCATGGTCGGTGTTTAATTGTAGAGTTTGAATTTATAAGAGAAAGTGAGTCTTATCCAAACATAAGTGTTTTGGGTATGGGTGTATTTCCCACAGACGGCGCCAAGTGCTGAAGATACTAACACCGTCAGTAGAGTCTTAGGTCCCTACAAACATAGAACACGGTTAGTGATGCATCATGGGATGCCCAGCACGACTACTACAATGATTAAGTCAATAAGTAGATTACCCAAGGTGTTTTAGAGTAATTAATCAAGTAAGAATAGCTTGCCCATACATGATGAAGGGAAGGGCTACTTATAGTCATCATCATACTTAAATCATGTCTAATAATCACGATGTAACATTTAAACATAAACAGTACATAACTTGGTAAATATGCAAAAAGTAGCGGTCGTGGGATATCATTGCAGGCTTTTGGTGCAACCGTTTCATCTTATGCTACTATTTTCCTCCTTTAATGTATAATGTTTGCATTCACATATATAAAATTGCGATTCTAAAGTTGAATATTGATAATTATTTTCAGTATGACCTTATTTAAATAATTGCTAGCGGTCATGGGTTCGAACATCGTTACAGGCTTTTTGCGCAACTGTTTCTTCTTATGTTACTGTTTTCCTTTTCCGGTGTATAATTTTTGCTTATCTCCTATATAAGTTGCGATTCTAGAGTTGAATATTGGTAATTATTTTTAATTTCACCGTTTAAGTAATTACCAATAAGGATGCTAAACAGAAAATTATTACCATTTATATATATATATATATATATATTAGATTAAACAATTACAGACCTAATAAATATAACCTTCAGTTTATTCAATTTTGACTACAAATTCAAGAATATATCAAATATGGAAAAGAAATAAACACTACACTTCCATAACCTAAATTAGCACGGCTGGCTTGGAATTTAATCACTATAATATTGTATCCGTTCGTTATCTATATTAGTAAAAGAAATTATATCATTCAACAACCTTGTATAATTTACAAGTCATCTTTAGCATTATGAAAAATTAAGTCATTAGGACAATGGAATCAAAGGTATATGTAGATGAGTTGGGAGGTTTTATAAATGCGTGCGTATTACCTCTTACAAATCATTAGTCATATAAAAGATTTTTTTTTTTTTAAAGCAATCTAATAAAAAAAATTACTTATTTATTTATCGTTTTTAAACAATCACTAGCATTCATTTGAGTCGAAATATTGAGGCGTCTTTACAAAATAAGAAAGTAATTTAATTTCAATTTAACTTTGCAATTTTTGTTTATTTGTTATATTGGCATGGCTTTAATGTTGACTATTCCCCTATGAATTTAGAAATATATTATAAAAAAAACAAAGCATTAATATAAGCACAAATGGCCTCATATGTGTAGACATAATAGGTTTGACTATTGATACAAACCACAAATAAAGTAAATTCTTTGAAAAAAAAAATCAATTGTAAATTATTGATTATTAGCCAAAACATATAAATACAAACAAATAAATATGAAAAAGAAAATACCTACAAATAATTGCTTAACTGCAAACACACCCGTTACATTGCCGAGATGCGTTTTTACGATTTACCCAACAAAAGGTATAAGTGGCTCTCCATTTCTTAAAAACTCAACTAGTGAGAACCATATGCTCGTCCCTTTTCTTTCAATTGAATCTTATAAAACCCTACTTCGTGGAAAATAAGAAAATGGGTCCAAAAAAAATAAGCAATCCATTTCACACCATTTGGTGAAAACTTGATGCAGCGCATTCAATTGCGTTTAAACAATCAAACCGACCAATCCAATCTCGTTCTCCCACATGTTTAACCCAAGAGGCCAAGACAGAAGCAGCCTAAGCGTTTCTGTATCATATAAAAATCTTATGTGGCTCAGCACGAAAGTTGGTCTGAGCACGCCCTTCCCAGGCCGTCCTAATTTTACAAAAGAGAGGAAAGGAGAAGGGGGACAAAGGGGAAAATTTTGCCTCTTAATCTTTCGCCATCCCATGCAAAAGAGAGACTCTACGAGGATTTCTGCCCCAGTCCAAAAATCAGTGTAGCAGGTGACCATAGGCTCAAATCAGCCCCCAATTTAAAAGTACAACATATCGAACCAAAAACTCAACAACCTTATAAATTTACAAACACTAATCAAATTTGAAAAATTAACAATTGACAGAACAACATAAACCTGAAAGGAAAACCTCAGCTCTTGAGAACAGTTTCCATGGCTTCAAAGAAAAGAGGCACCATCTCGGTACTGGGAGTCTTGACAGCACACTTGACTCCAGGTATTCCAACAACCAACGTGAGTTCAATCAAAAAGGGTATGCCCCGCGGTATCTTGGTTGAGAAGTAGAATACATCCTGATTTGCGTGTTTTCTTTTTGCAATGAAAAATAAGTTTGATGAAGCCATTTTGTCCAAGGTTGATTCAACATTGCTCACCACGAGGCCAGGGAAATCTTTTGAAACCTCATTTGAATCAGGGAGAGACCTCCAAGTCTGGATGAGCATCATATGAAAGACATTTTGTGAGAAGTACACAATTTTACAAATATGATACAGTTGTCAAGTGAGTATCCGCAAGAAAGATTACTTTCAGAGAACTATAGCAAACCCTCTAATCCTTGAAGTTGGCTAATAAAAATTATCGAAGTTTATTCCACATGATGCATGAGCTTTATTTCTATACTCAAGTACATCCAATGAAATTTCTTTATTAGAGCAATACACTTTAACAAGTCAGATGCTGATAAATAGCAAGAAGAATGTACAAGTGACCAAGCCACAGCACAAAGCGTGGAATTTATCTATCCAAATTAACAATCTCCTCAATACAATACTTGCATGCATCCCTTTTAACAAAGGAATGGATACTGACAAATAATAACCATTGCTGAGAAATTATAACATCTAGCAGAATATTCAAGTCAGAAAGGTGAACCAGGCAATTTTCGTGCCAAAAAAAACTCAACAACAAATTTTCACAAAAAATAAAAAAGATGACAATAAAAACAAGTCAACTTTGCCAACAAACTGATGGTTGTTCGTCCCAAAAGACGAGGTCATTCATGATGAAAGAATTGAAGATCTGAACTTCACATATCGTAAATCTTTGTTCAGAGATCTAATTTCATTTTTTTTCCCAAATATTTTATAATCAGTGGATGGAATAAGGGTAAAACAAATTACCTCAAGAAAGCTTCCACGCTCCATTTTTCCATCCTCAGTGAAGAATGGAAGCAACGAAATTTTGTCATTGAAATACCAAACTGGTTGTTGATTGTTTTTGACAGCTACCTGCAAAAGTGAGTTTGGAGGACCAGCAGACATATTCTGGAAGAGTACCATAGGCAAGTGTGTCCTCTCCGATGTCCCGGGTTGCAGTTGTGGAACCTATTAATTAGAATCTGTAAAATTACATCGCACAGTTCATTGAGGAAGATGTTATCAAACTTTATTACCTGCAGGGGTCCACCAGCTGCAAGGCCCAATGAATTTTTGTTGAACTGAATCATGAATCCATCAAGAGGAATCTGTGAGTTGTTTTCAAACAACATACTGTAGAAAATTTGACTGTCTTGCCGAGTCAGCTGTGCACTAATTTGCAAACCTTGACCTGTTGAAGCAGGCAACAAAACTGGCAGAGGGGGCCTGCAAGAAGGTGAAATAAATTGATTAAATTTAACGAACACTTTGTTTTCAGCCAGAAAAAAAAATGATAAAGCAGAGGTAGTGTTCTCACAGACCCAACAAAGAGTTATGCACAATCTTTCAACACCACACAGTGCCCTGGCCCCTATAATAGACCCTTTAAAACAGTATATTTCATGGGCCTAACAAAGACCTGGTTCCACAATTGTGCAAGCCCAGGAGATATGTATAGTCCCATCTACTGACTTTGTCACCATTGTAATCGTATTGTTTTTTAGTCACAAGTACTTCTACTTCAATCAATGAACAAACAGAGCAAAAGGTAAAAAGGATCACACAAGTACAATGTCCCAGCTCATTAAGGCCTTTGAGCATTAGCCACCACTAATAACTCATATGTTAACATCCTTGACAAATTCTGATCATTTACTCCATTCTACAGACAACAGCAGTGTAATGGAACTAACTGAGCTTACCCAGCAGGTTCAGCAGGCTCATCAGCAGGGCCAACTGCATTATTGTCCAGGCCAATCAAATCACCAAGCAAATCAGGCACAGGGGCAGCAGAAGGTGTAGCTGATGCAGGTGCAAGTTGCCTAGCAGGAGTTTGTGGACCAGCACTTGAACTGGTCTGAGGTGATGTAGCTCCATCCACAGTGGCAGGTGACTCAGCATATCCTGCTTCGATACCATCAGGGTACTCATCATCTTCAGTTCTTTGTGTGGCAGTCTTTACACGTGTGACAAAAGCTTCTGGAGGCTTGTGATATACCGAGGACAAGGTGGCAATGTTGGCAAGAAGTTCATCTAGAAGAGAAGAGTCGAGTTGGTTGGAATCATCAGTAATCACAGGCTTCTCAGCCAAGACAACATCTTTAGCTGCCTGACAAATACAATTGATAAGGTCATATTACACTCACTTTTTATTGAATAAATCATGCTAAATTATTACTGCCTTTATAGAAATCATAAGAAAATAGTACTTAATTGCATTTATTGTGATATTTCAGGTCATAATGAACTTAAGCGAAAAAAAATTGCAATTAAGAGGAGTTTCATGACATTTAAGGAAAAGAGAAGTCAACGCCAGCCCATAATTTACACCAGCATTTAAGTCACCAGCCTTGAATGCCAGCTCATAATTAGCAAAAGCCTTCCTTTATTTGTCCCATAAATATCCCTTGTATTGATGATGATTAGCATCTTTTGAGATGATTGGCATCTTTTGACTATTCCTTGGAAGAACCAGAGAGGGTAGACAAAAAAGAACAAATCTTGAGTTTTTTATTTTGTTTTGGGGGCTTCCATGCCCTGGAGCTTCGACTCCTTTTTATGTACATAGTTTTTCTTCTTTTTTTTTTTTTAAATGGATTCCACACCGGGATCAAGTAGGCAACATCATTTGTACTTGGATTTGAAGATGGGATTCTGCCAATAAGGTGATTCCATTCTCTTTATTATGTCCATTATATGGATGGTGTTCAAAGCTTGATCCTTTTGTGCTCAATAAGGTTTTAAGTTGATGATTTGGATTGTCTTATTGATGTTTTCTGTTGTTGATTGATTCTTTGTTTGTATTGGAATTGTTGATGCTATTTCACTGGACATGTGTTTTGGATTAATTCTAAAATTCATGCTAGGTTAGGACTGCAATTGGAAAATTCCTTTCTAACCAATTCTGTGATTAGCTGTCTGGATTAAAATCACATAGGGATATGGATTTCAATTCAATTAGGGTTTAGTAACCCATTAGCAATTTGGATTTGCAAGCATATTTTGGTCAATAGCATTATTGTAATTAACCTCTGGATCTTTTGGCTCTAAATATAAATCATTTTAGGTTGGAAATCCTAAATCTTTGTAGCTTAGTTTTAATAAAATCCAATCCTTTTTATTTGCTTAGCTACGATTAGGACTAACATCATTGAGAGCTAGTCTTCACTCCTTATGAACAAGACTCAGTATTCACCGAAATTTATTACTACACATAATCCCAGTACACTACCTGATAATAATTGTGTTTTCAAAGGAATTTAAAAATAGCTGAAAAGAGTTATAAAAAAAACATATAGAAAAAGCATAACCAGTTTTTGGTGCTGTTGGCAGGAAGTGGTTGGTGCTAATTTCAGTTGTTAGGACTTTTGTAGACTAGGTATTATATATATAATTGTGCAGATCTACCCTCTACTGTTTCTTTTTGCAGCTGCCTAAGGATAGGGGATGGCTCTCTCTCTATTGTTGTACTAGTTAGAATTTAAAATGCATCAATTTATCGAACAGGGGAAGCACTAGTTGTCCTTTCTCTTTTATCTTTATTTCTTTCATAATTGAGTTGAATTAGGAACAGTGAGACACTGTTCAATTTAAATGTAAGGGAAGGAATAATATGATATGGAGAATGAATTGAGTATATTTGTTTGTTGATGTCTAAATTATTGAGTTAATTGAAATATATATGACATCTGAACTTGAATTGTTGACCCATACTTTAAATTTATTTGTCCTAAGGCATTATATGGCAACTTTAAGCCAAAAATTTTTCAAAATTTTTTTTATTAAATCTAAAGATTGTACTAAATATTGTTGATAGCATCTTTAAGGAATAAAAATGTGAAAATGACTGGCTTACGTGCCTTACTCACCTGTGATTAGAATACTTAGTCGAAATTCAGTGAAATCTTTAAGAACAAATTTACCTTATATTTAGCTTTAGAATTGGAAGTTTGAAAGAAGGTCGAGTCCTTTATGAAAAATAATTAAGTCTAATTCTTGGAAAATTTAGCTTTTATATATTTCTTTTCAACACCTAGTGAAAGAGGTAGAAGAAACTCTTTAACTTAGTGATCCTTTATTTAAAAAAAAAAGTCTTAATTTTGTTGAAGCATTCAAAAAAAAAAAAAGCATAGCTTTTACTCCGCTAACATAGGTAACTGAGTTAAGAGTATCCAAACTCGAATGTTAAAGTAAGGAAGAGTCGTTGGAGTCCCTTTTTAAACTTGATCACTTGGGTGATGAGTCCAGGATGTGCCGACTCAATGAACTCACTATAACGAGAAGGGCAAAAACATTACATGAACTTTGAAAAAAAAAAAAAAGAAAAAAGAATAAATATATGAACCAAAAGAATATGAATACTAAACCAGCAAATGAAATAAGACTTATAATAAAAAGTGAAAAAAATGTAGGAAAAGTATAGATACCACATGCTTTCACTATATGTTACAAGAAATATATGCCTGCTAATATCCGGTGAAATTTAAATGGGTATTTTTCTTTATTGGATTGAGTATCTGCTTTTGGACTGGGATTCTTTTGCTAAACACTAGGATTAAAGTTTATTTTGTTTAAATTAGCTATTGAATTTTGATTCTAATAATCTAATTACATATACCTAGTTCGGTTAAAGCAGTAGGGGCCAACAATGCAAGTCATGAGCTTTAAAAGAAAAGATGCTTGATTATGTGAAAGTAAGATTTTTATACTCTCTATGACAAGTTTCTCTTGTTCTTATTTATTTTGCTTAAAGGACAAGCAAAAGTTCAAGTTTGAGGGAATAAGCAGGAACCAAACATGTATAAGTAATAACAAATCTTCATACAAAAGCATGGATACACTACAAAGCTATGGAGCCAATAAATGTTGCCCTAGGAGATGGTTCTTCGTACTGAAGGAAAATACAAAGATTAAAAAGGCTGCAGCAGTTGCTGAAAGTATCTTTATGAGGATTTGATAGGTATTTTCATGTAGAAATCATTTTTTATGCCAGCCCTTGCTACTAACTGATTGAATCAAAGGGAAAGTAAACCTATTAACAGCGTTAGGCTATCCATTTTGATACTAATGTATGTGGATAATGACCAAGGTTTGAGCATCACATCCATATCATCTATGCAAATTTTATAAGATTGATAATAAAAAGGCATGCCCAATAATTTGTAGTTGGAGCATTCAATTAAGTTTTCCAAATTGCAGCAATATAACCACGATTTTAATGTCATTTTCAAAAAGGAACCTCTTGGATTGCCTCGTGATTTTGCTCCTATGATCTTGGTAAAGATAGGTCTCTTCTTTTTTTATTTAATTATTTTTATTTATTCAAATTGTATCTGATACCCATGATGTCAAGACAATTAAATTGAAGATAGAGGGAGGATGTAGTTTAAACATGACAGCAGATTAGCAACAGCTACTAAGCTTAAAAATAAGTACCTCTGGATCAGTTGATAGAAGTCTCCAATATATATAAGCACGATCCCGTAAATCAGGATTATCCGTTTCTACTGTGGCATTATTCAAAACAACCTGTCAAGCACAAATTTTCCTTAAATATAAAGATATAGATAAAATATGTTTTTAGAAGTTACTTCAGTATATAGTAAGAACTTAATAGCACTTGCAGCTCACAAAAGCAAAACCAAACATCAAGACTACTATAATAATAATATATGGCATATTATTTTACCAGCATCTACATTATATAGGTCACATCAATAACATATCAGCATTTTTTTCTTCTTCTTCTTCTTCTTCTTCTTCTACTTCTTTTTTTTTTTTTGGCGGGGGGCGTGGGGTGGGGGCGGGGGGGGGGGGGGGGGGGGCGGTGGGGTGGGTGGGTGGGTGGGTGGGGTGGGTTTGTTGCTGGGTTGGGGCTGTGTTGTGGTAGGTCACTTATTGAGGAACCATATATCAGGAAAAAAAATAAACAAACAACAGCAACAAATATGGTAAGACCAATTATTTAAACCAAGAAATCAGGTTAGCATGATAATATGTACACTAAAAACAAATATTAAACCCTTAGCCAGGGAGAGTAGAATAATTCAAATTAGTGATGCCAAAAAGACAGGACCTGAATCATTCTGAGGGCCTTCAGTTGGCTTCTTCAAGAACAATTTGACAGTAGCAGTCAGCAACTGCAACTGGACTTGCGGAGGCTCTTCTGGGAAGCTCTCAAGAAGTTCATCAGCATTGTCTATTCTCTCTGCATACTCACCAATTATCCAGATCATCGATGCCTGAAAATGGAAGCAAAAATTAAAGGCTGGAAGATGAAAAGGGAGTAAGATGTAAATAAGAGACTTCTTTCAATTTTTCTTTTAAATTTCAATTTAAAACATGCAATACCTTTGCTTCTGGATCATCAAGGGTGTCTAAGCTCCACAAAGGGTAGCAATAATGGATTCATAACTGCAGAACAGTGCAAAAATTTAGATGGGAAAAATGTAATCACCAAACAGCTATATAGCAGCTTATACTGAAACTAACGTGTTAGGATATCTTCTGAAAATGTCTTTAATGACTATGATCGCCTCTTGAACAACATAATTGACTTTAATCTTAATCAGCTCAAGCAAAACGCTGATGCATCGCTCTGCTGCTCTCTCCAACTTAATTGCACAGCGACCAATTGCACGAACAGCTTTTCTAACGAAGTCTACATCAACTTCAGTAGCATATTCTTTGAATTCCAGTAGGACCTGCAGCATAAATATAAATAAATATGATTACAGGAGGATCTAATTAAATCACACATCAGCGAAATCAAAATGAAGAAATCCTTTTACATGCCTGGTCTATATTCCTGTCAGAGGCGAGCTTTATCATTATCTCCAACTTTTCCATCTTCACATAAATCAGATCATTGTATTTGCAGAAAAAGACCTGCAACAGTAGGAATTTTATGAGCATTTCATTTTATATGTATGCATTTGTGACTGAATTGATTGAAACAAAGACCTTTATTTCATGGGCAAGAATTGTTGGTCGTCTTTGAACAATAAGGTTGATATTTCTCAGTGCAACATATTGTATCTCTGGTTCAGCTGAAAGTAGTGTAACAAGAGGAGGAGCCATCTTCTTGCATAGATTTCGAACTACATCAGTGCTGGTGATAAGCTCCATTTGTTGCAGGATCATCTTAAAAAAAAAAAGGAAACTCTATGATGGAGGATAATACATAAATAATGCAAGCCACTTAGGAGAGAGAGAATAATGATAAGAATCATGAGCAATTTATTGTCAATGGAAAACTGCACTCTGGTCACCTTAACAGCTGAAAGTACAACTGCACAGTTTGCATGTTGCAATCTTGGAGTGACTCTTTCCACTATGTTTTCAGCTTCCCGAGCATCAGCAGCCTTGTACTTAGAGAGAGCATCCAATATGAAAACTTGACCCCATCTGAAAAAGTTCTCAGTCATTGTTAGCAGACTCAAGTGAAAATTGTTGGTTGGAATTGATAAAGAGATTCACAAAAGTTACTCGTGCTCAACCAGACAATGAAAGCAAGTACAATAAACAAATCAAACAAATGTGAATATGGTCTGAAAGTGTCCAATGTGCCCACAATATTGAGATCTTTAGATTCCATGGATACTTGCCACAAACATAATAGAGGGACAAAGAAATCTGTATGGCATAAAAATTCACTTTATTTACATTCCCATGCTCTATCAAGTGCATTAAATATATCTAGAGGCATAAAAAATCTTCAGCAAATGAAAATCTTCTTTATATATACATAAAAATATTATGTCCATGCCCTTGCAAACTGTACCAAGTCCCCCAGAATTCAGTACACATATTCACACAATTTGCAGTATTCAACTTCCATTATTCACATCCCTGTAAATAAATTCTTACATATCATTCCCTTTAGAACATTAATTATATGTCGCACCAACCAAAGTTGTGACATATACTCAAAAGTGTCTATGAGCAAAGGCATTGTCGGTGTAATTTTAGTCTAGTAGCAAATTCTTATGAGCTCTTTCCTTTTTTTTTTTTTGTTTTTTTTTGGGGGGGGGCGGCGCGGGGGGCGGGGGTGGGGTGGTGGTTTGGGTAAGTTCAGTGTTACACCCACATCCCCCCACCCCCCACCCCAAAACACCCCAAAAAAGAAAAAGATATAAGAAGGAAAACAAAAGTGACCTTATCAAAGTGACAAACATCAAGAAAAACTAGAGGAAAGAAACTCCTAAGCACAACCCATTTAACAAAAGAGCAAACAACAAGCCTATACACTAGGTCCTAGATCGATGTCTACTCTTTTTCTTCTTCTTGGCATGTGAGACTAGATTTAAGATTTCAAGAGCTAGGACCAAGGAACTTGATGTCATCAAAGAAATCTATTAGTGTCACATCAAAAAGGGTGGGGGGGTCTGACACTGAAGGTTCCTCAATACTAGACACCTCAACCAAACTCCAGATGCTATCAAAGGCAGCTAGGAGTTTTATTGATAAAAACATTTTACATAACAACTTTGCTAGCACAGTACCATAAACATTGCAAAGTATCAAAACCAATGTTGGTTTTCAGCTCAAGCCTCCCATTTTCTGGAAAGCCAATTCAAGCCACCTTATCCTTAGTAGAACACATAAGTAAGAACCTTAATCTAGTCTAATTACACCATATATGCATCAACAATTCTTTCCATTAATTTCATTTTCTCTTCAAATTGTTAGAATGCTTAGAATTTATCCACTGCAGTGCAGGATAACTCAATGGGGCTCCTGCTTCTTCAGGTGAAAAGCTCAAGCCACTCAAGAACTAGAATAAAACTGATCAGTGAAGCATCAAATACATGGGGGCCATGAGCATGCACACATGCAAGTTCCTGTTTCCTGTAAAATGGACAGATTATAACAAGCTAAAGGCAGGTCACAAACTCATACTTATATCCAGAATAAAGTGAGGACCGAGGATGTCATTGAATCAATACTCAATTTGGCCAAAAAATGCCCTCCGTATTGGTCGCTCTTAGTATTTTTTATATGAGTTAAGAGACATTGCTTGAAATATTTCCATGAACATAGTATCTTGGAAGTTAATTTTCTGCATTTTGTCCTTTTGGCATCATAATGGTAAACCCAACATCCTTGGAAGATTAGACCACACCTTGCTGTACTACTTTACGTAATTGAACTTCCAAAATCGACACAAATGGAGTGAAGAATCCATTACTAAATATATAGTTGGTAAGAAAAACGGGATATTCATCAGTGGGATGAAAACAATTGATGGTATTCTTACATCCCAAGATGCTCTCTGTAGCTACCATGAAGGAATGCTCACAACATAGGTGATTGGAGCTTGATCAAATTGGTCCTACAAGCTATGGATTTTCCATTGTGTAAATACAATTCAATAGTTTAATATGTAAAAGTTTCCTTAACAGTGCATTTAGTTTGCTGGAATGGCCATTCCATTCCAACCCCATTCCACATATACCGATGTGATTGGTTTCTGGAATGACTAATACAAGGGATGACATTCCACAAGGCAAGAAAATCCCACTGCTTCTAGAATGCTCAGTCTTTAGCAAGGGGCATCACCCATTGCATGAAAATTCACCACATGCAACCCATATTAAAACAACCATGTCAACCCCCTCATACACCACAGCATCCCATAAAGAACCACATTTCTTGTTAACCACCAGCCAATCTAATAGCAAATACTTCCGATTTTTGACATATGATACCCGTGAGAGATCTCTGTCATGTTTCACTGGGTGCTAGGTGCACATCTTATTTTCTATTTGAGGACAACAATAAATTTTCTCAATCAATATCATTAATTAAGATATGGTTATCGACTTTTGTTCAGACCAAATGGGAGTGGATACAAGGATCCAATTAAACTATACCCTCTTTAATACTGGAGCATGTCATATCATTTTTAATTGTTTTCCTCTGTCTTGTTTGGATTAACCTGCAGTTTTTCAAGTGTTGCCACACCTAACAGGTGCCCCCTGGAAGTCACTTTTGCATAAGACCAAACCATCTCAATTGTGCTTGTCCTCCATGCTTCCCACTGTCTCATTCTTACTCAAAAGCGCTTTGTGCACCAAGTATCGTTCTGTTCACATCCCATTAAGGGACCAAACTGAACAAAATATCTAATACCATGTTTAGTTTCAAAATGGTTATAGCTGGAACAAAGCCCTTCAAGGAATATGACAAAAATTACAAATGTTTAACATCATAATAGGTTGTACAAAAATTTTCATCCCTGGACAAAATAAGTCTTTTAAGAAGCCCCTAAAACAACACTCTTATCTCCCAAGGACCTAGTTTCACTGACTATTCTATTTAACCAAAAACAGAATAGTCAGAAAAACAACGTCCTTGCATGGCATTTGGATACCAGCACAACATAGGCCTTATATATACTGCTCAATATCCCTAAAATCCATGAAGCTAAAGCTCTTTTGTATTTTTCAAAATCTCTAACAAAAATAAAGAGAGACATTTATACTTGACTATTCAAACCCTAATATTATTATATCTACCAAATGGCTGATTATCAGTCCCATGGGTGGACAGAGGTAGATAGAATGCACACACAAACAAAGTTCAACGAGGTGGTTTTCTAGCAAAATCGAAGGATGTAAGATATTTTCATTAATAGAAGTCTAAGGAAACATTATTTAAGCGCTGTGCACAGATTTAGACTTAGACGTAATCCAATTTCTGAAAATGGTGCAAGTTCCTACAGAAATTACTACATCTGGCTTTGTGCATGCCTTTTGCTGAATGATACATAGCATAGAATTGCTTTTTCACGTTAATTAAAAAAAAAAAAAAAAAACACTACGTATCATGACCAAAAAAATGCAGAGCTAAAACAGACTAGTCCTAGAGAAGGAAAATAAATGAGTGAAAATTGATACTCACTCAGTGCATTCATTCAGAGCTGTCAGAAGTTTTGAGAGAGTGTGACTAGTAATCTCAAAGATGGGTCTAGCACTGTTCTCTTGAATCTCAGCCAGAGCAGCCACAGCATTTGCTACAACCATGGGATTATTGTCGGATATCAAATCCTTGAGAGATTCTAGGAAACCCCGGTCCTCTACCAATTCTGCATTAATGTCATATAGTTTGGCAACACATATTGCTGCTGTTTTACGGACATATGGATCATCATCCTGATAGAAAGATCAAAATTATAACAGAGAAAGTGATGCTTTATTTTATGTCAACTGATATCAAATGATAATTACATGTAGGACATAGACTTCTAGACTCATAACCTTAATGGAAAAAGAAAAGGCTGAATTGAAAATAAAAAACCTTAAGGCATCGCTGAAGAGGATCACACAGGTACTCTGCGATTTTGTCAACACGAATGCATCCCATAGTTCTCACAGCCAAGGCACGAATTAATGGATTTGGGTCTTGTGAATCCTATAAAAACATCAAGAGACATAAATTTTAACAATAAACAGACATTAATCAAACCACATCAAGAGTCCCTCTATTAATTCCATACATGATTTTCATGGTTGTGGCACTAAGCAAAAGCACAAGGTCCATCATAGCCCCTACATTCACAAATGTATTTACTGCGAGTATTGCCAAGTCAGGCTGACTTTTGGCATAATTGATTAAATATAGATATACAAGTTTCTTCAACTCCAGATTTTCAGTTTGCATGCAATTCACAACATCCGTAAATAGAGAAGAGACATCTTTCCCTACGGTCATTGCAGCAATCACTTTCTTCACAGCATCTTTTCTCTTATCCTGCACAGACATTATATTAACAAGATATATCAGACACTATATTAGGTATGCAATGGAAGACATCATAAATTCCCACACATGTGGTTACAGACACAATACAAATCTTCAAGTAGATGCTTTCAATCTCTTTAGAACCATGGTCGGAGTAAATGGCATTCCACACTATGAAAGCTTCCCCTAAGACCCTATAGGCATTTGATCCAATTATAAATAACAGCCCAAATCTCCCTTTCAGCTACCTACCTAATATCATCTTAATAGTCATCCCTGATATGTCTGTTGCATCAAAGTTAAATACAACTATGTTGCTCTACTTTGGTGACCATCCCGCAGATCCAACTAGCAAACAAACCCTTCATCCAACGAACACACTCTCTCTCTCACGTACACATACATGATCCATTCAAAGAATCACGCACTTTCGGCGGCATATGGGTTGCAGATCTACATCTAATTACAAAACCTTCGATTGGAACAGTAGCAGTCATAAAATTCAACTCTTAAATACTGAATTCAACCTCCTAACAACACAAAAACCAAAATGATAACCAAAAATTCAGCTCTGCAAGCTCATTTAACTACAACAATCTCTTACTAGATCAAACCTAAACCTAATCAACACGGAATCACCAAATCAAGAACTTCGATTCAACAAACCGATCGAACAACACAACAGATCTGCTCAAAAACCTAATGGACTAAATCACAAAAACTGAAATGAACATCCACTATACGAATCTGAAATCAAAGATCGGCATGATAATTCAAGCGAATCAACCGTTACCTTGTACTGAGAATTAAGTTCTTCTTTGAGCTCAGGGATTTCTCCTTTCTTTGTTGTGGAGAAGTACTTGGAGTCGTGTCCGCTCATTCTATCTCTTCTGTTTTTTTTTCTTTTTTTTTTTTTTTTACCCTCTCTGTCTCTTGGAGATGGAATGAACCCACATACAAATTGGAAGAAAGACTGGGAACGGTGGGAAGAGAGAAAATAAGGATGATTCGATTTTCAACTCTGCTATCACAACTCGAAAAAATCTCCAGTCCGAGATGAACCGATTTTCGGACCGGCATTAATTCGGTTTATGGACCTGATTGATAAGAGTACTACACGGCATTTTGCCTTTACTCAAAGTCCAGCAATAATGCCATCTATCATGTTTATTTGGTAATATGTTAAAATGTATACACATATATATCAGTTCTGTTTACTCATCTTTCTATTTAAATAATAAAAATATTGGAAAATTAGAAAAGGGAAGGGAAAAAAAAAAAAGCGAGGTATAGTATAATGACGAAGCATTTCACAAAAAGAAAATATATTTAAATGCATAAAATTTCTTTTTGAAAAAACAATGCATAAGAATCCTTTATTAAAATGAGTCATCTTATGTAATTGATTAAGAAAATATTGTCCACTTGCAAAAGGTTTTAAACAAATTCATGGTATAGACTATGATGAAACCTTTTCACTTGTAGTCATGCTTAAATCTGTTAGAATCCTTCTTGTTATAACTGCATATTATGACTATGATATATGGTAAATGAATGTCAAAACAACCTTTTTTTAAAAGAAACGTTAACGAAGATGTGTACATGACACAACTTAAGGGTTTTGATAGTCCGGGGAATTCACATAAGGTTTGTAAGCTTCAGAGATCCATTTATAGACTAAAGCAAGCATCTCAAAGTTGGAATCTTTATTTTAATGAAGCGATCAAACAGTTTGATTTCATCAAGAATGAAGATAATCTTGTGTTTACAAGAAAGTTAGTAAGAGTGCAATAGCTTGATTGATGCTTTATGTAGACAACATATTGCTCATTGGAAATGATATTCCTACATTGCAGAATATCAAAACATGATTAGAAAATTGTTTTTGAATGAAGGACTTAGGTGAGGCTAACTATATTCTAAGCATCAAGATCTATAGCGATAGATCTAGAAAGATTATTGGCCTAAGTCAGAGTGTATACTTTCACAAAGTACTGAATCGGTTCAGTATGCAAGATTCCAAAAAGGGGATTCTTGTCAATGTCATATGGTATGAATCTGAGCAAGACTCAATATCCGAGATCACATGATGAGCGAGATCACATGAGTAAGATTCCTTATGCTTCAACTATTAGATCAATCATATATGTTATGTTATGCACTTGATTAGATGTGTCATATGCATTAAGCATAACAAGCAGATACCAATTAGATCTCGGTGAATCTCATTGGACAGCAATCAAGAATATTCTTAAGTGGTGGCTGTTGTCGGAAAGACGATGCCACTACCATGACTCTCATCTTCAAAACACCATCACAAGCTTTTTTTAGTCCAATCGACCTTAGTGCATTGACCACTAGCCTTCTCTGGTCCGATCCAATGTTGCTCCAATTGCCGTGCTGCATCCAACTCCAATCCCTTTTGCACAAGTAAGTCTCCATATTTTATTAATATTTTTTAATAATAATAATAATAAAGAAAATTTGATGTTGATGATAATATACTAGGTGTAATATGAGTGTGTTTTTTGTGATCTTGGACTAAATATATATACATGTATGTATAACAATAATAATAAATAGTAATTAATGTCTATAAATCATAGTAATTTTATGAAATAATATACAACTACTAATTTATATACCATCATTCTTGATATATATATATATATATATATGTAGGTATGTATATATCTTAAAATTTTGAGATTTATAAACATAACATAACGTAGGTGTTATTTGAAAGTTCCTTTGTATGATTTTTCTTTACTATGTAAATTTGTACATAGTTAAATTTATTTAATAGAGAGTGTGTATATGTTATGCCACAACGAGATCAAAGGGACAAGAAAATTCCTTCTTATTTGAAGGATTATACAATGGATCTAAAATAAAACAACAAATATATAGCAGCAAGGGTAATAAAGTGTCTACCGCACTTCTTGAATATTTAATTTTTCAGGCACTCCCATGCCCTTTTTTCTTTCATCCACCTCCCACTTTAGGTAAAACATTAAACCCCTTTCTTAGTTCATGTTAACATAACATGAAAAATATGTGTGTTTGGTTTCCAAAATTCCCCATGAGCTTATGCTAGGGAATGAAAATGTAAAAACAACATATTGCTCATGTCTTGTTCAACTCTACTATTTCATTTTATGTTGTGTTTCTAACCTTAACCTTGTATATGTTATTAAGTTTGCGTATATATATAAACATTAGAGCTGATGCTCACTAATCTAACTTTTTATTTAAATGCTCTTATTTCTTTGCTCATTATTTACTTTCTTACAAATAAGTAAGACTAGTCAATTTCTAGTCTTAGACTTGTCTTTAACTAAGTCAAAATGAAAGAGACTTGTCCATAATCTAAGTTCCGAAGAGCCTTAAAATTAATATAAGACTCTTATGATTTCCTTGTTTATTAAGCATAAAAAATGTGTTTTAAAAATTGGAAAATTGAAAATTTTCTTAAATATGGATGTTTAATTAAGGGGGGAGTATGACCTTGGGCTAACTTTTGTTTTTACTCTTTTAAATTTTATATGTAAAGATTGCTTCAAACTTTATGAACTTAGATCATTTTGTTGTTGCAGACAATATGAATCACTCTTTATTCTAGATATTATTGAAGACCTACAAAAGAAGCTGGGAAGAAATCTTGTTTATGCTCCTCAAAATCTAGTTGGAATGGAATCTCGCATAAAGGACATGCTTTTGCACTTATCTTTAGGTTCAAATGATGTTCGCATTGTTGGCATACTAGGGATGGGTGGCATAGGTAAATCGACCCTTGCTCGAACGTTTTGTAGTATGTTTAGTGCTCAATTTGATGGATGCAGCTTCTTAGAAAATATTAGTACTTCTGACTTAGTTCGTTGCCAAAGCCAACTTCTTTCTGATATAATCGAAGAGAAGGTTTTGATACCGGATGTCCATACTGGAATCCATATGATTGAAGGCAAATTAAATGCAAAAAAAGTTCTAGTTGTGTTGGATGATGTGGATGAAAGAGATCAACTAAAATTTTTGGCTAGCAAGTCTTGGTTTGGATGTGGAAGTAGAATCATCGTAACAACTAGAGATGAACGTTTGCTTCTACATGCGGATTCGGATTCGGTATACAAGGCTAAAGAATTAAGTCATGAGGAAGCTCGAAAACTCTTTTCCTTAGAAGCCTTTAGAGAAAAAAACATTCCAGAAGGTTTTGAAAATCTCTCAGAGAAATTCATTAAGTATACTAAAGGCCTTCCTCTAGCTCTTACCACATTGGGTTGTTCTTTGTTGAATAGAAGCAAGAGTGAATGGAAAAGTGCTCTTGCTAGACTTCAAAAGAGTCCTAATAGAACAATTTTTGAAATCCTAAGGTCAAGCTTTGATAGATTGGAGGACACAGAGAAGGCAATATTTCTCGATATTGCATGTTTCTTTATTGGAAAGGACAAAAATTATGTAATGGAGATATTGGATTGTTGTGGATTCTTTCCGGAAATTGGAGTGAAAATTCTGTTAGAAAGGTCACTACTCATTGTTATTGACAATAAATTCATGATGCATGATCTCTTACAAGAAATGGCTTTGGAAGTTGTTCGGCAGGAATCACCTCATAATCCTGGGAAGCGAAGTAGACTGTGGCACTTTGATGATATTTCTCATGTCATGGCAAGGAACAAGGTAAGTGGTCTAATGGCATACATATGAAGTGTGAGTAATTTCATCATGTTAGAGCTATGTACTTTGTATTGACTAACACGTTTTTTATTTATAGGGCACAAAAAGAATATAAAGGAGCTGCAGTAAAAAAAAACTATAGGGACGTAAGCTATACTAGCTTAGTAAGTAAAATCTTCCATAATTACGTGAATGGAGGAAAGAAAAGCAGCTACCAAATACAAGCATTGACGATTGGCCCTTTATGTCCTTTTGCATCGGAAGAAAACAAATATTACAAAGGCTTGCACATTTGTCATCGGTCGGGTGCTTAATTTTTCCAAGTTTTATGGTCGTCATTCCTTGTGACATGGTCAAACATAAGCAATGAACTGGATTTTCTTATTGAAGTGTTGTGAAATAATCGGAGATCCATACACGTTATAAAGTTATTTATAAGATCCTAAATTCAAGTCATGATAAGGAAGGAAAAAGAAACATATCTTTTCATTATGTAAACGAGTAGATTATTATTATTATTATTTGGTGAATGAAAAAGTCGTCCATGTAAAAGAAATATCCCGGCAAGCACTATGAAGCATGATTTGCTAAGATATTAGTTGGAAAATATAAAAACAAGAAAATGAAAAAAAAAAAAACAAACAAAAAGACGAGGAAAAAAAAAAGAGAAAGAAAGAAAGGAAAAAAAAAAGCAGTTAATTCTTTGTACTTTAATTCCAAAAGAAATATGGAGGTTGTGGATAGCATTTAGTTATTTTATTCACGCCATATAAGAACAAATTTTTATATTTCAATATTCTATTACATTAATTCTCTATTTAAAATCAAGTTATAAGCATTTTTATTTTTTAAACCAATCATTATGCCTTGTGATGGAAGAAATGAAACGGCTTTCCATACTCTACGTCTTGTGAAACCCTAAACTATATTATTATTGAATTACTTTTTAGTTAATAAAAAGTTTATGCCTTTATATCTATTTATATGATTTTATTGCCTTTTGATTGATTTATGCGTAAAATTAATTTTATGTTTAATTCTTATTAGATAAAAAGAGGTTTTATCTAATAAAATAAATCCTCATAAATAGAGAAATTGCATGTTTCACCTAGAGGTGGAAAAACTTCGATTTTCTATAGAAAGATTTAATCTTTACTATAGAGTTCATGAACTTTCATGTGATCTCATGTAGCAATAGTGAGGGAGAGGTTTCCACTATCACATGTAGGGTTAAGAATTAATTAACTCAATCAAGTAATTGATTTATTTGAGAGAATCTATAGCGCAAAGCATATACAATTCATTAATCAACCCATTATCATAAGAAATTTAAGGTTTATGATGGATTAAGATGAAGGGTATGTTTTGTGATTGAATGTATATTGTAAAACTATACATAATGGATTTTAAGGTTTGTTAGATTAGTTAATTAGTAGTTAAATCATACATCTCACTTTAAGAATTAAGCTAAATAATAGAGAATTGGTAACATTAGTACTTGTTTTCAAGATAACTAAAAACGACACTTACCTAGCTCGGTCATTGGATTTCGCACGTTATATTCCGAAGAACTTCGTGTTGGGTCATTACTCAAAATAAAATGGACACATGCAACAAACTCTTTTGGGAACATGTTTGATGCCATTCGTGGACGTGTGACATTTGTCCATGGCGTTGATAATGCACTTGAGAAAAGATCGGAACGTTACACAAAGTAAAAGAATAATTAAATAAGGTTGCCTGCTTACATTGGCCCTTTTCTGCACCAAATTATTAAACAAAATGAAATTTAATAAAATGGCATCAAATCATGGTCCGTTGATCACAACTACTCCCCCACTAGATGAGGATTGTAAAAGTTTAACATTTTGAAAAAATTACTAAAATTTTTTTTTTCCTTTTTTTGGTAAGTATAAAATCTACTCATCAAAAAACAAAATACAACAACTCTTGTGAGGGACATGTGTATTCATCCCTGGAGGCAGCTTTACCAAAGAGCCAGCATAAGGCCTAACAACAGTAGTAGACCTAGAACGTTTATATACATCATGTACATCATTCTACAAAAGTTTTTGAAGACATTCAAGTGGGTTGTACCAAAAGACATAGTTTTCATCCATAGAGTGTGCATGTTTGGTTGTAGCATCTGCCACTTGATTAGTCTCTCATGGCTGATATTTGATGTCATATTCCATTAATTATAAGAGCCTTTCCCTACACACAAAAATGATATGAAAATATTTAAGATGGATGTTAGTACAATGCATTAGCAATATCATTTGCCACGCATGAATCAACTGTGATTTCAAGACGTAATAAACCATGTTGAATACACAAATTTAAGCCATAGGCCACAGCTCATAACTTGCTAATGATATTTCCATATAAGCCAGTTTTTGTGCGAATCCAACTTCCAATCTCCTTGATCATTTCTAGCAACCAATCCAATTGTGCCTTGCTTGTTGGAGGAGCTATAGAAACCATCGATCAATATTTAGTTTACAAAAACCAAATGGTGGTGGAGTCCAAGCAATGAGGATATGTGAGACTTGGTGCATAAAGTTTTTCCAATAAAAAACCCAAAGTTCATGAGTTGTTATTCGTGATTTCGACACAATATCATCTAATGAGTAATGCATGAAATAGTGAATGATTTTGGAAGTACTAGATCCTCCATAATTTAATAATAAATTTAAACCCTTTTGGAGGATCTAACTGTGTGGCCTCTGTTTTGGAGATTTGGCCATTTTGAGAGATCCATAGTAGTAAAGAAGACCAGCTTAAGAATGTTGATGGTATCGAAAGCTACAAATTATCATAAATAGAGGCAAGGCATGGACATAAGACTAGAGCATAGATGGGAGTTTCATTTGATGTACTACAATGAGGACAGGTGGCATCCATTTGAATTGATGATGTCGCAAATTGTCTATCGTAGGAAGACAATTGTGGAAAACCCTTCATAAAAATAATTTGATTTTGGGAGGAAAAATTGATCTTTAGAGCCATTGTGCATTCAGGTCGACAACTTGGGTGTCTTGTGAGCAAATAGCTTCATAAAGACTGCTTAAATTAGGATGTAAATGTGAATTTAGATTAAAGCATTTTGAATCTGATATATTTTGTTGTAGATATATAGGGCCACAAAGAGATGAAATGACCGCTGAAATGGGGAAGCCTATAATGTCCTCATGCGAAAGAGTAGCATCAATCCAACAATGTGCAAACCTCAGTTGGTCAGCTATTGGGGCTAAAGGACCATATATTAATTAGTGTTACAATGTCGGACATCCCCACCAATCATACCAGAAGGATGTTGAAAGGCCATTGCCTAAGATAGTGAACCCATGTTGCTTATGCCCTTGAGTTACTTCATACAAATCTTTTCCTAAAGAAAAAGTAGTCGTTGGTGAGCGACATGGATCGTGGCGTGTAAGGTAATGATAGTTAGCATTGATGAAAAAAGTCCATAGGACTTGGTTTTGTTTCCAAGTATACCATCGTTAGAGAGCACAGGCCCAGTTTTGATTTAACAATCCAAGACCACCTTCCAATTTGGGACAACAAATTTTATGCCATGAAATCCAATGTGGCTTATGAGTCATAGATGTACCTTGCCAAAGAAAGGTTCTTATGGTTTGGGCCATCTTTAGGAGGAGTTTGGAAGGCAACAAAGTGACTTGCATGTAATAAGTTGGGATGGCTTCAAGTATAGATTTTGCAAGAACAAGTCAGCCTACCATACTTAGATGTTTTTCCATCCATGTAGTCAATTTGTTGCAAAAAGCATCAAGTAAGAATGAAAAATCTATATATTTTAACTTTCTCCCATTGGATAAGGGGAAGCCTAAATACTTGCCAAATGAGGTCACCTCCTTGAAGGGAAGCCATTGTTTAATGGCGTCCCTAATAGAAGTAGAGACTATAGGAGAGAACACTATGGAAGATTTGAATAAGTTTGCTTGAAGTCTAGATAAGTGGCTAAACTCATTCAGTAAAGAGTGGATTGTGTTTATATTAGTTGGATCTGCTTTACCCACCAAGATGATATCATCAGCAAACATGATATGGGAGATAGCTAAACTTGACCCTCTGATTTTAAAAGGATGTCAATTGGCCAATTGAATCTAATGTTCAATGGCACGACTAAGAAATTCAAGACTAAGGATGAAGAGATATGGTGATAATGGATCTCCTTGACGAAGACCCTAGCTTGGTTGGAAAGCCTTTATGGATGCACTATTTACTCGAACCTCTATTGATGTTGTGGAGAGATAACTATTAATCAGTTTTAGCCATCACTCTAGGAAATTGAGGTTTTTAAGAGCCCAATATACAAATTCCATTCAAGGCAATCTTAGGCTTTGGATAGAACAAGTTTAATGAGCATCCAACCACCATGTTGTCATTTCTTATGGAG
This sequence comes from Combretum micranthum, assembly GCA_024138025.1. NCBI lineage: Eukaryota > Viridiplantae > Streptophyta > Magnoliopsida > Myrtales > Combretaceae > Combretum > Combretum micranthum. The sequence goes on from JAMXBD010000591.1 coordinate 690,174, forward strand.
AGAATGTACTAGCTCATTGACTAACCTGGGAAGGCTAAAGTCTATGAACCAAAATCTTGGTTATAATTTTGTACAAGGTTTGGCATAAGCTTATTGAGCAAAATTGATGGACTTCATTGGCCCCTTAGTGTTTGGAATGAGAATCAATTAAGTATGATTGAAACATGGTAGAATAATGTCGTAGTGGAAAATGTCGTGAATTTGAACTTTAATTGAATGCCTAACAATTGCCCAAAATTTTTTATAGAAGAAAGCATGAAGGCCATCTTTTCCTGGTGATTTCCATGAGCCGATGGATTATAAAGCTTCGTAAATCTCATGATCGAATAAGGGTGTGTCTAAAGTTGATACTTGATCAATATTAAGACCACCTTGCCAAGATGGAGGAAATGGATTATGAATAGGAGTGGCCAGTTTTGATGTTCGAAAGAGATTGTGGAAGTAATCATTAAAAGCATGTTAGATTTGATTTTAGTCAAACAGTCAATCAACAATAGAAGTTTTGATCGCAAGTATGCGATTTTGGGCTCTCATGGCTAAAGCTAATGAATGGTAATAACAATAATTTCTTTCACCATCCATGATCCATTTAACACGTCACTTTGCATGCCATAAAGTTTCTTCATGATCTAAGATAATCTTCAACTGTTCGTAAAGGGATTTTTCTTGTAAGATGAGATATGGGGTGGGATTTTGGGAAATAGTAGTAGAAACGTGCTTCAATGATGTGAGAATGACATATTTTTTGGCCATGACATTGCTATATATTTCCCTATTCCACTTCCTAAACCTTTGAAGAAGAATTTTTATAACTTGAAGGCAATCAATATTACTATCCTTCCATATTTTGTTAACTAAGGATTGACATTGTGGATGTTCAATCCGCATTAGTTGAAATAGAAATGATCGATTAATCATAGTAGAAGTGCAATATGGATGAGTCTTTAAAAGGATAGGACAATGATTAGAAGGTCATTTTGGTAGATGAAAAATTTTTTATTCAAAGAAAATATCAATCCAATCTTGTTTGCCTAAGCACGACCAAGCTGTAACTATACTTGTCTTAAAATAGTCTGGTTATTAGTCCATGTATAATGTGGACCAACAAAATCCAAATCACGTAAGCCACAAGTAAACATGCAGTCAGAATATGAACGCGCTCATGCAACTTTAAACGGTCTTTCACCCCACTTTTCATGAGGAGCTACTATATCATTAAAATCTCCCATGAGTAGCTAAGGTTGATGATGAAGACTCTGTGCAAAAGCATGTAAATGATCCCAAAAAATCCCCTTTTCTTCTATATGTGGAGGAGCATATATACGTGAAAAAAAAAGCTAATTTAGAGGAATTGGAGAATGTCTAACCTAGATTAGTGCATGCAAGTCATAGGTGGATGATCTGATAATGGTGACGTCCATAGCCTCCTTCATTCACATCAAAAGCATGCCTCCACTTTGTTCAACCGATTCAATACAAAAGAAGGCATCTAATTGTGAATGCTGCCAGAAGAGTTCACTGGAAAGGTGACATAATTTTGTGTCCCAATGGATCACCATATCAGGCATATACTCAACAAGAGTTACAATGATAGCTCGCTTCATTAGTAAGTTCAAGCCTCGTGTATTCCAGGCCAAGACATGCGTTGAATGTATAGAGTGAGGTAACAGAGAGTCAGCCATGTGTTGTGTGAGGAATCGATAGTAGTAGATGTCTGAGCCAAAAAGGCTGATGGCCTTAATTTCAAAGTAGGAATTGATTAGAGATCAAAGACTATCCAGCATTAGCATTACTTCCTCCTTGTTTTGGAAGGTTGAGGAAAACATTGGTCCTTGTGTCATCCATAGAGAAATGGGAATTGGATATAGAGGTAGAGAGATGTTCCTTGTGTTGACAATTTGTTGGGCAATAAAGAACAAGGTCTTCTCCTAATGACTCATGAGAAGAAAAGGATGCAATTTGTCGAAATCCAGTGCTACTGGGATTAAAATGAGGAACTCCTTGATCGATGTTACCCTTTGATTTGTTCGAGTGAATCTGTCATTCCTATCATCTCAAAGGTTGCTACATATATCCGTGAGACCTGCTCGATGGACATCAAGTCATCTTTGATGAAGCAAATCTCTTCGAAGCTTACAGCTACTCGATATCTGGCCGCTCCATTCTCCAGTCGGAATATTCAGTAACATGAGTCGAGCTAAGGAAGGTCCAACGTTAGTAGGTGAATTTAGAGGTTGAAAGTCAAAACACTTTTTTTTTATCTATCAATGTGTTTTGAATGGTCTAGTAACTTTTTATGTTGAAAAATGACTAAAGTTGCCTTTTAACATCTTTAACACATGATATTCTAAACTCTAACAAAAAAAAGGTTGAATTTTCTGTTACTTATTCGCCTTACTATTGTGTTCAATTTATTTGTCAAAATGATCTTATGAAGAATACAATACCATATTATATATGCAATATCAGTATTACATTTTAATGAATCCATCAATTAGATTGAATCTTGAGTTTTATCATTTGTTTTAGAGTTTGAGGTACTGAGTTGTAACAGTTGTATAACTTTATTGTAAAATTAAAAAATCAATTATTATCATAACTAATTGATAATAAGTAATTCTCCTAGAAAACCATTCAATGATGAAGAATGTCACATGTCATTAATCCACATCAACTAATGCTACTAATTGAGTTAGTCATGGTTTGGACACCCTCATATAGTCTAGACAATTGAGATAATAGTACTTTCTTATACTTTTTTTTGTTGTTCTTATAATATATATTGCACTTTCTAAATTCTTCTACTAACTTAAGTGTTGAAGTGTCTGTACGTGGTCAACTTTCATACCTTCATCTCATGATTGCTACTTATGCACGTCAAACTCCAATTATTGCACTAAAGGACTCATTTGGCCAAGCCTAGGAGAAAAACAACGAGAAAAATAATGCCAACATTTTGTCACCAACCATTTCCAACACAAATACTATTATTTCTACTATAGAAAAAGGCAAAACCCTACGATAGCCCTAGTATTAATATATAATTCATGTTTACTAACTCTTGGCTAGACTTAGTGGGCCTTCCTTCATTGTGGGTTTAACTTTAGCCTGCACAAGCAATAAATATGAGCTGGCATATGGTTATCATGTCATTTAAATTAGGGTTAAGGTTAATTTCATGAATGTATCTGAACTTTACCAGAATATACAATTAGGTATCTAAACTTTGAAATTGGTTAGTTTATTACTTGAAACAACTTTTTGTACATGTTAAGTACCTCTATCAAGCTCTTTTATGTACCAAATTGATTAATTTTAAAATTTTTAGGGGACTATATTAACCAATTTCAAATTTCATGCACTAAATTGATGAATTTTAAAGTTTAGATACATGATTGTATATTTTGCCATAGTTTAGGTATCATTCCTAACATTATCCCTTTAAACTTTTTGGACATACGAGCTCCTATAGTTTTTAAATTCAAAATGGACTACGTTAAAATGATGAAATATACATTTTTATAATGTTACATGAAATGCTTAAGAAAATCAAATCCAACGGGTTGAGTTTAATAAGTTTTTCTCAAACTCATAAACATTCAAAACTAGATATTTATAGAAAATTTTAAATATAAATAAAGGTTTTCAATAAACTAAAATGTAAATAACAACTCATTAGTTAAGTGGAAAACTTGATGTGAACTATCTAAATAGGGCATGTGGTGAAGTGCTAACGTCCACAAGTTTCAAAACATGAGATATATAAATATATATATAGAGAGAGAGAGAAGAGAGATTATGACATTATATAGATCATCAAATTTTGAATTATGGATTTTATTTGTGTATGGACCATCATTAAATCTTGAGTTTTAAATTTAAGTTGTGATATGGTTGAATGGAAGTTAGGGTTAAATATAACAATTCATTTGTGGAGACGTTTAGATTTATGTATGATCCTTTAATATAATAAGCAAGTCGAAATGAACTATATGAATGGATATTGATGATGAAGTGAACCTATTCCTTTTCTGAGATCGTAGAGTACCTATGAAAAATGAGTCGTGATGAAAGGTAGAAAAAGTGGTTAAAGGATAAAAGTGATGATTCATCAAAGTAAGAAGTTTACCATCAAATTGGAATTTTAAAGTAAGAATGAATAATTTAGCTATATTATTACAATTGAATGTTCGATTATTTGATTTATTAAGACTGCAACAGGGAAGCAATTTATCAAGATAATTTGAACACGGATTCAACCGAATGCAGTTAAATTGGTTCAGAAGAAATAAATAGTCGAATGCAGCTATAGCTTGTATGCAAGCAATTGGAGCAGAAGAATATTTTTGTATTTTTTCTTATGTTTATGTGTATTACACTGTTGACGATATATAGGTGCAATACAAGATGATTTGTTGTAACTAATTACTATAACTAATTGCTCCTGGAAATATTCCAAATATTCTAATCGTAACAAACTTGCCATGTCAGCAGAAAGATCTGCAAATCTAACATAATAGGATTTTATGTAATTACAACCTCAGCAATACTACTGATTTATCAAAAATTTTTGATTTATTTAGGGCTGGATGTGTGTGCTCGGTTCGGTCTTTACTCCAGCCTGATCAGAACTGGATGTGATCGGCTTTTTAATTTGAAAGCCCGATCCATGGTTACTTTTATCTGTTTCACATGTGACACACATAAGCCTCCCTCCATCTAACTTTACTTTCCCCTTTTCTTTCAACTGTCTCATCTTAATTTTACTTTATGTCTCAGTCTTCCCAAACCCTAATACATCTTCCTCTCCTTCAACACAAACTTCGACAGGTTCCATTTTCGACTTTATAGCATTCCTCTCCTCTTCAACAGCCCTTGTCTATAAGGGGTAGTTAGGGAAGCGGAGCTGCATGTCTTAGAAAACTCCCAAGACGCCGGTGGTTCACGATCACGCCACAAGATAAGTACCATGGTGGCTGCTTTATTTCCTCGCTTGACTAATTTTCTTCCTAATATAGCTTATAGATCTAACTCATCTTCTTGTATCATGTCAGGCAGTCGAGTGGAAATGTTGGAGCTGGGAACATGATATGGCTTGAGCTACAAAACATGGAAAGTGGGGTGAATCGCAACTCTGGGGGTAAATCCAATAGATACGCTATTGTTCCTATTTTATCAATTACTTTGTATGGTCCAAAGTATTTCGGTAAGAACTTATGAACCCTGGATGCCTTTAACGAATTCTGTTTGTAGGGTTGTAGCTTTTAGTAAAACTAGGTTACCAATTTGGAATTGCCTATCACTTCACTTTAGATCCTCCACTTGTCTCATTCTACTAAGCACACCTTAGATGAAATTTGAGGAGATTGATCAGAGCCTCTGTGTAGTTAGCATAGAGTCTATGGCTCTGTTCTTGAATCACCTGGTACATAGGGCAAGTGCAAGGGAGGAGCATAGTCGTAGAGGGCTTCAAAGGGGGTAACCTTTGTGCTCGTGTGGTAGTTCAAATTGTACCACCACTCAGGCAAAGAAAGAAATTGGCTCCAACACTTTGGTTTTTCACTGGTGATACATCGTAAATAGGTCTCTAAACTCTTGTTGACCACCTCCGTTTGGCCATCGGTCTGGAGGTGGTAAGCCGTTGACATGTTAAATTATACCCCCTATAATCTAAAAATTCTTTCCAAAAAAACACTTATAAAAATTGGATCACGATCACAAGCGATCGTTTCAAGCATACCATGTAGCTTATAAATGCTGTCAATGTATACTTGAGCTACAGATGCTGCTGTGTAAGGATGGGACAGTGCTATGAAATGTCCATACTTACTGAGGCGATCTATAACTGCCATACTTACCTCTTTACCATTAGATTTTGGTAAACCTTCGATGAAGTCTATACTGACTTCTTGCCAGCACTCATTAGGAATCCTTAATGGAGATAGGGGTCCTGGAGTGGCTATGTTTTCGAATTTGAACCTCTAGCAAGTGTTACGGTCTCTGACATATTGTCTGACCTCCCTCTCTTGCTTAGGCCAATAGAAAACCATGGAAAATCATTTGTATGTTGCTTAAGCACCAGAATGGCCTCCTAAGGGTCCTCCATGATATAGCTCCAGTAGTTTAGCTTTGAGTATTGGTGCTGGTCCAACAACAATCCTTCCTTTCTTCCTTAGTAAGCCTTCATCAAATGAAAAGTGGCCTACCGATCCTCCATCTTTCAGTTGGAGTAACAGTTCTCTATATCCCCCTTCTAAGTTCCAACTTCTTTTTATTTCTTCAAGGATCTCAGGTATAGTAGCTTGTACCTGCAAGTGATTTAAATGGTAAGTATCTCGCCTAGAAAGCGTATCTATTGCTACATTGGAGCTCCGACTCTTGTACTCAATTTCATAATTGAGCCTAAGTAATTTGGTCAACCATTTTTGTTGGCTATGAGTGACCAAATGCTGCTTAAGTAGATACTTGAGACTTTGGTGATCTATTCTGATCACAAAATGTCTTCCTAGTAGATAGTGTCGCCACTTCTCAATTGCATAAACCAGGGCCAACAGCTCCTTTTCGTAAACTAACATTCCCTCATGTTTCGGAGCTAAGGTTTTGCTGATGAAGGCAATTGGATGCTTGTCTTACATCGGCACCACCCCAATGCCATCTCTGCTTGCATTGGTTTCAATTACAAAAACCTTGGAATAGTGTGGTAGCCCAAGTACTGGTGAATGCACCAATGCTTGCTTTAGTTTATTAAAAGCAGCTTGTGCCTCTTGTCCCCATTTAAATTGATCCTTCTTTAGGAGTTGGGTTAAAGGGTAGGTCATAGCTCTAAAACCTTGTATGAAGCGCCTGTAGTAACCAACTAATCCCAAGAACTCTCGTAGCTGGTGTAAATTTTTTGGAATGAGCTAATGAATTACTGCTTCAACTTTCTTGGGATCAGCAGCTACCCCATGTTTTGTGATTATGTTCCCAAGGTAGTCTATCCGTTGCACACAAAAGGCACATTTGCTCTTCTTTAAGAACAATTGTTCAGCTCGTAATATATTAAAAACTACCCTCAGATGCTCCACATGTTGTTCAACATTAGTACTGTAAACTAGTATATCATCAAAAAACACCAACACGAATTTCCTCAGATATGATATGAAAATTCCATTCATAAGGCCCTAGAATGTTGAAGGAGCATTTGTTAAGCCAAAAGGCATAACAAGAAACTCGTAGTGGCCTTCATGAGTGCGGAAAGCGGTTTTGTAAATGTCGTTTGGATGCATCAAAATTTGATGATATCCCGACCTCAAGTCCAATTTGCTAAAAAAACTGGCTCCATCAACTCATCAAACAAGTCTTCAATAATAGGTATCGGAAATCGATCCTTAACTCTTAACTTGTTTAAGTCTCTATAATCGACACACATTCTCCAATTATTGTCTTTCTTTTTTACTAAGACAACTGAAGATGCAAAAGGACTGTTACTGGGTCTTATAACCCACTAGATAGCATTTCCTTCATCATTTCTTTGAGAACTGTTTTTTGTAAAGCTGAGTACCTATAAGGCCTTAGGTTTACTAGAGTAGCCCCCTCAGTTAGGTGAATACGATGATTACATGCTCTACTAGGGGGTAACTGCTTTGGTTCTTCAAATAGATCATAGTATTCCTCAAGCAAATTGATTATCATAGGGTAAGGCTTAGGATAAGCATACTGCTCCACTTCCTTGGTACTCCTAATTATCTAACATTGAACATCTCTAGAGCTAGAAAAAGTACTCAGTAGATTACACAAATATGTTTCAGAAATCAATTCAACCTTTTCACGTACTCCGTGTAAAGTGCATGCCTGCCCTCGCAATCAAAACCCATTCTCATATCCTTGAAATTCCATGTTACCATTCCCAAAGATACTAACCATGGCATTCCCAGGATAAGGTCCTCGGAACTCAAAGGTATGGTGTAAAAATCTGCCTCAAAAGTAATACACTACATCTCCCATTGAAACGCTTGTATCACTTGATGGCTCTGAATTTTAGTACTATCAGCTAGGATTACTGAGATTGGGGTTAAAGTCAAAGAATGACACTCAATTCCTTCGATACCTTGGTATCCATAAAGTTGGAAGAACTCCCAGTATCTATCAAGACATTGAGTTCTCTCTTTTTGTATCTTCCCTTCACCCTCATACAGTACTCTTTAGGACCATCTTGGTTATTCACAGAGTTCAATTGCAACTGTGATAAATCCACCTCCAAGTCTCCTATAGAATCATCCACATTACCACCCATTTCTCCCACCTCTTCATGTTCCAGCACCAACAAATTTAGCCTCTTGTTCTACAATGATGTCCAGGCCCAAAAGCCTCATCAAACCAAAAACAAATCTTCTTACGCCTCTTTTCCTCAGGGGTCAGTTTTTTTGTATTTCGATTAAGGAAGGTTTTGTCTGTATTAGTAGAACTCGAACTAGAATTTGGATAAGTGTTTAAGCTAATGCTTGATTTCAAAGGATGGTTAATACTTGGAGAATAAGAAGTAGTGTATTTGGTGTGTTGGGTGGAAGGGCTAGCTGGGTTTTCGTAAGTTTTTAGGTTCTGTTTTGAGGATAGATTGGTAGCTTCTTGTAACTTAGCTAATATGTATGCTTGGATTAGTGTTTTAGGCTGGAACATTCGGATAGGGTATTGTATATCAGGTTTCAACCCACTGAGGTAACAACTGATTAAATGGGTTCTAGTAGTTGAACTTAAGTTAACAAGTGTAAAAATTCGTCATTATAGTGTTGTAAAGAATCACTTTTTTGTAATTCCTTCAACTCTGACATTGGGTCCTCATAACCCCTCTCGTTAAACCTAGCATTCAATGCTTTAATTAACTCCTCCCAAGCCACTGGATTGGTATCATTCCAAGCCTTGGTATAAGCACTATACCACTCGTATGGTTTATCATCTAGGTGCATTGATGCAATCTTAACTTTAAGATTCTCAGGGGTTTCATCTAGGGTAAAAAATTGTTCGACCCTAGATACCCAACTTCTAAGACTATCCCCACTAAAAATTGGAAATTCGATTTTAGTATTTCTAGTAGGTACCTAGTATGTGGATGAATTTCCAATCGAGTTGTTGGTTGGGCTTAATGCTGGTACTTCTATACTAACATTTTGGCTGTTGCTGATTTTGGACCCCTCTAACGTTGTTGCCTTTCTTTGTATATATGATTTCAAGGAATCTATGGTTTGGTTCTGCTTATCAATCATTGTTGGTTGGTGTTACAGAGCTTCTGTGAACATCTTGACCCAGGATTCTTGTCTCTTGGATTGCTCCTTGAGCAGGCCTTCTTGTTTCTCAGTCTGCTCTTTCAACACAGTTCACATGGCTTCTTCCATGCGTTTGAATTCCCTTGTTTCCATTGGTTGGCTTTGATACCAAATGCAATATGGAAGCAATTTATCAAGATAATTTGAACACAAATTCAACCGAATGCAGTTAAATTGGTTCATAAGGAAATAAGTAGCCGAATGCAGCTATAACTTGTATGCAAGCAATTGGAGCAGAAGAATATTTTTGTATTTTTTATTATGTTTATGTGTATTACACTATTGACTATATATAGGTACAATACAAGATGATTTGTTTTAACTAATTACTGTAACTAATTTCTCTTGGAAATATTCCAAATATTCTGATCGTAACAAACTTTCCATGTCAGCAGCAAGATCTGCAAATCTAACATAATAGGATTTTATGTAATTATAACCTCAACAATACTATTGATTTATGAAAATTATTTGATTTATTTAGGGCTGGATGTATGTGTTCGGTTCGGTCTGTACTCCATAACTCGATCAGAACTAGATGTGCTCAGCCCTTTAATTCCAAAGCCCGGTCCATGGTTGCTTTTGTTTGTGTCACATGTGCCATGCACAAGCCTCCCTTCTTATGACTTTACTTTCCCCTTTTCTTTCAACTGTCTCATCTTAACTTTACTTTCTGTCTCAAATCTTCCCAAACCCTAATACATCTTCCTCTCCTTCAACACAGACTTCGGCAGGTTCCATTTCCAACCTTATAGCAAAGACCATATGAAGCTATAATATATTATTATTTTAACACATGGTGAAGTAAAGCCAAGGAAATTAGTAACTTGATGAGGAGATATGATCGCTAAAGTAAGATGAAGGAGATGATATTGACAGATTTGGTGATTGATCTAGATGTTAGTTATAAACGGGTGTAGATCAATATAGAATGTGATAGTCTAAATAAATCTTTGTAGATTAAGTTCAATTAGTCTTGTCAAAATGAGAACGAAATATAATAAAAGGACAATATCAAATTTCATAATTGAAATTTGTGTAAAAATTCATTTTGATACTTGAACTATGAAGTGATTAATTTAATATCCGATCGAAATTTTCATGACTATTTTTACTACCTCACTAACACTATTACTCTACTACAAGAGTAAAAGAAACAACCTATTAGTATTAAATAATGTTAAGGGTATTGTAAAAATTCAATAATTGTTACTTTTTCTACATTGGAAAACAAAGAAACGGAATTAAGTAGGTACTACAAATAGCTATAGAAGGTTTAACTCAGTATAAATTGTCCACTTCAAAATTTACGTACCAAAGTAAATTCTTATATATATATATATATATAGAGAGAGAGAGAGAGAGATAAAAGGCTAAAGGCCAATAGTCAATATTTACACAACAATATTAATAAAGAGAGAATAATCAAAATTAACAAACAAAATATTCACTAAATAGGTAGGGAGATGATAAAGCAAGTAATATCCATCAAATTTGAGCACCAAAGTGAACTTTTGTGTAAATTTTCGGTACCAAATTTGGCATTTACCTTATAATATATGATAAAGTGTTTCAGTTTAGAAAGGATATTTTGATTGATCATAATGGAAAAAGTTAAAGGATTGGAATTTTAAATGAGAGATAAAATCTTTCATGGTGAGGGTTATGTAGAGGATAAAATAAAGGTTAACATAGAACCTCCAATGTGTTAGAAGTTATTGTAAAACCTTTGTTATGCCTTTTGGTTAGACTTTGCTATCGATTTACGTACCATGGAGATACATAGTATTTTAGGTTTGATATATGGAATTATTTTTAATAGAACACATTAGGGTTTATATATTAGATTATTGATTATAGAACATTTTAGGGTTGATATATTTTATTACTAATAATAGCTTTATTACAGTGATGTTACTGGAGTAAAGATATAGTTAAGGAAAGTTTTAAGGATGAGATGTCTTTTGAGACCGTGGGATAATGTGAAACCCTCAACAGTTGGTTATATTTGATTAAAAAGGAAAATAATAAGGGTAAACATTGCGAATGGTACCTTAACTTTAACAAAATACACAATTAGGTTCATATACTATGAAATCTATTAATTTAGTACCTAAAAGAGCCTTTCATGTACTTCAACAATACTTCCATTATTTCAATAAAAAATGTCATATAGGATGATGGTGTTAGCCAATTTGATTAAGGTATTATTGGTGTGCATGAAAAGTTTTTCTAGGTATTAAATTGATCAATTTTAAAGTCGGGTATCTAATTGCATATTTTTCCAAGTTAATAATGTGATCGGTATATGAACTTTAATAAAATATGCAATTAGTTATTTAAAACTTTGAAATTGATTAATTTAATACTTATAAGAACTTTTTCGTGTATGCTAATAATATCTCTATCAGATTAGCTAACACTATTGTCCTATGTAGCATTTTAACTAATATGATAGAGGTACTATTGGCACAATAAAAGGTTCTTTTAGTAACTGAATTAATCAACTTCAAAGTTTAGATATTTAATTGTATATTTTGCTAAAATTCTAGTATCATTTGTGATATTTATCTATGCCATTAGAGACATTATAGTCTAAGTTTTATCAAATAAAAATGAGGAGAATGTAGATATGAATAAAAGAATTCATATAGGTTGGTTCTAATATTTAGGATTGAGTGTAAAAACAAGTATCAATTATCCACATACCACAAACCATATTATACAAACCTAGAGACCTCTAAACATTAATTAACCATAAAAATCCTTTCTGGAATGATAAAATTAATCTTAATGAATACATCTAAGGAACTCTAAACAATAATTAACCATAAGAATCCTTTCCCAAATGATAAAATTAATCTTAAATGAATGCATCGTAGTAGCACACACACCACACTCTTATCTCTCTCTCTCTCTATCACTCTTTTTGCCTACAAAAAGGAAAAAAAAAAAAAAAAAGAACTTCATTCACATCATAAAACTATCATACAAGTACCAAAAACCTTAAATCAAGAGATGATGGTGTAAAAACTTAATACACAAATGACACATCTATTTTAACATCTCGAGTTGAAACATCCATTTTAAGAAATAAATAAATAAGTAAAAATTAAAATATATAAGGTTCTCTATAAGAGAATAAAAGCCCTCCATTAACTGGTGACATAACTCACATATATAGGGTAAAAACTAACTAAGGAAAAAAAAAAGAAAGGAAAAGGAATTCAAACCAACCTACCCCTCATAGAAAAGCAGATACAACAGATAGCGAAGCAAGTAAAGGCCTCGTCAATAGTGAGGGAGATGTTAATAGTGAGGAAGCTGATGGTAGTGAGAGAGACCCAAACATCGATGGTAACCCAAAGGAAAGAGAGCAGCAGGGAGATGGTATGAAGTGAGTGAAAATGAAAAACGTAGTTTTGAAATCTTCAAATCAATTAACAAAATTAAAAATCTTTAGAACTTCAATACTAATGCACTAAAAAAAAAAAAACAAATAAACAAGTACAAATATAACAAAACAATTAAGAAAAGGAAACACTTTATTATTATTATTATTATTATTATTTTATTATTATTATTATTATTATTATTATTATTATTATTAACTAATTAAATTTTGGAATGGTCAATTTAATATTTGATTGAAGTTTTCTTGTCCATTAATATTACCTCTTTAACTTTATTGGTTGAACTAACACTCCTAGTAAATAAGGAAGTCACATGTGTAAAGTAACTAATATAAAACTAGAAAATTATAAAATTAAGCAAGTAGCCTAACACATAAGTTGTCTGATTAAGCGATAAAGTGAGCAAATTAACTCCTAGCAGTTTTTATGTAGGTGTCGATTTGCTAACTTAATTATCTATTAGTCCTTTAATTAACTACTTGATACATGTCACTTCCTTATTCAATAGAAGTGCTAACCTGGCAAACGAAATTAACTCTGTTAGCTTGACGTAATACTAATTTTTATTATAAATTCGAGCCTTAAATTGAGCAAAAATTGGGTGTCTACAGTTCCTAAGGTAGGGAACTTGAGGAAGGTGCTCATGAGGAAGTGCCATGATACATCATGGGCTGGTCATCCCAGATGACAGAGGATGATGAGCTTGTTGAAGCAGGGTTATTACTGATCGGATATGAAGGAAGATGTGATGAACTACACCAAAACGTGCTTCACTTGTCACAGGACAAGATCAAGAGGTAGGAACCTACAAGGTTGTTGGAACGCTTTCCAGTGCCTTCTCGCCCATGGGAGAGTATCTCCATGGATTTCATCACTTGCCTACCTAAAATGGGCGAAGTCTCATCCATCTTGGTTGTGGTAGATAGATTTTCAAAGTATGCCACCATCATTCTAAACACGAAAAGTTCGAATGCTACAAAGACTGCCCAGCTTTTCTTTAAGCATGTTGTGAAGTTTTGGGGTATGCCTCAAAATATTGTGAGTGATCGGGATGCCAGATTCACAAGGAAGTTCTGGACTAAATTGTTCAGCATTTTAGGGTCTAAACTCAGTATGTCCTCCAGCCACCATCCTCAGAGCAACGGGCAGACAGAGCGGTTTAATGGGATGTAGGAGTATTTACGGCACTTTGTTGGTGTCAACCAGACGAATTGGGTAGATTTGCTGGATGTTGCCCAGTTCTGTTTCAACATCCAGCGGAGCTCTTCCTCCAACAAGAGCCCTATAGAAATTGTTATGGGTCAACAACCACTGTTGCCCTACACAATGGCAGCGCCGTATACTGGGAAATGTCCAAAGGCTTATATGTTTGTAAATGATTAGAAGCAGAAATCTGAAGTTGCTAAGGCCTATCTTTAAAAGGCTTCCAGACACATGAAGAAATGGGCAGATGAGAAGCACAAACCCAGAGAACACAATGTTGGAGATCAAGTCCTCATCAGGCTTTTTCCAGAGTAGATCAGACCATTGAAGCATAAAAACAAAAGACTTATGCAAAAGTATGTTGGTCCAGTTCCCATCATTGCCAAGATTGGAAAAGCCGCCTACAAAGTGGAGCTACCTAACTGGTTCAAATTCCATCATGTCTTTCATGTAAGTGTTTTGAAGCCATACTACCTTGACATGGAAGACCCAAAGCGTAATGAGTCAAAGCGGCCGAATATCAAGTTCAACTTCAACGTCAGAGAAGTCGTCCAAGACATCCTTGCTGAACGAAGTGTCAAAGATCCAACCACTGGAGCAGTACATACTGAATACTTAGTGAAGTGGAAAGATCGTGGAGAAGAAGATAACAGCTGGGAGACAGAAGAAGATCTTATGCCTCAAGCTGAGAGGAGAGCAGTTAAAGCAAGGAAGATTCAAGCATTAGGATCAAGCTCCAGCACACTTTGTCGAGGATGTCAATAGATTAAGTGGGGGAGGGTGTGACGATCTCTTGTATATTAGGAATATATGGGGGGATTATTGTAAATATTTTATTTACTTATTTTATTTTTTGGTGTTGCCTTCTCACCAATTTTAATGTTTCTTCCTGCCGGAACCACAAAAGCTAATAAAGCTCTTTATGGGGGTGTGAGTACTCTTCTGGATAAAAGCTCTTACTCACCAGTTGACTGCCCACAATCAATGATATCTCAGTTTACACAAACCCCCACACACACTTTACTGTTACTTGTACATGATATATTGATAAAGTGTGATACATTTTCAGATTGATTCTTGCCCGTGTCCCTTTTTACTTATTGTTGGTTATTTACTGTTGCTTACGTATGTTGCTTACAGATATTAAGACTGATCGTTAACCGAATATTGCTGCGTTAGGCTTGCTTATTACTACTAAGGTAGAATAGTAAGCACCGCATGGTTTCATTGTGCTAGCGAAAAGCCTAGGATCGTGACACTTAGTCCCTACGAGGATCAAAATCTATCAAGATCGTAGTTTCGACTTCGACCTACCTAACGTTTTGACCTTCTTAAAGGAACGAATACCTGTCCAAATAACTTCTGTACATGATGATGTTACCCACCTTAGGGTCCAAGTCAACCATTATATTAGGTGATATGCCATGTGGATATCAAATATTTCATGGCCCGCTATTCTAGCATGGCCATAAGATACTATAAACCTACACACCAAAGGTATTGGAATTTAAATGTTATAGTGTCCAATTACATATCAAACCCTTCGTTAACTTAAGCATCGAAATAGCCACACCAGACTACCCCTTGATATACCATTAATTGTGTTCTGTGTAAGAAGGTCCACAATGCTCGTGCAGCCCCTCTTTAACAGATTCAACACTTGTAACACTTGGCAACCTGTAAACATAGAAAATGGTTAGTGGTATGCTAGGAGATTATTCGACGTGGCCACTCTAATGCTTAAGTTAGCAGTGAGCTTGAGTGAAATTTAGATTATGTATTGTTCCTATAGTGTGTGATCCTTCCTCACCTTTGGTGTGAGGGTCTATTTATGGATAATGACCTTAACAAAATAAGGGGCCTACGAAATCTTCACATTCCATGTGTCATGTCCTTAAATCTGTTAGTTGACTAAGACACGAGACGAAGAATAAAGGGTGGCCAGACTGCTGTTTGTCCTTTGAGGATATGAGAGTTTCGAACAGGTCATCATGGCCTTCTGAGTGCATGGTTGGGACCATTATGACCATGTTGCTACATGCCTCTATGTGAGGAGTTGTGACTTGGGTTATGTGAAACCTAGGTCCTCATGGGAACCCAGGTCTTCATGATTTCGAGGGCTAAGCTGTAGTCTTTGCATGGCCAAGGCCCTTGTAGGGAGGTCGAGATTAATGTAGACGTCGAAGTCTTTCATGGGCCAAATGCTTGCTAGGTCTTTGAGCTAAAGTGCTTAAGGGACTTCTCTTGGGCCTATTAGTTCATTGGGTTGACGTTGAACCTAATAGGCTATGACTAAATATTTCCTATCAATAATGTAATATACAAGTAAATCATTTATAAAGAAAGATAAAAGTGTCAATTTATATAAAATAAGATGCTTATATAGTTAAAATCTAAAGTATATTCATGTTTTGATCACATGATAGACACATGATGAATAATAGAATTTCATAGCTGTACATAGGCTAGTATATGGCCGGTGTAGAAGTCAACACTACTGGCATATGCTCTATGGCATGGTAGCATTGAAGCTAGCGTTAAGTGTGGAGAAATTGAGTTCAAGTGTGTATGTCGCCAGTGTTTAAACGTACGCCGCCAACTTTGGTAATTACACTGCCAGTATAGATACTGGCATACGCATAAAAGAAAAATGACCCAAGTCCAAATGGCTTCCAGCCTTGGTGTTTACGCTGTCGACCCTCGAGTTACGCCGCCAGCGTACGTTGGAAAACTACTTATCTATGCGTACGGTAAATGAAGTGTTTTCACGAATTTCTTTATACTTATCCTATTGTTATCTTCTACAAAGCACTCTTAAACCTAGAAAATCCTCTCTATTCTTGTTCCTAGCATCCAAGGAGATTTAGAAGATCAGATTAAGGTAATTACATATCTACCTTTTCTTTAGGATTTATTAGATCTATCAATTTCCTTAGGATTTTTCTGATTTATTTTCAAGGACAAATTGAAGAAAACCATTGTTTGCTTAGAGATTTGGATTCTTGGCGATCAAAAGGGATTGAGAACCAATTCTAGATAGGTTTGAATGTTCTTGATCTTTATGATTACATAGAAATGATTTTTATGTTGATTTTTGGTTTGATTAGTATTAATTGGAATTCTAGGGTTTGGAGAGACTATTGAGAAGATTGGTTCTATTAGAGAAATTTTGTATTTCAATCAAGGAGAAAGGTATCAATTTATGATTATTTTAGGATTAGGGTTTTAGGTGATGTTTGAATTAGGTTTATTTTATGGAAGTTGTATATTGAAATCAATTTTATTTATGTGATCAGGGTTTTTAGTGATTTAGAGTTCTGTTCTTTATGATTGATTCAGGTACGACCATTTCTTTCTTGTTGTGTGTGCTTATAGGATTAGAATTGTTAAATTGATCTAATTATATTTGGATTTTAATTATATTTTTGCTTGTTGTTTGTGATTGGCTACTGTTAGTAAAGACTAGATAGACTATGATACCAACGTTAGCACCTTGATGATCTGTGTGTATCGTTGTCCCTAGTGGAGTTGAACACATAAATGATTCCAGTAGTTTAGGATTGTACATTGATGGCACTAGGTGTGTGGCGAATACCCAATATCCATATATTATATATATTACCTATTTTCTATACTGGTTGTTTTTATGGAGTTATGAGTAACTCCAGGTTTAGACCTAGACTGAAATGGTTCTAAACTATGCTATTTGTGGGCTATTTAAAAAGATAATAACCTGTGTTTGTTGCATTAGATTAGGTTGTATGTGATTATATGTGATGTGTGTTCATGTGCTTGTGTTTGTGGTTTGGCATACTATGCTAGTTTAGCTCATTCTTTTATCTTTTTCAGGATTAGGTGAAGATCAAGTATAATATGAATTATCTGGATTTGATGTTTTTATGGACTACGGGGAGGATAATAGCGAACTAGACTTCTTTGGTGATGTTTAGACCATATGGATTGGAATAAGACTAAGTTGAAGGCTTTATGAAATTTACATGTTTTATGAATTTAAGAATAGTTTTAGGAGATTTTCCTTTAATGTTTTAAGTTTACTTTAAGTTGGCTTTGGTTTATGCCAACAAGTTTATTCAGGAGTTTTATTTCTATGAGATGGTATAAACGGATACCTTTTATAGGTGAGTATTGGAGATATATGTTTGATTATCTGTAGATTAGTGTTTCATAGTCTTAGCATATCCATCTATGTTAAAGACACGTTGCGGATTCTAATGTCATCAAGTTAGGGCGTTATAAATAACTTAAGTTACCTCTATATAAAGCCCTCTTAATATCTTTCCCCATTCTCTCCTTATAGGGATTTAGAAAAAAACCCGAAGGACACTTAGAAATCTAAAAGATAGACAATCTAATTGAAAGGTATGATTTGAGAGAAACCTTTATTCTTGGATTTTGGTATACTATTTGATGATTGATAATAATCAAAGTATTTCTTTGATAGGAAATCAAAGAAAATGAAGAAGGAGATTAAGATATTAACGAAGGTAACCTTGAGTTACAAAAAGGAAAAAAAGTTATAGATAGATTTTTTACGAATAGTTATATGATAGTATAAGAGAATCAGAACAGAAATTTGCTAGGTGGACAATCTTGATGGTGAACCAATTTATTAATTTGAGATAAAAAAATTTGATAATTAATCTTATTGATTATTAAAGATGAGATTGCTTATGTAATTGAAGAAACAAGAATTCTATTAGGAATCATCTAGAGTTGAATAGTGAATATTGAAGAACTTATTGATTGTTAAACATGAATTTAAGAGAAATTAGATTTGATATATAAAATTGATTGATTGAGCCAATTAAAATTTGAAACCTTGGGAAAAAAAAGATGCATAGAAAACCTAAGAAGCACCCATGGATCGCATAGAGAAGAAAACTGAAGTGATTTATGATAGAAGACAATCAAAGAAGATGTTGAACCTTGCTAGAAGATTGGCTAGCAAACCATTCTTGGTTGACCACTGTTAGTAATCAATTTAGAGCCGACCATCTCTATTATGCTACTACTTTAGGCACTTGCGTGAGTCCTAAATAATCTTGACCTAAACTGAGAAATTTGAGGAACAAGATGAATTAAATTGAATTTATGGAAGAAAGAAATAGGATTTAGGTCAAGTAATCTTTCCTGATATAAGTTTCCAAAACTATTTTAATTATTTTGTGATAGGATTTAAATAATGAAGTTTGCATAGACACCAGTACATCGCCACTATTGCTTGCTACTTGTATGTGGTATATTTAATATTATCGGACTATGTAATACTTGAATTAAATGATATTATTTTGTTTATACTTTGTGAAAAGTTATTTGCAAAAACCTTTATGGCACGAACATGAAAATCCTTAAACTTTAAGAATCAGTAAGTGGACCATGACTCGATGAAATGTCTAACCTAGAATTAGAGGTCTATATTAAACTTGACCTTAAAGGTTAAGAATCTCGTGAAATTCATTAAAATTATATGAAAAACCTTGACTCGTTGATTGAGTAAATTCCAAAACCTTAATACGAAGATAGTGACCTTTAGAACTATACCAACCAAAAACCTCAGTATAGTGAGGAATGCTACAAGAATGCTGTTATTAAAGAGCTCAAAGTTCTCAAAATAACTTGAGAGAAGATGCTATATAAAAAAAAAAAAAGAATTCGCTAGTAATTCATCTTGCTAGTCATAAAAGAGCCTATTTATGGGCTAGACTTACGCAATGAAAAACATTAATTACACATAACAGCATGGACAAGAAAAAGAAACTAAAAATATACCCAAATAATTTTTTAATAATGGAAATTAAATGACATCTCATTAAATGACTTATTCCGATTATGAGTCTATATCCAAAACAAATGGCAAATTTAATGATTTCATTACCAAAATTAATTGAATTATAACAAATTAAAATTTGCTTAAATTTTCATTTATGAACTCGTTGTTGATCATGCCTCACTTTGAAAACATAAAGACCTATGTTTTTAAAGTGTTTCATGGATACTACACTATTTCCATTCCCTATTCTCTATTTTGCCTTTTGTTTTTATATTCATTAAAGAGAGTTTTGAGGAACTTATGTTCCATTGATCATGGCGTACATAGATATTCTTGGGATCATTTGAACCACATAACGTGTCATAATTGGGAGGTATTGGGATCATTTGATTTATTGGGCATGGCATATCCAAGAGGTTTTAAGATCTTTTGATCCATCTTTTGTTGCAATAATTTTTTTGTTTGGTCTAAATGGATTGATATATTTTCTAAAAATTATGTTTTAGGGTCTAGTTCCAATTGATTACTATTTATGAGCAACTTATCAGGTTATAGTTGTTTGATAAATAATTCAATTGTGTTCTATCATTTGATTGTCGACTGTATTAGTTATTATAAGTCATATCTAATGTGGCATTGTATGTGTGTATATGGTTTGTACAAGGTGGTTCCTACCCACCCATTAGTTTTTAAATTAAGTGGATGATGATTGTTGATCACTGTAGTGATATGGAGTATGATAATCTTTCTATTAGTGGTGGAGCTTGCTATAGGTATAGGAGTGAGACAATTTCCTATTTCCCTTAATTATTTAAGATAGATTTTTATGTTTCTAATCAATTTATTTTGAGAGTTGTTGGATTTATGAGACTGCTTAGGATGGTTTAGTTTCATATTCGAAGAATAATGAAATGGTATTTGTAGATTAGGATAATACAAGTATTTGGGAGTTTTATATGTGATTATGTGGTTCCTAAGTTTTCAGTTGCCTTATGTATGTGTGTTTTAGCACATGTGTATGATATGGCTCATGATGCTATGGTAGAAATAGAATACTAATAGCGATGTTAAATGGATTATCTCGATATATATAGATGATTATGCGGATTTTGAGAAATTACCATAGGGATATTGCGATGATTGTGCAATTGGCTAGTGAGTCCCTGTATTTTTATCAAGATGGCTAAAAGCTTAGAACTTTTTATGTATTACATTGCATGTACTAATGGTCGGTAGGCTATCTTTAATAGTCATCATGGGGGTAGGTATAGCCTATGGTTACTCCTTTTTAGGGTATTAGGTCCATTTTTTTGTGATATCATGTCAACAAAAGGTTATGAAAACTATTGACTGATGGTTAATGGCCATTAAGTTTGGATTTTATATAAGTATAGATTTAAGCAATTGGATTATCATCCCTAATCCATGGTTGAGAAGGGGTTTAGTCTTAACTTCAAGTTGGTTACTAAAATATTGATGTGTGATATTTAGCACCCATAATTGTTATGTCCCGGAGGGTACCCTAAATATGGCAGTTCGCCGCATATAATATTAAAGCTAATGAATGACAACCTTAGTCATGTAGGAGCTTCGATATCACATGCAAGACATGCTTCCACGATAGTAGGAGACTCATAAGGGTATTACATTTAGGTAGATAATAAAAGCATATAAGAACTTATATAAATAAACATGTAATATTCATTTGGATAATAATCTCTTACAACTTCTTAAGGGCATTCCCCCGTTCTAAAAAGTCTAGTTTAATTAAGCCATTATCAAAATATACATAAATATATCATGAGTCTACTATAGAGATTTTTCTTAGAAGTCTATGTTCAAAACTAAATACATATAATTTCTCCCAAAAACTCCTAGTAGCTTTAGGTCATACCTGGCAAATGGGGCTTCTTGGTGCCAACCATAGGTAATCATACTGTAACAAAAAGCTATAGGGGTATAAGCAAAACTAGCTTAGTGAGATAATTCCCATCTACAAAACATTTCCGTTATTCAAATAAGTATTTAAACAATCACATGAGAATATACCAATCACATGAGCCAACAAATTACACAAGATTAACTGGAAATCATGTGTAGCATGGATTTTTCGCCCTCTATGTTGGGGGTTGGGTGGTTACAAGCCCATGCGACCATCAATATTTACAGATTTATTGGCTCCTACTCGCCCTGTAGACTTTCCGGCTCCTACTTACCCATGTAGACTTTCTAGCTCCTACTAGCCACCACTACAACTCCTCGTTTCCCCACATGAAGAATAGTAGTGAAATAAATGTGACTCACAAATATGATATGCACGAACCATTTTCAATATAGGTTTAACCAAATAATGTTGAGTTCAAGTTAAAGGTGATCAAATCAATATTCATCATATCAATACAAGAGAACATAAATTATTCGTCAACTCCTCTTTTGATATTCTCAACTTTTATTCAATCAGTCATGAATCCAAGTCACACAACATTTGTTCATTTATCTTTTCCTTATTTTCTAGTGCTACTACTTACAAGCACAACCAAGGAAATGTAACTAGTAAGGAATTAACTCACTCGATGACGATCGCTCCTAGTCGAAGTAGTCCTTCGGGAAAGCGATATCGATTCTTTCTTCACCTAAACAAGATGAAATACCCAAGATGAGTCTTTCATAGAATTTCTATTTTTGAATATTCTAAATCTATCTTAAATTCGCGGTAAAATCGGATTGGAGGAAATTCCAACTTAAAATGGCCATAACTTGCTCATTTTAACTCAGAATTTCGCATATTATACATCATTTTCTACCTATTCGAAAAGATCTACCTATTTCTAAAGCTATTTTCATCAAAATAAGTCGTTGGAGTTCCGAAATAGTGGTGATCAGATTCACCATGAATATTTACAAAACTTGTATTCCTTCTTATAATAAAAACTCATATCAAAGAGATAGATATTATAATAGTTTGCAAAACCCTTGAAATGTATACATATATTTATTGACTCATATCAAATGTATAAAATTAATGAAGTTGTCTCAAACTATGAATTTTGGTAAAAGTAAAGTCTTCTAAAGAAAAAGTGAAACTTTTGAAAATTCCTCTTATTTTGCTAGAGAATATCTCAAGTTATTTTAAATGAGTATTTTTTTCTTTTCCTTAATTTCATTTCCTTAGTATCTTTTAAATTTCCAAAGAATGATTTTTATTTTCTAAGCTTAGTTTCTAATACTTTTTGAAAGTAATAACAATTCTATATTTATAGAAATAATTTCCTTATTTCTTAAGATCATTCTTTTTTTTTTTGTGAAAATAATTTCTTAATGTTTGTCAAACTAGTATTGATGAAAAAGTGAAGTTTAGTAAAACTTTTATTTACTCAAGAATTTCTTTCCATGTTATGTATGTATTGCAAAAATTCCTATGAACTTCTCTAGATTTCTTAGAAAAGTTTGTTAAGATTGTTAAGATGAATATTACTCATAATTCACTGGTTTAATTTGGATCAATTTGTTATTAATTTTATAGAAATTATATGGAATCGGTACTTAATCGTGATTTATATGAATATCAGGTCTTTGAAGCCAAAAGAAGTGAAAAATACAAGATTGGAGCAAAATTGAATCAAAGGAGAAAAATTACATTGAAGGCCGGCTGTGCATATACTTAGGCCATCGGCCTTTATCATTCTAGACATCACGCACACAATAAAGTCCGCCAGCTTATCTATCAACGCCGCCGGCCATTACTACGCTGGACGCACGAAAGGAGATCAAAGCCGACGATCAAAGCCGCTGGCATATCTGGGCTTCTTGCCGGCCATCCTGAGAATTTCGCCAACCTTCTTGTAACGGCTGGGTAAATGAAAAGCCATGAAGCATTTAAGCCGGTCAATTCATGATCTAAACGGATCCAGCCTTTCTCCCTACGAATTCCATAACTTCCAAACTTGTATTTATATATTAGTGTTTCTTTCAAGAGGATTCATTCATTCCATATTCAGATACAATTTTGTAAGAAAACCCTAGAGAGAATTCTAAGGATCATGAGTGGCTAAACCAAATCTAGCCAAAGGATTGCTACATATTCAATTCAAGATGGATTGTGAGATCAAAACGGTTCTATTATATTGTTCTTAAATTGAGTATTCATATTTCATCTGCTTATATGTTATTATTGTATGTTTATTGATTGCAACTTTGGATCCGGTTGTATGATTAACAAACAATAATCAATCAATTAGGAAATCATATCCGTAATTGTATGATCTTTCTAATATATGTGATGAAACAACACGATTAATTATAACCAGATGATTGATTTTGTGTTGTGATGAAATATATCTAGTTTAAATGATTCATGCTTTTGGATTGTTGATTAGGATTGGTAGTCTTCTATTTCATAAAGCAATTGATAGATTAAATCTAAGAGCGTATTTAGGGTTGTCTAATCAATTAGGGAAATAATCAAAGATCTTATCTTGATTATCGAATCATTAAGGAAAGATAGATTTTCAGAGCGTGTTGAAAGTCATAACCAATCTATTCAATAAAGGAACAACAATCTTTGAGTCAATGATCAATCCCAAGAATTGAATTGTGGTAAGACTTTGGTTGGATATTTTCCTAATATAGAATTTTCGTATTTAGATATAGAATTTATTTAATTGTTTGATTTCAAAAACCCCCCAAATTTTCTCTTTTCTCAATCTTGATATAAATAGATTTTTACTAGTTCTCTGTGGACACGATCCTGCTCAACCCTATTTACAAATCTTTATAGTAGGTTAAATATAAATATTTTTATTTGTTGGATTCGACACCCACCAAATTTTGGTGCCGTTGCTGGGGAACTGGTGTCAAAGATCTATTTCTATTTCTTTTTATTTTTATTTTTGTTTATGACTCGATCTTCTCATACTGGAAGTTTAGAGTTTGATACAGAAATTGAGAAGACAGAGAGGAAACTGCGCAAACAAGCAAAACTGCGTGCTCAAGACGTTACAACATCATCTTCATCTCCTGGATTGACTCAAGCTTTGGAATTAACCGAATCATCTAGTGAGTCTGAAAAACAGGAAACTGAAAGTTTGGAAATTGAACAAGATCAAGAAGAGGAAGAGATGGCAAATCAAGAGAGAACTTTGAGACAATTGGCCACACCGGATGTGACTCAACAACCGTTATGCATTCAATACCCTGAATTGAATGTAGATTTTGAGTTAAAATCAGGTCTTATTCATCTGTTGCCAAGTTTTCATGGTCTGGAAAATGAGGATCCTCATAAACACTTGAAGGAATTCCACGTTGTCTGTTCCAGCATGAGACCTCAAGGGATTCCTGAAGATCAAATCAAGTTAAGAGCTTTCCCATTCTCATTGAAAGACAAGGCAAAGGATTGGTTATTTTATCTACCTCCTGGATCCATTGCTACTTGGACTGATATGGTTAAAGCTTTTCTGGACAAATTCTTCCCTGCAACAAGAGCTGCAAATATTAGACGGGAAATTAGTGGGATAAGACAAAGGGACACAGAAAATCTTCACGAATATTGGGAGCGATTCAAGCAATTGGTTGCCAGTTGTCCACAACATGGTATTTCAGAACAGCTTTTGATCCAATATTTCTATGAAGGTCTGCTGCCAATAGAAAGGAAAATGATGGATGCAGCGAGCGGAGGAGCGATTGTAGACAAAACCCCTGCTCAGGCTAGGGATTTGATATCACTCATGGCTGCAAACTCACAGCAATTTGGCTTCCGTCACGATCCTTCAACAAGAAGAGTCAATGAGGTAAGTGTTTCTCATCTAGAAAATCAATTATCTAACCTGACTTCTCTAGTACAGCAAATTGCTCTTGGAAACCATCAACAAGCGAAAGCTTGTGGTATATGTGCTTCCAACCATCCCACAGACATGTGTCCAACATTACAAGAAGATTCATATGCGCATGCAAATGCGATTGGAGTATTTCCAGGACAACCACAACCACCTCAAAGAAATATGATCCCTATGCCACTACATACAATCCTGGATGGAGGGATCATCCAAATTTCAGTTACCAACCAAGGCCACAGAACTTTCAGCAATATCAACCAAGGCCACAACCACCACCACCACAACAGTCTTCGTCTTCAAGTTCAGGTACATCACTTGAAGATATTGTTAAGTCTCTTGCAATTAACACTAAGCAATTTCAGGATGAGACAAAGCAATTTCAATACGAGACTAAGCAAAGCATCCAGAATTTGGAGAAACAAATGAGTCAACTTGCCACTTCCAAAGGTAAGTTTGAACAACAAGGTAAGTTACCTTCTCAAACTGTAAACAATCCAAGAAAATGTGAGTGCAGTTACCTTAAGATCTGGAAAGGAATTGCAAGAATCAAGTAGGAAGGTAAATGAGACCATCTCCAAAGAAAAATCTGATAAAGAGAACCCCCACATTGAAGAAAAACAAGTGGAAAAATCTTCACCACAGATTTATAAGCCTATACCCCCATTCCCTTCTAGGTTGAATCAATCCAAGAAATTGGATGAAGAGAAGGAAATTTTGGAGACTTTTAGGAAAGTCGAGGTGAATATTCCTTTATTGGATGTGATTAAGAAAATACCTCGATATGCTAAGTTTCTGAAAGATCTTTGCACAAACAAGAAGAAGCTTAGAGGAAATGAGATGGTTTATATGGGTGAGAATATTTCTGCTGTTCTTCAGAAGAAGCTACCACCAAAGTGCAAGGACCCTGGTACGTTTTCTATTCCTTGTACAATAGATCAAGTTAAGATTGAAAATTGTATGTGTGACCTAGGAGCTTCAGTTAATATCATGCCCTTATCTATATTGAGAAGTTGAATATTGGATCTTTGAAAGAAACAAGAGTAATCTTGCAACTTGCAGATAGATCTAATATATATCCATCAGGTATTTTGGAAGATGTTTTGGTACAAGTCAATGGATTAGTGTTTCCCGCTGACTTTTATGTAATTGATATGGGTGAGGAGATGTATTCAAAATCACCTACACTTTTGCTTGGGAGACCATTTATGAAAACATCTAAAACCAAAATTGATGTTAATGAAGGGGTTATGACTATGGAATTTGATGGGGAGATCATTAGATTCTCGTAGATAGTGAAAAGAAAATTAATTCAAATATTTCTAATATTTTTGCTATCTCTAAGAATGACAATCAGGTTGTGGAAGTGGAAGAAGAGAGCCTAGTTGATGAATCAAAAGTGGATGGACTTGGATAAATTAGTTGACACTGGACAAGTTTGGAGAAGATTGGAGATGATAAGTTGAATTCAAAGGAGGATGTGCATAAAAAGACACTAGATATTTTGATCAATTGAAAAGCATTAGATGGAGAGATCGCTAGGGTGAATCATGAGAAGAATTTAACTGAAGGATATCCTATGTTTGAGAATTGGGAATCCTATATCTTTGAGCCTCCATAAGAAATGAGTTGGAATAGTCCAGCTAAGGACTATAAAGAAGCGCTTCATGGGAGGCAACCCATGGTTTTTGTTACTAATGCTTTTGTTTTTGTGTGTTTTGTTTTCTTTTATTTGTTTGGTTTTGTAGGTCTTAGATCTTGAATTGAAGAAGAAAATCTCTCTCATGAGCTTTAAAGGACAAAGAACTTCAAAGGAGCTTCAAAAGAGAAACCGGGGAAGTACCGTTATTCCTATTTCTTTTTATTTCTCTACTTTGTGCTGATTAGAAACAGTGAGGACACTGTTTATTATAAGTGTGGGGGAGGGATAAAATATGAATTGGAGTATTTCATCTTGTGATTGATGTCTGATTTTTGGATTTATGATATATACAAGACATCTGGATATGAAAGTGTACCCACACTTTAAATTCTTGAATGTTTGTTCTTAAGTAATATAGGCATTTAAGGCCTAATTTTTTCAAAAATTTCATTGAAATCTGGAATTTGTGTTAAAAAAAAAAAAAAAAAATTGACTTGTGAAAGTGCTTTACTCACCTATACTGTTGTGATTTGAGTACTTAGTTAAAATTGAGTAGTAAATCTTTAAGGAACAGATTTACTGTGTATTTGGCTTTAGATTTGGAAGTTTGAGAGTAAGTCGAGTCCTCATGTGAAAAATAAACAGGTTTACTTCTAGGAAGAAAGCTAATTATATTACTTTTATAAGTTCTTATTAAAGAATTTTTCAACACTTAGTAAAAGAGATAAAGGAAGTCTTTTTCTTAGTGATCTTTGATAAAAAAGTCTTAGTTTGTTGTTCAAAAAGTAGAAACAAGCATAAGCCTATACTCCTCTAACTCAAACAATCGAGTTATGAGTATCCAAACTTGAATGTTAGAGTGAGGAAGAGTTCGTAGGGGTCCCTTTAAAACCTGGTCACTTGGGTGATGAGCCCGGGATGTGCCGACTCAATGAACTCACTATAACGATAAGGGAGGAAAGGCTAAAAAGTGAAAAGTGCTTTGAAAGAAAAATTTAGAAAAGAAAGAGCTGAAAAGAAACGGATAAAACCCGTCCAGAGATTCATCTCTGAAGGCTCTAATGCTTGATTGAATGAAAAAAAAGAAAATGAATGTTGAAGCAATCAACGGAATAAGACTTATAATAAACAAAAAAAATAGGGAAAGAACTGATATCACATGCTTTTATTCTGTGTTGGTAAGAGTATATGTCGGTTAGATGTCCAGTGAAGTCTAAATGGGTATTTTTCCTATGGATGAGTATTTACTCTTGAGTAGAAGGATCTTTGGTTAAATATGTGGTTCAAGTTTGTTTTGTTTAGATTAACTACTGAATTTTTATTTTAGTACTCTAATTACAAGTCCTCAGTTTGGTTTGAGCGGTAAGCACTGAAAATCACAAGTCTTGAAAGAAAAATAAAGAAAAGAGATGCTTGAATTTGAATTTTGAAAGAAGCACACTCCATGAAAGATTTCATTTGGTATATGGTATTGCTTGAGGACAAGCAATGGTTTAAGTGTGGGGGAATTTGTTAAGAAAATATTACTCTAATTCTGGTAATTTAGATTAATTTGTTATTAATTTTATAGAAATTATATGGAATTGGTACTTAATCGATTTATATGAATATCAGGTCTTTGAAGCCAAAAGAAGTGAAAAATACAAGATTGGAGCAAAATTGAATCAAGGAGAAAAATTACATTGAAGGCTGGTTGTGCATATGCTTAGGCCTTCGGCCTTTATCATTCTGGACATCACGCACACAATAAAGGCCGCCAGCTTATCTATCAACGTCGCCGGCCATTACTATGCTGGACGCACGAAAGGAGATCAAAGCCGATTAAAGCGCCGGCGTATCTGGGCTTCTTGCCGCCATCCTGGGAATTTCGCCAGCCTTCTTGTAACGGCTGGGTAAATGAAAAGCCATGAAGCATTTAGGCCGGTCAATTCATGATCTAAACGGATCCAGCCTTTATCCCTACGAATTCCATAACTTCCAAACTTGTATTTATATATTATTTAGGGTTTCTTTCAGGAGGATTCATTCATTCCATATTCAGATACAATTTTGTAGAGAAAACCCTAGAGAGAATTCTAAGGGTCATGAGTGGCTAAACTCTAAATCTAGCCAAAGGATTGCTACATATTCAATTCAAGATGGATTGTGAGATCAAAATGGTTCTATTATATTGTTCTTAAATTGAGTATTCATATTTCATCTGCGTTATATGTTATTATTGTATGTTTATTGATTGCAACTTTGGATCCGGTTGTATGATTAACAAACAATAATCAATCAATTAGGAAATCATATCCATAATTGTATGATCTTTCTAATATATGTGATGAAACAACACGATTAATTATAACCAGATGATTGATTTTGTGTTGTGATGAAATATAATCTAGTTTAAATGATTCATGCTTTTGGATTGTTGATGAGGATTGGTAATCTTTCTATTTCATAAAGCAATTGATAGATTAAATTCTAAGAGCGTATTTAGGGTTGTCTAATCAATTAGGGAAATAATCAAAGATCTTATCTTGATTATCGAATCGTTAAGGAAATATAGATTTTCAGAGCGTGTTGAAAGTCATAACCAATCTATTAAATAAAGGAACAATAATCTTTGAGTCAATGATCAATCCCAAGAATTGAATTGTGGTAAGACTTTGGTTGGATATTTTCCTAATATAGAATTTTCGTATTTAGATATAGAATTTATTTAATTGTTTGATTTCAAAAACCCCCCAATTTTTCTCTTTTCTCAATCTTGATAGAAATAGATTTTTACTAGTTCCTTGTGGAAACGATCCTGCTCAACCCTATTTACAAATCTTTAGAGTAGGTTAAATATAAATATTTTTATTTGTTGGATTCGACACCCACCAAAGATAAATTTCTAAGTTTTTATGAAAAATTACTTTCTGCTTTTATTTTTAGAGAAGAATTTCTATTTTAAGAAAAATTTTCCTCATTTATCTTGTTGAGACAAAATCAATATGTTCATGCATGATTATGAATATGAATCATAAAATTATGAAAACATAAGAAAGACATAATAATTAAAAAAAATAATGTAGTAAAGAATATATCAAGTATTAGAACCTTAGCTTCATCAAGGTATCCCGAGACTAAAAATAGACTAGGCCCAAAAAGAAAACGAAAACGTTTTGACTTGATGAGGACAAGTCTAAGACTAGAAAGACTAGTCTTAAAACAACATGAAAGTAAATAAATTGCAAAACAAAGGAGCTTATATGCTCTAAAAGATATATATAGCTACATAGATATATTTAAATAAATATATATGAAAGCAACATAAAAGAAATTAGATTCATGAACAAAAACAAAGTATAAACTTGTTGTTGCTTTTTTTAACCTTTATAGATTAGAAAACACACACTAAGCTCGTACTAAGTAAATGAATATAAAGGAACTCTAAGAAGAATTACCTATCAAGATTAATTTTGAGAGAACTCTTGTAGAATTTGAGAGAGTAATTTTAGTATATAGAAGATGTGAAGGAAGTTGAAGGAAGATGGGGTATTTTATAAGAAAATGTTGGAGTAAAATTAAGTTAATTAAATAAATGGAAATTAAAACAAATTGAGGAGAGGAGAGGGAGTGGCCGGCGCAATTTTGAGAGTGTGAGAGCGAGAAATTTATTTTTTTATATATTTTTATTAATAAAAAGTAAGATATGAAAGATGTGAAGTTGTATTGGAAATGAAAATTGTAAGGAAATAGAGGTAAGGTTTGTATGAGTAGGTCGTAAGAAAAAGTAGAGATAGATAAATAGTGTAAAATAGTAATAAATAGTGTAATGTAAAGTAGACATGACAATTTAAGTACCAGTAGTAAGAAAATACGCATATAATTATGATATATGATATTTTTAGTTATAAAAAAATTACGAAATTGATATTTTTAAAAACTTTATATTTTTACGAGTCTAACGGTATTCGGAATATTTTTACTAATCTAAGCCCCAAGACACACTTTTCAAAAATTGTGTCCAATCGTGCTTAAAACGAAACGCGGTTTAACTAATATGATATTTTTAAGCTTTCTCATGTTATTACGAACTATTCTACATACTAATCTCTTACTTACTTTCTTATGGTTGCTTATACAGGATTGCCGGACTTGAACGGTTACGTTTGACTAGAGGTTTATTGACTTTAGGATTTCCGTTGACTTTCTGATTAGGGTTTAAGTTTAATTGATCACAAAACTTTGGGGGTTTACAACAATGGTTTTTTAATTTTCATGCATGTCATACTTATAATATAAAGTATACTAATAATTAATAGGATTAATGACAAAAATGATAACTGGATTTTCATAAAACATTGAATCAGGTACCTGAAGTTTGATTTTGAATAATTTGGTACATGAAGCAAGTGTTTGCAGATTTTTTCTCCTATCTAAAGTTTGATTTTAGTAATTTTGGTATTTGAATAAAGTTTTTGTAAATTTTTTTAATACCTATAGGAATGCATGATTGTGAAAACTTTGTTTATATACAAAAATTATTGAAACCAAACTTCAAGAAAAAAAAAGTCTCGAAAACTTATTTCAGATATCAAATTATTCAAAACCAAACTTTGATAACTAATTGAACTTTTTATGAAAATTCATGTATCATTTTTTATATCATCCGTAATTAATAACTTTGTCGTAATTAGGTCTTGTGATAATAATAAGGTGAGACAAATCCTCAATCATCATTTTCCTAATCCATTTCAGAGAGATTTTAATGGTCATGAAACTACAAAAAGCCGGGTCAGATTGCTAATAGTAGATAATACTTTTTCTCATATATATTATTTTAAACAAACGTCTCTTCAATCACATACACATAAACGATTAAATAGTATTATAGATTTATTATTGTCTTTTAATACATCAGCCCATAAAGAACTGCTAATGTGTTATTAGAGGTTACATATGCTAGAACTTTATCTATAATATATAGTGTTGAATCATTGCATTGATATTCCCTTTGTTATTTCGAGTGTACATAATGAGGGGTGAATCAAAGTGAAAATATGATCACGAATCTCCATAAGCTCTTTCTATGATAACCATAAGCTCAAATAATATCGGCTTTTCTAGTTAAATTTTATTTATAATTTTTTCTCTTTATAATTTTACAAGTAACTTAAAAAGATAATTTTTTATAATTATAAATTCTGTGATCTTGTTTCATTTTTAAACAGTATCAATATTGAACTGATACAAATATAATACAAATAAAAAATTAATAATTTTACTCATAAACTAATCAAACTAAACCAAGTCAAACCAATACTGAATCAATTTTGATTCGATAATAATAAATTACTAATATAAATAAAAATCTTATAATTTAAACAGCATAATAAAAGAAAAAAATAATAAAGAAATTCTATTACCCTGTTAATAATTATGACTCGACCTATTTCGTTCTTATTTAATGGCTTATGTCAATACCATACTCAAATATCATCGCATAGAAGCTCCCAAAATAGTAACATATACAAGAAGAAAGGAAATACAAAAACAAGAATAAGCGGAACCTGCCTTACCTGACCTAAAAGTCCATCATTATCATCATCCCATTGTGTAGCACAAAATTAAAAAAAAAAAAAAACTTTTTATATAATTCTCTCTCACCTTCTTTATGTCATTTATACACCAATCCGCTTCTTTCTCTCTCTCTCTCTCTCTCTCTCTCTCGCTCACGCACACACACAATACGCAACAGTACGGGTATTGCTGTCTTTCTCTTCAAGCGTCAATACCCATCTTAGACAAAGCAGCTGTCCCTTACCACAGCGTTGGGCGTAGCGGCGATGATAACGAACGACGAATGGATGATAGCGGCGATGTCCGACGACACACTCGTCGTCAAACTTCTTATCCGATTAAAGCAGGCGCATGCAATGACGCCGCTTAAACATCCGCCGTCCGCAGAAACGGAGACTGAAACCCTTCCGCCTCTGCGGTGGGGAATCAGGCAGCCGAGGTCGCGGATGCCCATAAGGTCCGAGAAAAAGGACGATGGGGACTCCGCAAGGAACAGTCCCACCACCCCGCTCTCGTGGAGCGGTGACGCTGCCTCTCCTTCCGGCACTGGTGACGGTGTCGAGGAGTCAATCTTTCAACCAAACCGGTGCTCTGGAGCGACTAGATTGAAGGTCACCTCCGGCTTTCTCATCTCCTCCCTTGCTTTGTTTTGTATGTCTCTTAGAATTAATCGGATTCGGTTTCGGATTTTGTTTGATGGATGCCGGGAGGACTGCACTGTAGCAGATTGGGTTGTAAGTAGGCCCGTCGTTTTCTTGGAGTTGAAGATTTTGACGGACATTCTCGTGTAGTGTTTGATTGAGATGCGTTCTTCCTTTTCTTTTTTTATTTATTTTTTATTTTTTGTAATTTACCTTTCTATCCCTCCTTTCTCTCCTTGCGTACGCCACGTCATTATTGTGTGTCTTGAGGCCAAAGACTAAAGAACGGTTTGTGTTTCTTCATTTTTCTTTGTTGCGTGTGTCTATGTGTTTTTTATTTTAATTTTTTTAAAAATTTTATGATGAAATCAAAACTTGACCACCATCGGCATGTATCACCAGACAGTGTGGACGGTGATTAGCCTTGGTGTTGAGCCAAAACGTACCGTTTTCACGACGCATGGCTTCGTATTCGTTTTTCTTTGTCGCGAAGTCAAGTGTTCTTTCACATGTTATTTTATCTAATTTTTTTGGTCAAGTATAATATTTAAGTTAAATACTTCGAAATTTCTACAGCATTAATTTTTCTATAATCAATTTAATTTTATAATATTGATAGTAAATTAGAAATTTTTTATAATTAATTTAATTTTTTACCATGGATATGAATTGTCCAAAATGTCGTAGAATCGCCGGAGATATCTGGAAAGGTGACTCTGGGTCAGAAAGAACAATATTGTCAGACAATATCCGGGAAAGTCATCGGATAGAGAAACTTCACTTACACGATTCTCGCGCTTTGCTTCCCCTCTCTTTTCTGTCTGTTTTGTTGTTGTTGTTTTTTTTTTAAATATTTTTTTTTTGGATCTCAATCCTTTATTTCGAATTTACTTTTAATTGAAAGGGTAAAATCGTCTTTAAGGATGGTATTTGTTTCGTGTGCGGGTGAGGTCCACGAAGGAATGCTTAGGTGGAGCCGGTATTTTGTGTTTTACCCAAAAAGATGAAAGGCAGTCTGAATTTTGGGAAACCTCTTTTTTTTTTGTTTTTTAAATTTCTAAATTGCGTTTTGGTTTTGTTTATCTACTCGAATGGTAGTCGTCCCGCACTTATTTAGTGGACCCGTTTATACCCAATTTTGTATTTTCGATATTCTTTATGGTATCAGCTGTAGTGTTGGGGGAGTGTGGGGTCTCTAACCGGGTGAAATCGGACGGCAGAGAATTGCCTGTCGACGCGGAGCCTTAAAACACGAGATTCTTCACTCCTCGGCATGGCAGCTGCATGGGCAAATCACGTGACACCAGTCACGTGACCTAAAGCAAAGATATCATCACAATGGAATTAGAAAAAAATATAAAAAATAAAAAAACAAACAGAAAGAGAGAGAGATATATATAGAGATAGATTTATATATTGGGTTTGGGGATCATGCGAAACCACGTGCGCCTTCATGATGCTTGTAGTTTTAGAGGAGCATAACATCATATTAAAGTAAAAAACAACGGGCCACCGCCCCTTGTTTTGGTTTTTGGTGAGGTCGTTTCGGGAGGGAGTGATGTCGTATCAATGCCTATGCGCATTCATTTTGTTCACTATCGTGAATAGCTGAAATGATGTTGGATTGAAACTGAGAGTTCAATTTAAATTGCGTGGATGTGGGATGCCGGATTGTGTGTTGGCCGGCTTTTTGTATTCCCACAGCTGGCTTTTCTCTGTTTTTCATTTTGTCCATTTTGCCTCCTTTTTTATTTTTTCCAATCTCGCTTTCCTCTGTTCTCCCTCGCTTTGTCCAGAGACTTAGTGGCATGTATAGTCCTCTTCCACTAATGGATGCATTTGGTTTCTTCAGGATGGTTTCAACAATGACTCTACATGTCTTTCAAGTAAGAAGTCAAGAAAAAGAAAGGTAAGGTCATGGGTATTAGTTGTTTGCTACTATTGTTAAATCTTTACTTCTATTTTTAGCTAGTCCTTGGATTCTGTTGTCCTGCTTCTTAGCAATTTGAGCACTGGTTTAGTTATACACCTTTTAAGTGATGTGCTATATATGTGGATCATCTGTTGTTAGTAATGTGGGGTTGATTTTGACTGCCAGACGTTTGCTGAACTTAAAGAGGAAGAGAGCCTGCTCTTAGAGGAAAGAAGGCATCTGAAGAAGGTATTGCTCTAGTACACCTGCAATCGATCCTACCCCATACGTATTTCCCCTTTTTGAATTTGGAATTTACCTTTTATTTTATATTCTAGGAGTTGATTTTGGTGCATGAAAATATCAAGGAGCAGAGAATAAAAAATGAGAACTTGAAGAGAATGAAGGTAAAATCGTTGTTATCTTCTTGGTAACATGGTGTCTTTGTCTTTCATCACACCATTTCATCTTTGTGTCTTTGGAAGATTGTCGGGTTTGGAATTTTGTCCTTTCTGTTGTTCGGGGGAGAATGTCTAGTGCTCTGTCTTATTTTACATTTCTTTTTAGGTAGAAATGTGAGATGCATTCTTACTCAAATAGCTCAATAAATGTTAAATGATCATGTTCCTGGCTCCATGTAATATGAGCGCATTTTCTCATATATGATGGGAATGGCTACTTATAGTTAAGATGAATGTTCCTCTCATTTGGTTTTGGTTTTGGTTTTGGTCTTCAAGGGGGACAAAGACCGTTTGGGTTGTACGGTAAAATTTAGAGGCTTCTGAACTACCGTATCTTCTAGATAGATATTTGCTCATCGGCTGTAACAAAATTAAATAACATGGCTCCCTGTCATTTTTCTTGCTTCTGTTTGTGTGTTCAAAATTACTTTTTCCCGTTATCTTTCAATGCTTAAAGTAGTGGTTCTGCATCCAGTCTGGCTCACCTTCAGTATCTTGTTCCTACTGTTGTTGACGAGCATCTAAATCATGTTTTTCTTTTGGGCAGCATGACGTGAAGTTGCATTGTGACAAGAGCATCATATGTGACACTGTTGAGACTGGTGAAGGTATAGTGGATGGTGATAAAGAGGAGAAAGGTTTCATATTACCTGATCTTAATATGATGCCATTGGAAGAGGATTCTTGGTGAGATATTCTACCCCATATTAGCCAAACGAGGCACTTCGTTAAGAACATCTTCAAGTATTGAAATCTGGGCGACTCTTCTCTTGCTTATGCTTGCACATTGTGTTCTGGCGCTCTGTTAGTCAGGCACCGAACTGAAACAATGGTGCTGCTGAGAAACATGGTCAATGTAAATATTGATGGCTGCCTCGTCAGTTTAGTTGGATTGCACGATGGTAAATGCTATTAAGTAGCCATGGAGGAGAGAGAGTTATTGGTCTAGTGTGGAGATCATAAAATTTTGGTAAAAACGAATACTCTAGGGATGGTGTTGTGGAGCGAGCGCTGAATCTCCTTCAAAGCCCATATTACTTCTGAGTACTTGGTCTTTAAGATCGCAGGATATCACTTGTTATACGGGGGTTTAGTAATTCAACAAGATAACTTGATTCTTTATATGTTATTTTGTGATTTTATGTTTCCTTCTTTGTGATGATTTCCTTGTAGAGAGAATACTTAGGAAGACTTGCCTTTACTTGTACTGAGAGATTTATTGAGCTAATTGATACAGACCGTAATTCGGATTGTTTAACTGATTATATAAAGTGTTGAGAAACTCACTTATCAGTTGCCAGTATTTATAATAAAAAATAGAGAAGCATCTTCCCTCTTGCAGAAAATAATGAAGATGTTTGACTACATCTTCTAAGATGATGGAGTTCTCTGTTTTTTCAGTAAGGATATCAGATGGAGTATGACAAGACAAGGGGTGTGTGTGTGAAGCGGAGGAACCATTTCATGTTCAAGTTGGGATTTGTCTATGGATTCATCTTTTGTAAAGACGACTATTAAATTTAAGTCGTGGAAAGTGGAGGTGTGGTGTTGGTTCCATAGCTGATGCTGTTATGAATAAGTACTTTTTATCACATGAACTTTCTAAATTGAGTAAAGCAGCGATCGGTTTTTGTTAATATTTTTATTAGGATCAAACAGTGTTGTGGGATGGTGATATTGGATTGGTCAAGTCTAAGATGAGAGATGGAAAAATAATCGTACGTGTTTGGTTCACAATCGTTCTTTTCTCTTTCCTTTTTTTATTTTTTTTATTTAAATTTTAGATTCTGTATCTTGATCTTCTAATTTATCATTAAGAAGGGTTCATTTATTTATTTTTAATGAAAATCTTCTTCTTGTGAATGATATTTGAATTTTAATAAAATATATAATTAAATATTTAAATTTTAAAATTAATTAATTTAATTCTTACACTTTAAAGTTGAATCATTTAATATTTAAAAGAATTATATATATATATATCAATAGAATTAGTATCATATTAGTTAAAATATCATGTATGTATTCCTATCATATTGGTTGAAACACTATATAAGATGATGATATTAATCATTTGATAAGTATATTATTAGTATATATATTTTTTTAAGATATTATATTAATTAATTTTAAATTTTTAAAGTTCAAACAATTAACTACATATATTATCAAAATTCACTATTATCAACATCATTAACCCTTCTCAAAAGCGTCCTTTTAGCCATAGCTTTCGCATCAACCATGCCTGCATACTGTTTTATAGACCAGACCACGTAGACTTAACTTGAGCTGCACATGAAAGTATAAGGTGTAGGAGCCGGATCTATATCAATATATATAGAGAGAGAGAGAGAGAGAAAAGAGGAGAGTTTGAAAGGAAGCAAAGAGCAAACAATAATAAAAGATGGGGTGACAGGTCCAATGTGAAAGTTCATATATTTATCTATATAATTTAAAATGAATTAGAATAATTACTTTTTCCAACTATGAGCGAAGAGAATTGAATATGATTTATCCTATAAGAATGATGGATCATACTAATAAAATATAATAATTATGACAATTTATTAATACAAATACTATCCCAATTTGTATAGCTTATACAAAGATTTTTGTTGTATTATTTATCAAATATTTTTTTTCCTTTGTCTTATATACATTTTTATTGAATTTGTATCTGTTAATAGATTATTATGGATATAGACTCCCTAGGCCCAAACTGATGTGTTTAGGTCATGAGTTAAACACTTTGGGTCTTGTTTGATTTGTTATGGACGTTAGGCTAATAACATAGAGTTCGATCCGGTTTCCTTATAGGCACAACTTGGTTACTCATTGAACTTTGCTAACCAAAGGTTTAGGAACACCTTTGGTGGGGCTCCGAGCTGTCAGGTTAGCTTGACTCTTAGTGAGCAACCAATGAATGCATATAGTTGTCTTTAACCCTCTAAGATTTCAAAAATTGTCATAAAGGAAAGATATGCTTTCTTAATGTATTATGATGCTTATCTCTAATATTTTTAGATATACTTGCCTATTGTGGTAATTAATTTTTCTATTCCACCATAGTCTCTTCTCCTATAAATAAAATTTTAGATTTTAGTAAGACCAATGTATATTATTATGCATTTTTTTTGCCATTGATTCACCAAAATCATTCTGCAGTGATAACTTAAGCATCAAAGAGGTTCTACTAGACAATCCCTCAACTGTTTCACTAATGATCATCTTGTCCTGCAAGCCTAAGATCACTCCATGAAGGACTCTATAATGGTGACCAATTAAGGTGAACATTTGACATAATCTAGAGAATCAACAATCACATTTTTAATTTGTATTTCACTGATCGCAAGGGCAAGGAAATCAAAAGAATGAGAATGCACTTAGGACAATACTTAGGTCATTGACCAACCAACTACTGCTTCCAATCCTCTTACCGCTGCTACTGACTCATAGCATTTTGTGGATTTAGAGAATTTGTGCTTTAACTTATGGCATAGAACAAAGAGATTAGAAGATCAAATGAGAAAGTTATGGAGCACATTGTAAGGCTTTAGGCTTGAGTTGTGGAACTCGAATATCCTAATAATGAGGCGTCTGAGGGCTCTTTTATAAATTCACTTAGGAGTGATGGGATTCCCCATCTACCACCATGTAGAAAATCAACATGCATGATATGTAGAATATCACAATTGTGCTTTTATTAAGATTGGGCAACTAATAGTCTCTTGAGGCTATGGTGTTGTAGTATTAGTTGTGCTTGTTGTTTCACGGGCACACATAGCTACAAGCATTTAAGTTGGACCCTCTAGTTGATGATACAGACATTGAAGCCCTTAGGTCAAATTTTCATGGAGATATGTAATAAAGCCATCCTGCCTTTAACCTCTAAGACGACAGCCAACCAAAGCACTAGGACCTTGACAAATATTGTAACTACCATAGGGACAATGGGCATGATACAAATGAGTGATTTAAGCTAAAGATTGCTTTTAAAGACGTTGTTTAGTGCAACTACATTTAATAATACCTTGCTAATTTGAAGAATAGTATCGATTGACCTTTTTAGAGAAAGCAGGTTGAAGAGGGCCAGGAAGAGGAGGGCAATCTTAATTGTAACTGCTAGAATTATGCCCTTAATAATGTCATCTACACAATTGTTGGGGCCCCTATGGAGGTAGTCGACGTAATTGTTCTAGCTTGACCAATGCTCTAAAAGATAAGCAAATCATGAGCCTGAAAACAAAAATGATAGAGAGTGGATAATTGGAGGAAGACTTGGAGAGGATTTAGACCTTTGTAATGATCTTTTTGATGGTATAAAGCCTAATTTCTTACTCTAACATGTCATTGTCAATTTATCAATTAAATTAATCCCAACATCTTCACATATCATTATAATATGATATAACCATCAAATTACAAATCAAAATTCACTTCCCTTTCTTCATTGCAATGCCGCCACCATCATCAATATACCATCCAATATTCAAAATTATCATTTAGCCATCATTTCGTACATCAATTAAACATCTACTCATTCATTCCATAACATATTTAGTAGGAGATTAGATACTTACCTCTTGAAATGCTTAAAATTTAATCAGTTCACCGAGATAACCACATTATTTTCACTAATTTTCTTAAGAAATGTTTCAATTCACCAATATCTAGCAATAACATTATAATTGCACCATATTGCTAATCTAAATGTTTAGATTGATGGATTCTAAACTTTATATATTAATTTCACCATCTCATTTGCAAGATCACAAAATTCAACCTAAATATATGTGCTAATGTTATATGCCTCTCTAGTCTCACACCATTCTTCATTAATTTTCTTTGAATGAATCAATTACAATATTTAGATTAGAATTCCCATAATCTTCACATGTTACTCAAGATTGAATTTAGACATTAGTTTTTTTTTATAAGATTTCACAAGAGACCAGTTTAAAGTCTTGTCAAATCTCCAATGATCCATCAGTCATACTTGACTATGTAGCAAAACCACAAAATATTAGTGATCTAAATCCTAGGATGTTAGACATAAAGAAGGAAAACAAAGAGGATTTACCTTTCTACCAATTTGCTCCTTTTGATTCATCTAATATGATTTCTAACTACTTAATTGTTTTTTCTCACCAAAACATTTAGTTAACTATTTATTGTTTCACTTGTGGTTTATATCTAGGCATTAAGGTTCGTTAGGTAATTAATTGAGTCTTGTAAAGTACTACTCCTATTTATCAATTTATCAAAATACGTTCACGTAAATTATGTTAAGAGGGTAACATTAGTACATATATCTTATATTGATTACTAAAATTAAAATTATTGTCCTATCTCTTTTATATTGTTTTAATTTTATTCATGTCATTTCATAGCTAATTAATTGAATTTTATATGATGATAATAATTCTAATTTAAGGAAAATTATACTAAAAAAAATCAACATCTAGAATAAATTTAATTAAGAGATCGATGTTTTAAGAGAATGAGAAATGAACATAAAAAAGGAATTCTTATTTGCACACTTTATGTAATCTCTTTCTCTTTCTCTCTTAATTTTCTTATTTACATCCAAATTATTATTGAATCAAGTGCAATATCCTTCATTCTCAAATTCTTTTTCCATTCCTCCAAAATTAATTAAATGTCCTATAATCTCCCAAGGACCTTCAATGACAATCATATGAGCAATTTAGGAAGTCAAAGGCACAACGATCAAGATTTGTGCTCGTAATAGAGATTTTATCCCCACCAAAATTTGACTAGAAGAATGTTCATATTTGAAGCTTGCCCAATACTGAAATGAGGCACTTAAAGGCACTCCAATCATGTTCAAATATTTATTTGAAAACATTTTCCCAACTATCAGAAACTCAGTCTCATTGATCTCATTGATTAACTCTACATTTTCTTCTATGTTTAGGCCATTCATAGTAGAGCTATCTAAATGTAGCCCTTTTCCTGATCTAGCAGCAAACAACATTGGTTCGAGATCAACACAAAACAAGAACTATAATGAGAAAAGGAACAACAACTAAAGAAACAAGGAAAAAGAACCACACAAGAAAACAAATTAAAAAGAACAAGGTTCAAAGCGATCAAAGGATGCAAACACTATAAAACACAACTAAAGACAAGACACATCACAAAAAGACCTCACATGAGAGACAAAGATACAAGATCTATAAGGAAAAAATTAGAATAAAATCCATGTAAGTCATCTGACATTCAAGAGCAAAAAGTTAAAAAAAGAAAAGTAATATGATTGGTCATACCGAAAATGCAGTGCCATGATAAGTAATTTGATGGAAATAAGTGATTATAAAAATGCTTAGAAAAGTTGTGAATCATGCAAAAGTTTAGCTAAGATGTTAATATATATATTATATATATATTGTTTTTTGTAATAACAGACTATTGAGCACGATGAAAACATGAAGAAAGAGAAAAGAGAACCATATAAAACCATAACCAATGAGTGGGATCACTTGGGCATTAGAATTATATAGGGTTAACGTTGCATATAGTATTTGAACTTTAACAAAATATGCAATTACGCACTAGAATTTTAAAATTGATTAATTTAGTATCTAAAGAAGTTTTTTTTTTTTTTTGTGCACGTAATAGTAGCTACGTTAAATTAACTAATATTTTCTTATTACGTGGCTTTTTAATTTATATGATGGAGGTATTGTTGATGTATACGAAAAGCACTTTTTGAAACTAAATTGATCAATTTTAAAGTTCATATAATAAATTGATTAATTTTAAAATTCAATTATTTAATTACATATTTTACTAAAATTAAGGTAACGTTCGCAACACTCACCTAAGTATAAATTGGAAGACTAACACGTAGATGAAAATATCAATTTTCTATCTTAGGTCATTCTACTGGAGGAGTGATCGCGGTTTGGTTTCTTCTTTCATATATTTTTGCATTTATAATAATTGTGTGTCTATTTTTCAATTTCATGTGAATTTCCTATTATAAACACAAAAATACATTCATCAAAATAACATTTAAGTTAATTAAATATTAGAAGTCCAATCAAGCCATATAGAGTCCCTTATATATATTCACTGCTTTATATAATTGATCAGTTAAGTTACATTTCATCAATTTTGACTTAAATTTTACAATGAAATACGATAGAAGGCATAAATATGTATTAATTCATTGAGATAAATGCATAATTTTATGTATCCATTAGCTGTAATAGCTTTGGCTCTAAGAAACTCTATTGGTGACTTAGTTGATGGCTATAGACTCTAACACGAGTCAACCTTGCCCAAACTCGCTGGTTTACGGGTCTAAGAAGCGGTGTCTTAGAATTAGAACCAACTAAGGCCAGGTTGAGCTGGTTTCCGGCCCTCATTGCTTCACGGGTATGATCCTTGAACTGATTTTTAATTTTCTTTAAATATAAAACTATAAAATTGTAAAGATTAGTTTTTAAGAAAAAGGATAAAGTTAAAAATCAACAAAAAATAAAATAAAGATAAAATTAAAAAGATTTTAAAAATCACCTAGACAAATTTTTAATTTGAAATGAAATTGAATCGAAGAACAATGCTCTTTTAACCCATTTGTTGAAAAAATTGTTTAAGCTACACATTTATTTATACACAACCATATCCATGCTTATAAAGTCAAAAATATGGGATCACAAGATATTCAAGACATAAAAGGGTCCCATAAAGATAAAAAAGTCTCACATTGTTGAGAAACAATATATCACTTTGGTTAGAAATCGATATAAGTCTAATCAAATATACTTTCAAGTATATTTATTAATTTTATTGTTAATAATAATATCATATTAAATATTGCAAATAGATGATAAGTTTTCACTATTCACATATGTTGTAGGTGATAATTTACCAATAGAGATTTGTTGCGTTTGCAACTAAAGAGAACTTATTAATAGTACACAAGGGGGTTGTCTAGCAAAACCAATCTAATGCTTAACTTAGTGTGGGATAGCGAAAGAGTGAATATGTCAAGATGATTTATCTATGATTCGTTCCAATTAGACCAGATGCCTAACCTTTGCCTTTAGGTTCTATTTATAAATTATGGTCATACCAAAATAGAAGCCCACAAGATATACTCTGCACACATGCCATGGTTCTTGGTTGGTAGCTGACCTGGACTTGATGTGGTGGTTCTAATTATTCGTGGAGGGTGGTTGGACAAAAGTGGAGACCGGTTCCTTTGAAGTCCCTTCGAGGAGTTTCTAGGTACTGTGTGGAGATATGATGTGCCAACGAAGTGCGGTGTACTTCCAAAGTGGTGTAGAGAATCGAGGAGACATTATTCGATAAAAAAGGGAGCTCGATGGATAAAGACCTCAGTTAGTCTTCAAACACTTCAAAGGCGTTGGGTTAAGGTTGAGACTCGTGGGCTGAAATGGTCTGGGACACTCGATGGGCTTATGGAAGCTGTTGGTAGCCCGTTTTGCTAGTGTTAGGCTTGTTGGGCCTCGCTCGAGTTAAACCTATCAATAATATGATAATAGTCAATTTTTTTTTTCATGTTTACCTTGATTTTTTTTCCTTCCAATTTTCTTTTCATTCATCCTTTTTCCTTTATCTTTTAATGGTCGACTTGGTGGCTCAATAAGTCATAACCCTTGACTTGCCCATTACTTGAGTCATGAATCGTATCACTGGGCTCGGTTGATAGTTGATACCCATCAATGTTAGGTTGGGACGGTCCATATTTATTATGAATATAAAAATGATGCCAACATTTTGCTATGCTTAATACTCTCAAATGTGTACCTAAGAATAGACATCTCCACGAAGCAGGTTTAACCCATGAACCATCTTGATGAGATTAAGACCCAAACTTGGCC
Source organism: Combretum micranthum (assembly GCA_024138025.1). Lineage (NCBI taxonomy): Eukaryota > Viridiplantae > Streptophyta > Magnoliopsida > Myrtales > Combretaceae > Combretum > Combretum micranthum. Next base: position 734,799 of record JAMXBD010000591.1, read on the forward strand.
CATCTGTCTAAGTCTGACCCTCAGGTGGACTTGTATGGGTTTAAGGGTCTTAGCTGGGTCCACCAGTCAAACTTATGGACCCATGCTGTTTACCCAAGTCCATTAGAAAAAGAAATAAAGAAATAAACATAAATTATTTAAAATAAAATAAAAAATAAAAAATAAGAATAAAAAAATAAAAAATAAAATAATATTTTAATAAAAAATTAAAAAAGTACTACCCGATCGAAAACTATAAAAAAAAAAGTAAGCAGCTTAAACTTATCTCTTGAAAAAATGGATTTAGATTACAATAAAATTGTCTCTTTAGAAGATGAGTTGAATACAACTATGTTGAATTGGTCTCTTGAAAAGACGAGTTTTAAAACTCCAATTTCTCTTTTCCATTTTCTTAGACAATGGAGTGATAATACTTATTGAGTGACACATAGCAAATACAAAACATTAATGCGAGAGTGGTACCAATGCATGACAAAACAATTAATACCAAGTAATAATGATGTGATAGAAGAATGTAAAGTCCTATATAATTAAAACTTCATATGTTAAGTTCCTAACCATATATAATATATGGAAATATTATATGTAAGGTTGTCTGAAAAGGAAGGAGTTTATGGAAATTACTTGCCTAACCTGTCAAAATAAAAAAATTTACAAAAACTACTCAATTAAGAGTAAATAAATTAAATTATATACATATGATAGTATCTACATATATGATACTTCGAAATTTTACAAACCAAACTTAAAATCTTAGCAATACATGAAAAGAAACTTAAGTGCTTTAGATTTACAAAACATAAGACTTTAAGTAAGCCTCAATCTATATAATTACATCCTAAAAACAAAGTCTTTATTCTTCCTTCCCAAGAAAACAACATTGTAACTATGAAGGAAAAACTAAGCTAGGGGCCTAGTACACAGCAACACAAACAAATACCAGATGACACACAATCCTAACTAATGCAATGCAAGAAATAATAGAATTATTTATCTTTATTTAAGTGGAACATTTCAACACCGGAGTATTCATATTCCGATTTCAATCCTTGGAAATATGGACCTCATGAGTAACATTAGCTGCTCAAGGGTATGATATAAGCAGCCTAAATACTTATATCTAATATCTTCTACATAACTTTACAATTATTAATCTCATCTAGAATACATAGCCGTTACTCAACTTTCTTAATTTAATCCATAATATCACCTAGTTCAACCGGTCTCAGAAACGTGAACTAAATGATATTATTTCCTTTTAAGAATAAGCCAATGTTACACCGATGCTGTTCCTCCTATCGATTACCTATCGAGCAACTTAAGAAAGTCTTTGCATCATGATCGGGGTGGCCTAAGTGCCTAATCTACCATGTTAATCTTGTTAACAGGGTTGCCGCTCCCTAGAACAGATTCAACAACACATGGATAAACAATTTACACAAATTTTTAAGCCAATCCTTGATTTGATTTGATTTGATTTAATAATGTCTAACCTAGTACTCAACAAACAAGTTATTGTGTACTTGGATAATCAGAACTATTGGGCAAAAGATTGATGTTCAAACTTGATTGAGTACGGTAATCTGTGAAAGAACCATTTTATATAGAACATCATTAATTTATAATTAAATATTAAATCATTGCACCTTCATCAAACTCAAAGAACATATCAAATCATCTCATAACTTCAAGTTCACACATGTATCCATACTTACATATCGCATTTCATTTTTCATTTAATTATTATTATTTTTATGAACAGTATTAGGGGAATTGTCACGCTCATTACAAAGGTCATGATGTATATCATGAGCACCATCACGGCCGTGATCTTGGGCCGTGGTGTATCTCACTAACTTGTCACACCCGTATTAGGAGATTACGTCCCCTATAATGGCCGTGATGTAAGCCATGATAACAAATATGTCCGTAATAGCTTTGTTTAAACTTGTCAAAAAATTATTCGATGAGATAACGACCTTTGTAATGGTCGTAATCTATGTCGTGCCCTTTAAGAAAAAGAGGTAAGAGGATATCACTGGTTTTGTAACGATCGTGATTTAGCTTTAAATACCATACAGTGGAGATAACGACCCTCCTAAAGGCCGTCATCAAGGTCATTTCATGTTTTAAAAATGAAGCGAGAATATCATGAGGAGATAACGGCCTCGAACATGCCTGTATGAACATGATATTGGTCATTTGATACTTGTTTCAAAAGTTTCGAAGTTCTAAATCCTCTAACTCTTGACTAAGACTTTACTTGTTTATAAAAACATATCAAAACTAACATAGAATCACAATATCATCAAGTTCACTTGCACTCATATGCTCATTTTACATGTATATGCATAATAATCCTAACTTAAATCATAAATCCATCATTCAAGCTTATAGAACTCTACTATCACTCTAATCATTCAAGTTCTACTCATTTATCACTAACAATATCAATACATGCATCAACTCATCATAAACTCAAAATTCATTTCTTCGAACACCCAAGGTACATGTGTCTATTTGCATATATATTCTAATTTACATGTTATCAAACCATCAACTTGTCTAAAACATCAAAGTTCCACTCTTATTCAACAATTAACATCAAATAGAAACTACAATTAAATATAATTTGCAAGAAATCACTTTTACTTGCTTTTATGGCTACTAGGACCAATTAAGCCTCTTTTGCTTCTTTCTTAACTTAAATTCTTGCTCATACGTGTTCCTTTGATTAGTTCTTTATTTAAAAGCTAGGAGGGTAAGATTTAAAAGAGATTTTGAAGTGTAATTTATGACTTGTTTGTATTTAAAAGGATGAAGAAGATGGAGGAAAAGAGACGATAGCTTTGGGGTCTGTTTTGGATTGATATTGGCTTTTTGACTTTTGGCATGTGTAGAAGCTCATAGAAGATGCATGAGCTTGGGCTTTGGTTGTGTGTGTATGGGCTTGAATTTGATTTGAAAAGAATATGGCTTTCGGGCTTTTCTAAAAATTTTTGCAGCTAAGAAGTCTCCCAATCATAACAAAATAAAACATATAATATTATTTCCAATACAATTCCATATATATTACTACAACCACTTAACTTCACCAACATGCATATGATTCGATTATAAGATATTCCTATACTAATAATTTATCATATCATCAAATCAAATTATAATAACTTAACTATATCAATTTAAATCACATATCACAATCAAATATATATTTAAATAAATTAATTTAGTAGGTTTAATTTAGATTATTTCAAAGAATATAGTCAACATCACGATACAAGAAAAGGACAAGTAAAACAATTAATGAAGGAGTTTAAAAGATACAATAATTAATATTAAGTTTTCTTTTTTCCATTCTCTGTCATTTCCTATTCCCTTTTAGGCCAAAGGTGTTTGATAACATCATTGCAAGGTGTAAGCCACTATTTATGTAGTGCATTGAACTCATCCTTTCAAGAGGATGAATTCAATGTAACTGCGTTAAACTCATCTCTTCAAAGTACAAGCTTAGTGCTATCAAAACCCATCTTTTTAAAATACGAGTTTAACTATCTAATGCGATGTAATAACAACATAAGAAATAAATGTAATTGAAAAAGATGATTGGATGCTTCATATAAAGTACTACCGAAAGAAATAATCTAATTTCTAAGTAATGTGAGACTTTCTTTTTTATTGTAACTTCTTTTATCTTATTACTCTAGTTCCACATTACTAATATTTCAATTTACATGGAATGTATTTGTGAATAAAAAATTGCCATCAATGATAATTTCTAGTGAAATGAGCTAAAGAATATAATATTCTTAGGATAAGTCTCTACTGTGAGTTTAAATTTTATTTTAAATTAATTTTTTATATTTATAAAAAATAATTGCATAAACCAAACCTGAACCAAATCCTCCAGAGGACCCAATAGGTCCATGTTCAAGTTCCAGCCCACCCTTGGATGAGGTATTTTGGGTCCTAAAAAATTTGAATCAAGACCCAACGGATCTGCACTTGGCCCATGAAAATGTCTAACTAAGAAGGACTAGAACAATGCTTTCATCCGGATGGATGCTTTTATTGTAATCAATAGTCAATGAAGTTTGTCTGGTTGATTGTCAAATAAATTCCCCGTCCAACAAGTTTGTAGATTAAATCACTTGTAATGCTAGATGAGGGAACGGAAGTATCCTTTAGATTGGGTTCGACAATAGCCCTCCCAAGTTAGCAGATCTCTTAATTTAAGAGATTGTTGTGTTTAGGTTGGATCATGTGCTATTTGCCTACCATGATGAGAGAGAGAGTGTTTACGGATATAGAGTTATGAATAAACATTAGAGGAATTTATACAGTATAATGGGACAATATTGCCACTTGTATGAAAATTAAATATTAAATGGATTAAAAGAAAAGTGTAAAAAATTTTAGGAGTTTGATCATGATCTGAAAAAATCTTGACCGTTTATTAATTTGAGAGATTTAGTCTCGTTATAATTGTCATAAGACCATAGAATTTTTCAAACTTTAGACTTGTCCTATCCCAATCAATTGTTTTCATAATAAGATTTTTATTTATTAATTTTTTATCTAAGGAAAATTTAGCAAAAAATGAATACCAACATTGAATTACTTATTATAGATTTGGATAATTAATGACTTAAAATATTTTTAATACAATTTTCTTATGAAATTACTATACAAACAACTATATTACAAACAACTAAACCCATAATGGCCTGACAAGAAATAAAACTATAATGAAAATGCTATTATAGCGAATTAAATAATTTGTAAAACTAAAATGGAATTGCTATTATAACGAATTGAATAATCTTTGGTCGGGCATTTCTTTGAATTTACTCAATAACCCATCTAATCGCAATAATCTGTTAGAGCTTAATCCATAGACATTTGGATGCCAAGAATTTCCACTAGTGGCCATAAGATAAATTATAAATATAAGAAAAATATTTTACCCGTAATTTCTTTTGATTTTTTTCATTCTATTATATTAGCGCCAAGTAAAGAGGGGGAATCCAAACCACTCATCTGCCTGAGCAATAAGCTCTTGGCATTTCTCTATTTTCTTTTAGTTGTTTAAATATGAATACATGTGTATGTATATATATAAAAAGATACCCAAAAGTGCAGTCATAGTATAATAATATATCTCAAACCAATGTCTCTAGCATCATTGTAGAAAATATAAATATAATGTAATAAATATAGATATAATAAATTATCCATTAAATAATACAAGAAATGACATTACAACTAATTCTTTAATATCACAGATTATTCCATGTTTAACCATTTGTTAAAAAAAAATTACATAAATACAATTTTGATAAAATAATCACATAATTACCATTATTTTATTGCATGTTGAACATGTGATATAAGATATTTTGGTGTATTGCATGTTGAACGTGTGACACACGAGTAATTATTAAATGTTTATCGCATGACTAACATGTGATATACATTCAGGACTATATCTTCTCTCCGACATGACAGTTATTTTTATACGTTTGACTTTATACCATTGCTATATCTTTTTCCAACATGCAATACATATACAAACTTTTATATCTATTCTCTAACATACGATACAGAGGTAACAATTTGGTATTTTTTTTTTTTCCAACAACGGTAAACATGCTCAATAATATGATATAATCTTTTAGAAATTTAAATGAAATCTAAACAATTAATCTTATCTCTTATGTATAATAAATTGCCCAGCAGGGATAGGAAGCACCCTAACTTTCAAGGACACCACTCTGAAATTTTGTCATCAGAACTCTATAATCAACCGAAACTCTTTCCAACAACATAGGATCCTACTGTTCCCATATTCTGTATATTCCCAAACCAACACCTGATTTTTACTTCTTGTGCAGACATACGGATATGTCAAGAGCAAATAAATGGATGTCATTTCACATGCTGGAGGAAACTTACATAAGTTGTTTTAGCCTTTCTTCAAGAAGTTCAATACACCGGTAGAGTACCAACTCAACTGGATTTAGGGCACAAACTGTATCACATGCAAATTGATCATGATCATTCTTGTTTTCCGCTACAATCCCAGTGACTAAAGTCCGAAGGGCAGAAGCCAATCTTGGTATGCTCTTTGTAAGTTCGTCCTGGACAACACTCCTGTATAGTTGGTATTCCCTGAAATTTAAAGCTTAAATAAAATGCTGAAAAAATAAACAAAGATAAGGTATCTACCTTAGTTTGTTTTCTAGACAGAATCAGGTCTTGCTGAATTTTGGAGGAGGAAAGGAGTTAGAAAAGCTATCACCCTTGAAATATACATGATTCTTCATGCATGTAATGAAAAAATGCCCTATGCGCATCAATTCAATCAACATCTAAAGAAATGATTTTTGTTTGCCACATCGCATGCCATAATCATAGCTATTAAGAATTGACCAACCTAAGCTAAGGATTTTCCTTCAGCGGTGGTATTTTCAGTGTGTATGTGTGTTGGGTTGGGGGGGGAGGGGGAGGGGGAGGGGCAGGAGTGGAAGATAAATGTCGGGAAATATAATGATGTAGGAAAAGTAAATAAATAACTTTATGTTTGGATTGGAGAACTGTTCAAAGAAAGCAACTGGATGGATTATACTATATATTATAATACACAATGGTTTTATGAGCCCGCAAAGTCGCAATCCATCACTATAAATAAGAGCAATTATGGGAATTGCAACAATTTCTGGTTTAAAATAAGTTTGAAGTCATTGTACTTATATGAACACATGGAAAATTTTCCCATTATATTACGTCCATTTTCAGCCACTTCTTTCTTCCAAACATGAGAAAAAGGCATAATATTTCCATTATGTTGTCCTCAGGGGTAAATTTGTCTATCTATAAACTTAACTTTTATTTCTATATTGGCATGATATAAGGTAATCCATCTAATCTAAGAGAACAGGATCTTAAAGTCTTCTCTCTCTCTGTCTTTCCCTTTTTTTTTTTTTTTTTGGATGGGTGGGTTGGGGGTTTTGGGTGGTGGGGGGTTGGGGTTTTCAAGCCCTAGCTGCTTGTGTATTTTTGTACGTGAAGCTGCATTTACTGAGTTTTAGCACAAGTGCTGGTTTATAGATGAGTTTATCTAATTCTCCCATAAAAAAAACACTCTCCATAGATGTAGGGCCACAGCAAAGAAACATATCGAGTAAAAAGAAATGCCATATAAATCATTCAAAGACAAGAACTAACTCTGAACGAAAAGCAAGGTGAAAATGAAGTGCAACCTTGAAAACAAAGGGCACAGTAAAGAAAATTACCTGTAGATTCTGTTATAAAAACAAATCTGTACAAGTTCAGAGCAGACAAAACCTGTAAAACAAACACATGATTTCATCAGGATGAATGAAATACAATTAAATAAGACTCATATCCACAAAGGCAATTCTGGGGAGTAAGTTCCAATGAAATTAACTATCCCAGTGGAAAATGTTCTCAGAAGGAATCAACAGCAATTCACTTCAAAATATGAAAACATCCGTAGCTCTTGCAAGGAAAGATTCACAAATAAATTTAAGTAGAAGATATCTGAACATAGCAGCTATGGAGCGCGCGCGCACAATTTTTTCAGTAATCAAAAGTAATTAGAACAGCGGTGTTCCATACCATATCACTTTCCTCAGGAAATTTAGGAGGGCCGCCCCTTGAAGGCTTCAAAACAAACTCTATAAATTCAAGAATACCAGCAGTCCAAAATGCCCTCTTGTGAAGAGTTTCATTCTCTGGCTGTTGGATGCTATCACATCCTTCAGATGCCCCATAGCAAATTTCCATTCGCAATTCTTCCTTGACACAATCTAAAAGAATTGCAGTCTACAGAATATTGTAACCACTCAAATTGTGTAAATTTTTCATATTAAGAGGTAAAGGAACATGGGACAAGAAAAAATATTCCAGTTTATGCATATACCATAGATGGCGAGGTGCTTTTTGTAATTAGTGCTTTCAATATGTCAAATCTCCAAGAAGTTGGAAGATCAGCAAGCACCTGAAGTCAAAGTAGATTAAACGAGAAACCACAGAATATTAAATAAATGAAGGCTTTCACGATACTTTTTCAAAAGCCATACAACACAGCAGCAGCTGCTGCGACACGACCCCCTCTTAAGCCTTTTGTGGGGTCAGCTCAAAGCCACATAACAAGAGTGTACAACAATAACAACAAACAAACTCCAGCATCATTCCCTTAACTTAAATATATGAACGTAGTCAAACCATCCCAATCATAGTTCTCATATATTTTTGTCCATGGGTGCTACTCCAATTTTCTCTACATTATATGCATTTCCTCCACTTCTATTGTAACCTCCAAACACTCACACCCTTACATACACCTGTGCTCATTCCCATTTCACCTATTGTCCATACCTATATACGAAATCCTCATACAAAACCCATATATGGACCGAGAAAAATACCCACACACATACATATATTTTCGTCTTGTACCACATTTCGTATGCATAGTACTAGATATAAATTTTTGTATCGTCTATTATTCAGTATACACAAGTACAACACAAGATATTATATTTTGACAATTGTACCCTATTATCCTATACTTATTTATTTAATTTTATATATCATTCAATAGAGAAGGACCATCTGTCGAAATGAGTGATATAACAAGGATTTTGGTATTTTTTTGGAAATTCTCTCATTTGTCCAGTGATTTTCAACACATTTTTTGAATTTTGTCTTATACCTTGGAACTTTTGTTGTCCGGTACTCATCTATTATTAATATCATTTTAAGTGCAATAAAAAAAGTAATTACTATAAATTCTCTATTCTATTTTTTAGTAATTGCATTTTTATGCCTACCTTATTCCATTTAGCCAAATAAATGTGCCACTAAAGTTTCCCACCAAGATTCAAGCTTACTATTCACTCCTTCCCACATTTCATCTACCAAAATGACATCATCGTTAAACGACAAAAAACAAAATACAACCTTCTGAATATTGGTAAGTTCATCAATGCTCAATATGAAAAATATAAGGACTCCAAGCCATTCCGTGTTGAAAGCTATCTTTATTGGGAATCCTTGCATCAAAGCTCTAGTATCCTTACCCTCATTACTTCCTCTCCATACATGTAAGATAACTTCAATGTATCCTCTTTCTTTACCTTTCCTTTCTAAAACTCTCCACAAGACTTTCCTGGAAACTCTATCATACACCTTTATTTTTCTCCATATATTTCTCTACCAATCTTCTCAAGAGGCGTATAGCTTTCATTTTGACCTTGCTATGCATAAAACCTAAATTGATTCCCAGAAATTGGTTCTCTCTTAATCTTCTTCCAATTACTCATTCCTAAAGATTTGAGGAGTAGCTCACTAACTTAATAACCCTATAATTTACATTAGTTTTGTATATCTGCTTTATTCTTAAACATAGGAACCAAAATTGCTTTGTTTTCACTAGTCAATCAATTTTTAGTCCTTAAAATCATGTTAAAAGGATTCTTGATCCATATTCTGCCTTCTTTCTCTATGCATTTCCATGCATTGATTAGATTGTCTGGATTCGTACTGCTTTTCCATTTGCCATATATCACAAGTATGGGGTCAAACATTCAATTCTTACATACATGTTCCATATGCAGAAAATCTATGTCTTAAGCAATTTTGTGCTGAGCAATAGGCAGGACCTTTTCTACAAAAATTACAAATATTACCACAAGAGCCATATCAAAGCATTCTTCTCTATCAAGTAGCTTTGATGCCGATACCAGAAATAATTGCTCATGAACAGCAGACCAAAGAAAAAAAAAATTACATCAAATAAAGCACAGTAATAAAAGCCTAAGCCTAACCCAATAATACATCAAGGTGTCTCACCTTTTTCAAGACATCAAATGCTCTCTTCCTTAAAATTGGGTCTGGTGTATACATTATTACCATTTCCACACCCTGACACAAATAAATCAAACCATCATATCATATGAAAAAGGGAACGTTTGAGGTATGGAGAAAGCCAAAAGTCAACCTGCAAGGCAGCACAAATGGTAGGAATTAAAGATGAGAAATCTGGATGGTCAAAATCACTTTCTTGTGATAGATCGCCTCCAAATATGCAAAGCGAGAAATCAACTGCCTGCTTCTTTAATCTCCAAGACAGCTTAGTGGAAGAGAATACATGTCCTAACATGCCAAATGCTCGCAACCTTTCAAACTTATTATGCTCAAGTTTATTCTTAACTGTGCGTAAATCCTCTTTGGCAGAATGGGCAATGTCATCAGATATATCACCCCATATCACTGCATTACGAAAGAATTCAGAATGACAAATAGAAAAGAAGTAACAAAAATGGTTCACCATGTACTCTGAAAATCAAGGAAAATTGTGAAATAGATGATGGTGACCTGCAAGAGATGCCCCCAGCTTGGCAAAGGATAACAGATTCGTGAAATCATCTTCATTGTCTACACAATTGGTATATAGCTCAAGATATTACTAAATTGAAAGGAGAGGCAGACAATTTTCAAGATTAGATGTTACAAAAAAATTAGTACCTTGAGCTACATGATCAATGATTTCCTCAACTGAAGAACCTGTTATCAAGTCAATATATGATAAACGACAGTATTGAAAGAAGCATGACAATTTGGATACCAACTGAACACAGCTTGAGATTTTCTCAGCCAAGCTGACTGAAACATGCATCTGCAAGACAATTATGATTTATCGTTGTGAAGCAGAGCTCTATTAAAGTAGTTCTTTGAGTAAACAAGCACATCTGGGCCACAAGAAAGCTCAGACATACATGTGCACACAAGTGTGCACATTTTGAGGGAACAAAATCATGAAATTTGTGCTCAAGTTGCAGAAAGGAATCTAACCATTATCTGCAAGACATACAGACTAAGCAGAGCCTGAAGCTTTTCACTTAATATATGCTCCTGTCAAAATTAGGTATCAGCATCATGCAAGTGAATCATAATAGTCAAATAATTGAATCACATAAGATTGAGATAGACCAGCTTCCCACAGACTGCATAAATTGAATCAGCAATGCCAACTGCCCTGGCAAAAACATCTTCGAGATTTCCATGCCCGTCCTCATGATTTCCATCTTCATCCTCTTGCTCCAAAGATACTTGGTCCAAAATTCTAATGACTACAGGAACTGCAGCTTTTATTTGCTCAAATGGGCGCCTCTTCATGGAAAGAAAAACTGGAATGCAGAAGGGAATAATTTAAAGGATGCCAAGACAACATATGGAGAGAGTAAACAAGGATTTTCAATCTCATCAGCAGTCCAGCTTTCAAAGCAAAAGATGTACCATGCATCAAGTCATGCATTTATTGAACGAAAGACGGTTTATACTTTTGTGGAACCAAAACAGAATAATTTTTGAGACAAAGCCCACATGCTTGGAAAAAACTACCAAAGGTCAGTGAAGAGTATATTTTTGCATGTTTGCACAGGAATGAAAGAGACTTCTTTGAAAACATTTGGAAGAAAACAATATGAAAATTATTGAAGCCAACAACATAATTCTTTATTGCTTAAGGGGTATACACACACAAACACATGCAGCTAGAGGAGATACTAAAGATAAAAATAGAAAAATATTCCAGATTTAGAAATATGCAAATGCTCCTGCTCAAGCTTTGGAATAGCTATTAAACATTTCAAGCTCACTCAGATCATCTCAAAAGACTAATTTGATAAAGCCTTAGTTGACACATCTCTTGTTGCTCTTGGGTGCAAATGTAAACCCAATTAAGTCCTCATTCAATCTCTGACTTGATGAAGTTTTTGTCAATATAGACATGCTTAATTCCATGATACTAGATAGGATTTTGAACAAAGTTGATGGCTGATTTACGATAACCATACCCATGTGTATTTGGAGTAAACAGCACATGTATTTCAGCCATTGATCTCTAGGAACCAAAGGACCTCACAGAACCCCTGCTATCGCTTGAAACCCAACCCCAGCATTACTATGAGCTATTACAGTCAACCTTTTGCTTCTTCAAGTCACCAAGTTGCCCCAGATATTAGTGCAATAACTGATGTTGATCTCTATCTTTAGTTTTCTCAAACAAAACTCTTGATCCAGAGAATAGGCCACATTTCCATTAAACACTAAGACAAATTCGAATGAGTTTAATGAATTTTCCATATGATCAAAGACCCAAGTGAATATGATCCATACACTTTTGCCATTTCAGCAAGAACAGAGATGTGATTACCTTTTTGTGCAATTGCCATCGAGGAAGTCATGCTAGCTTGCTTCTTACACCCCTCCACAAGCTCCATTTGACTCAGAAGTTGCCTGTTTGGCCAACTGATTAAGACCTGAGGAGCAGCTAGTCTCACTCACCAACTTGCAGTAAGAGAAGCCCCCTTTTGCTTCTTAAATTTTCCATTCTCCAGTTCATCATGCAAAGAGGAGCCGCTAGACTCACCAACTTGCAGTAAGAGGAGCCCCTTTTTGCTTCTTGGATATTCCATTCTCAGGTTTATCATTCAGTTTCCAGTATTTTTCCTCAGTATAGTTTGGTTTGTGATATTGCTCACACCATAGTTTCTCTTTTTCCTTTTGTTGAAACTCCTAAGTCAAATTCTTTTTTGCTATCAAAGCTGATGACTGTAAAGTGACTTCAGAGACTATTGCACAAAATTATAGGGTAATCATGAGACTTCGAGAAGTAAGAAATGTGAAGCAAAGATGAGAAACAATGCTTAAGTGAAATTTTATGCTATTGTCTCAAGGATTGTGCGAACTAATTGGTTACAAAGGTTTCTGAGTGATCTGAAGTTTAGGCCTACACTGATCACCCATGTATATGGTGATAGCAAATCTGCTTTAAGTACGTTAGAAAATCCTGTCCAACATTCAGATGAAGCATGCTTATCAAATCTGAATAGAAATGGGAGAAATTGACTTGAGGTGCATCCCTACTCATATTGAACAAGCAGGTATTCTTATCAAATCTCTATCAAGACAATCATTTGAGTTCAACTCCAGTAAGCTAAGAACAATAGATATCTATTCTGTAGTTTAAAGGAAGTGTTGAAGATTCTATCTAGATATTCACTGCATATCTAGTTGATAGGATCAATTAGCTATTATTTAGATTTAATTTTATTTGTTCTGAATCTTGTGGAGGCATTGATTGTAGTTTATCATGTTATTGTGTAATATGCATTCTACACACACACCACACACACATAGGCGCGCGCTGCGCGCACACACACACATGTTTTTCGGATACAATATCCCTTTTGGAATGTTGATATGGTACACAAGAAGCATAAATCAATGCTCCAAGACAGTGATACATAGAAACTTCAACTTTAAGTTGCTCAACATTTTCAAACATCAGCATTTCCTTCATTAAGGGTGTTTGATATCAAGGACATGAAATAGGGTGTGAGTACCTTTTGACAAACCAGTTAAAAGAGGTGCCACATAGCTACAGACCTTGATCTTCTTACATGGGGAATCTAATGCCTGATCCAACAATTATAAAGTAATGTCAGCAAATAGTTGAAGGCAAGCAATGGGTTTGACATATAATATTTCCAATGTTTTGGCTGAATCATTTTTTAGCTTTTTACGCTTCAATTTTGCTTCCTATGGGCCGCCACTATATTGTACATATGCCTACATCATTTTCAACAATAATACATTGTTTGAAAATAAAGTAGAAAAAACTATGACATTGAAAAGAAGAAACCACTTTAAGGTATAAATATATTGTATTCGACAATTATTTGTCTTAATGAGGAGAACAATGGACCAATTTTGTTCTGCATTACTGGTAAAAAAGGCCGTCATCACCGACTTGGATCATCATAACTATAAGATAGCATTTGGCTCCATGTTAACTTGAAGTTGTGGTAGTTAAATCGCAAAATTATTGCTGTTCTCAGTTCTCACAATAAAGGAAAGTTGAAGAAGCTAACAAAGAGTCGAAATGAGAATTTCCTCTTATAGGATTTCAATAGCTAGCCACAGATTTTGGATTCCTTCCTTCAGCAACAATGGTCCAATCCTTAAATGACAATCTACCATTCCAGCAGGGGAAAAAAAATCTTGAAGTTACATTCAAAACATTGAAATAAAAAAAAAAGAAAAAAAAAGGAGGCAAATCCTAGAGACCCTGATTGTTCACGTGGCTTCATATTTTGTGAAAAAACTTGCTAATATATCAATACAAAAATGGGACACTTTTACTGCAAAGCCTATGAGTGAAAATTGTCTTCACTGTCCTGTCCATTGTTTGGCATGGGGGGAGGGAAGGGGAGGGGTGCATGGAGAACTTCTTTTCAAACTTCTTTCATGTCCATTTCAATGGGCAAGTGAAAAATATTAGTACATAAAATAGCCAACATGATGAGTAACTAACCTCACAAAGAATTGAAAGCATGTCTCTGGGACTGCTCTTCAAGATAAGTTGATCAATAATACTATCAGCAATCATCATGAATCTGTTGGAGAACCCTGCAAATTGGGCAACTGCTTTGGGCAGCTCAAAAGAAAGCCCATCAATAACTTCCTGGTGAAAAAGAGAATTTTTTAAGCTCGATATGAAATTATAGCTTTCTTAGCTACTATAAAGTAATTCTGTAAGCGCTGCTCCTCACATCCTTTAAAACTGGGCATGCACTCTTGTAATATCACTATGAAATAAACACAAAATCAAGACCTGGTTCACCGAAGGAGACTGTATATATTCATGAATTTCTGCGAGCACTCCAAATGCATTGTCTTGCTTCTTACTATCAAATTCTGCTGCAGTAGTCCAAACAGAATCAAGAAATTCAACAAGCTTTGAGATGGATCTTTCAGATTGATGGAAATCTCCACCTTGAATTGACTGGAAAGCACCCAAACTAAGTTATAGGTTGTAAGGACTGGTCAAGGACTGATCCTAAGTTGTAACAGGTATTTTATTTTTAAGTCACTGATAACAAATTAAAATGAATACTAGCAGAATTTTTCATTTGTCTTGCGTCTAATCATAACCGATGACTTCAATTCTTTCTAAGATGTTGAAATTGACAGGATAATTAAAACAGCTATCACGCTTAAAAAATCATGGGTTTAATGGAAGAATGGGGAAAAAATAAATTGGTAATTAAGAAAGTGCTGCATCCTACAACCTTTCAATTTACTGCTCAAATCAGACAAAACTTGATCATACAACCCATGTCTGCACAACAAACCCAGTTTGATGTTTCCAATGAATTTACGGCAAGTAGTTGTTAAGTATGCTGTTGAGCATACCTATTTAAAAACTCAGAAAGTGGCGAAATGAATGAAGCATCTTACCATAGCATAGAAATTGAGGATTTCATGAAGTTGAGGCAGCAGTGGGTTTGAAGAGGATGGCAGATCCACAGTCTCTACCTCAGAAACCATTGCTCAACCAATTCCTTATATAGCGTAGTGATAATAAATTGTGATTGTGTCAAGACTGAAAGAAGAAAAACTTGTTCAGTTGAATTTTGGAAATTGATAAGCTGTTTGTCTAGCTCTTCATATAAAATATTCAACAGAATAGGTTCTTTTCCCTAAAATTACAACTAGTATTTTCATTGAAAATCATTTATACCCTGAAATTATACAAGTTTTCTTTTAAGACTTACTGAGCTTGAACCTTTACATCACATCTCCAGCATAGCATTTTTACTATAATCAGGATAAGTTAAAAATCTTCAAGTTCCAAATGCCATATCCCATTCTGTCCAAGCATCCGACTCCCAAAAGTAAAATGACCTAGTGTCACTCAAAATGCAAGAATTTTTTTTGTATAATCTTTTTGCTTCTTTTCTCTTCAATTTTCACATGGAAACAGTCATCATAGCTTAGCTCTTATCAGCCACTCCTTAAATTAAAATTCCAAGTACTTAGTCACCACAGCTCCTCAAAAAGTGGATTTACTTCCTCAAACCGGCTCTAACCGGCTTCAGGGAGATGAATTAGCCTTTCTTGTGACGTTAGGGGTGAGGAAGCAAAGTTAACCGCACAAACATTATAGTTAAGGGATGCAATAGCAATTCATCCATTCATATATAATGAAACTTGACAAATAATTGATTAGAATTAAAAGACAAAATAGCTGAAAAGTTGGCAAAGCACAATGAGCTAAGGCAAATAACAACATGTCATCTCAATTCATGAATGATAACAAATAGTTGACTGCTGAATAGCTAATAATTAGCTTGAGTTGAAGTGATCAGTTTCTGATTAATCAATATAACTTAATAATTCTCCTAACATTGAATCAGATTGAAACAGGCAATTCAACAAACACCTGGAAGGATGGTTCCGCTGACTCACGACGTGCAACAAGCACCTTTTACTAGCTCCATAACGTTGCATATATGAATGTTAGAGAAAACAATGATGGTAAATTCAAGCTAAACTGCGTCGATTTACCCCAATAAGCGCGAGAAGAAGAAGACAGAGATTAGAGACCTACATGATACTCCCAGTCCGAGGTGAAGCAATTTGGAAGAAGGCAATCATTTTACCCTTAATTGGCAGCGGTTTAGTAAAATTCAAGATATTTTATTTTATTTTTATATAGTTTTATTCAAATAAAAAATAATTAATAACTATTTAATGCGTTATTTTAATATTTTATTATTCCAGGACTTTCTTCCTTTCATTTTTTCTTTTCTTGTGTTGACAGCTAATTTTGTTTTATAAGATACATTAATAAAGCTTAGGTACAATGATTTAAATAAAAATTTCAAAAGACTCATGATTTTTTTCCCCATATTGCAATTGTTCTTCATTATGTATATAGTTGACAGAAAATTTTTACGAAAAGAAGAACGGATAGCAAATAAAATCGGAATAAGGATAATTTTTGAATGTATAAAATATATTTACAACTATTATATTGGTATCATTACTATCAATATTGATAAATTAATATATTAAACTTTATTATAAAGTTAACTTTTTTTAGCCATGAATCCATTACCGGTGCACATGATAATTTAAAATAAATTATATGATGCAATCACTCAAAAGTGTCAAAAGATTAAATGTTTAGCATTTTTTATCACGTATATTCACCATATGTACACATAATATTATATATAATATATTGATGTTAAATACTATCTATAGATAATGTTACTAATATAATATTATAATATATATATATGTTTATGTTTTAATATGAATATAGTTTATATATTATAACATTGTATATATATTTATATATAACATAATCTATATTAGTACAACACTATTGATATATAATGTTACAAATAAAATGATATAATATTATATAAATATAATGGACAATTGCAAATATCCCCCTTCAACTTTCATATAGTTGTGGATATATCTCCTAAATTCCAAATCTTACAAATAACTCACTAAACTTTGATAAATTAACAAAATCAAGGACATTTGATGTTTTAGTTTAATAAAAGCATTTCAAGATCAAAGTTTAAGGAGTATTAATGTATATTTTGACAAGTTTAAAAGGTATTTACACACTAAAGTCAAGGTTTAAAGAGATCATTTTGAACCTTTTTGGGTTATTTTTCAATTTATCAAAGTGTAAGGGGGTGATTTGGAATATTTAAAAGTTTAGGAGGTGTATCTAGACTAAGGTCAAAGTTTAAAGGGGTTATGTGCATTTTTTCCTAAATATAGTGTTATAATAGTATACATATATTATAGTGTTATATATAAGTATGTAATTTTATACATTTATAGTTACTTCGAAATCGATAGAAAGCTTTAGAATGTTTTGGCTTGATCATAGACCTATAAGGTAAGGCTTGTAAAACAGAATACCGTCAGTGGTACATTGAGGGGTTGCTAGCATAGCCACTCCGGTATTCAAGTTAAAGTACATTTCATAAATATAAGAGGCAATTAAAAGACGTAGGAGTTACTAATGTAGTATACTTAACTTCTGGAGTAAATGGTGGGAGTATTTATAGGAGACAAACTCGTACTAGTTGTGGACATGGTGAACAATGTGAAGTAAAGGAGGTTAGAAATAGTTATAAGGGGCATGGGACTTAAGCTACAAATCCATGTCTAATCTTATAATGAGGCTAGTGGGAGTTTATGACGAGTGTGTTGAATGGCTTGGCTCAATATGTCAAGTGCATTGCTTGGGAAGCTAGTTTACTTAATCAAAGAGAAACTGGCACTTTTAGGAGTGTAGGATGAGTCAAATTGATCATGCCCCAAAGGGTATTATAAATGGGACAGTCCGCCGTACGCAATATTAATACTTGAGAATGACTACCTTAGTCACTTAGAAGCTTTTATATTGGTACAAGACGTACATTCACAACAAGAGGATGCCGGTGGAGTTATGCATTATAACGTATAGAAATAGAATATGCAAGATAATACTATCATAATTTGATCATAATATAAGGTCTTATAACTCTAAGGGGCATTCCCTCGATAAATTATAAATTGTCTTACAACAAAAAGAGGCTTCCCAAAACATGAGAGATTTCCTAGGCAATCTATCATCAAAGTCCAAAAATAAATTTCATCCAAAAGCTCTCAATGCCCATATTCTCCATCGAGGTCCTAAGATTAGCTTGAAGGTAACCCTGCATCAAAATCTATTTGGGAGTAAGCGACAACATGCTTAGCGAGATATCCTTGCAATATTGTATCCATAGTAGGTAAGTTGATTATTCAATCATATGCAATCCATCAACCATATGCTTATACACACATATGTTCAACCTTTTGGGAATTGTATGTAGAATGGATTTACACCCTCCATATCAAGGGCCAGGGAATGCTTTGAAAATATTGGGGTCCTTCCAACTATAACACTCTATCGGGTCCCAATCGACCACCACTAATTAAACCCCAGGTCTCTTACCCAAAGCGATCAATCCGACATTGCTTCTCCATGAGGCCGTATTCCCCAAACGTCATAGTTCTTCATGTTGGAACAAGGTATCTTACCTTTCCAGTCCCACGCATAGGAGAAGTAGTGAACATGTAATGCGACTCGGCTTTATGCTATGCATGATCAATTTATAATTTGATTCCTGAGTCGAGTTAAATTTCCAATTCAAAGATGATCAACACAATTTTTGCATGCATACAACAACATAATATCAAAACAGCATATTAACCAAATATGAACAGTTTCGATATGCTTATGATTTTTTGATCAAGCATAAAATTCACAACACCTTCCCAAAATACTTCTTCATACAACTCCATTTCATCTTTTGCATAAATTCTAGTGTACTAAGTTACAAGTACAATCAAGAATATGATAAGTGCAAGAAAACTCACTTAGCCCTTTGAAAATTCATCAATCAAAGTAGTCTTTCAGAAATGGGGTGTTGTATTCTTCATTGCTAAGACAAAAGAAATACCCGAAATGAGTATTTCATAAAGGTTCTATTTAATTTCTAACTTTATAAATAAAATTCACATCATTTTTTGGTTGGGGAAATCTCCAACTTAAAATGACCATAATTTGCTCATTTTAACTTGGAACTTCGCGTATAAGTAGTCGGTCTTTACTTTCTTCAGATGATCTATCCATTTCTAAAGTTACTTTTAATTTCGGGATCATTTAAGGGTTGAAATGTTACTGTACAACTTTCTCCCAGATTTTGCAGCTTTTATGTTTTGTAACTATTTGCCATTGTTATATCTTATAAACCTTCTAAATTAATAAATATCAACTCTATACTTAAAAAGATAACTTATAAATAGGATTAATAGTTTAAAATACATGTATGATCTTAATGATGTTGTCCAAGTAAAATCGTAAGTAAAACATCTTTATGGGAAAACCAAAAAATTCTAAGTTTTTGAAAATTGGCTTAGATATTAATGAAAATTTATTTTTCATGAATCTTCGTAAGTATACGATTTTAAGAAAAAAGGATTTTTAGTCATGAACCTTCAAATATTATGCTTACAATTAGTTATTTATAAAAATTTAAGAGGATGATCTTGTTTTAAATTTTTCCTCTTTGAAACAAGATTTTCTCATATTTTACCAACATGTTTGAAATCAATATGTTGCATAACAAAGAATTATCAAAATAAAGATGGTTTAAAAATTTCTTTTGGTATGACAACATTACTATGAAAAATTCATGTACATTAACATAAAATCAACATTTTAGAGTCAACATTTATGGAGACAAGATCAAATCAATAAAGAATATAGAAATAAGAAATTTAACGCATGAGAGTCTTAGCTTGTGATCAAGGCTCCTGAGACTTAGAAATGGACAAGTCCCTTTCAATAGCAAAAATAAATAATAGCAAATCAAATAAAAAAAATGGATGTCTTAGAATTAGGATAAGACTTCCCGAGAATTGAATTACTCCACCATAGAAATAAAAAAAAAATATAACAAATAAGAGCATAACAAGTATAATGGAAGCCTTAGAAATTTTTAGACAAGGCATGATGATCATCATAACACCCTTAATTCTAGGATGATTTGTAGAGCCTTTTAATTGTCATTTGATTGAAAATCACCTAGGTCTGCTACTTATTTAGTCAAAATGTTGCTTTCAGGGTCTACAAGCTCAATTGTGATAAAAGCAAGTCAAACAACAAGGAAAGTTGCCACATAACCCACCACGCCCCCTGGCATGGGGCGTGCGAAAGTCGACATAGAAGCCACCACACCCCTTTGCATGGGGCATGGTGGACCAGATCAACACTGCCCGACGTTTCTCTCCACCTTAGTACCCTGTAGCAGCTATATATATACATTTATGAGAAGAGACAGAAGGGGAGTCGACAGAAAATAGCCTGCTAGGGTTTTCTTTGGTGTTCTTTTGTACATTTTTCTCTTTTCAACAACAAGCTAAGGAGATTCAATTTATTGAAGCATTCAAGATCTAATCTTTCGGGTTGTAATCATGAACTCCGGTTTATCTCTTATTCCTTGTAATCTCATTCTTGATATCATGAGAGAGTAGGCTATGAATCTAGATCTCATTTGAACCTATTTTTTGTCATGTGATAAGGAATTGTTCTTAATGAATTCATACTGATGTTCTTATGTTCCATTGCTTGTTCTTATTTGTTATCTTAGATTCATATATCCGGAGTATGAATTTATGTTTAATATCATTTAAGTTGATTGAGAAATTGCTTTTATGAATAGATCTATACAATGGATGAGATTTGCTTGTTTTCTAGAGATAGAATAACAAAAATCTTCTGTATCTGGGTTAAACAATAAAAGGATTCATGCGTTTCCTGTGATTTTAGATTGCTATTGGTTAAGGAGAGATCCTAACTGATAAATTTAAGATTATATTAGCTAGTAACTTGAGAAAGTTATTAGTATATCTTTTAGAATCCTGCAGCTTAAGAATTCAATAAGCTTAATCTTTAATCCGATGATTCACATGATAAGAGAGGTGTAGAATGAGATCTAGGTTGTTTTAATAACTGATTGATCTTCGTTTCTTGTTGAAAGGTGAGTTTAGATTGGTTTAGCATACTTTAGTAGTTGATTAGTTAAAAATCTATAACCCTGATC
Organism: Combretum micranthum; assembly: GCA_024138025.1. Classification (NCBI taxonomy): domain Eukaryota; kingdom Viridiplantae; phylum Streptophyta; class Magnoliopsida; order Myrtales; family Combretaceae; genus Combretum; species Combretum micranthum. The sequence goes on from JAMXBD010000591.1 coordinate 756,341, forward strand.
ATTCTTAATCAACGGTTAGATAATAGGAACAAAGTTAGTACTAGTAATAAGTGGCTCCTTGTGGAACGACCCTATGCTCAACACTATATTACGTCTACGATAGGTACACTTGCCTTTTGTATCGTAGTTGGAACTAGGAACATGTATTTAAATTATTAAAACTACGGTCATCAACGATCAAGTTTTTGGCGCCATTGCTGGGGAGATTTCATTAATATTAGGAATCCTTTTTACCTGCTAATTTAGCCAATCATCGCCTCTTTGTTTATTTGTCTTTCTCCCATTCCCATTGAATTGCTCAGCTATTGATTAACTAGGGTTGTGTTGTTACAGTGTATGACCAGAAGCTGCTCTAAGGGACTTGCTGACTTCAATCCAGAGCCGGAATGAACCATATTAAGGCATTCTAAGCAAAGCAAGCGAACAACTAAATCTTCTTCAAAAATTGCAGAGGAAGAGTTCCCAGAAGCAAAGATAGCTAATCCAACAGAGGATCCCCCTCATGAGCTCAACCCAGTGCTCGACAATCGCAGAACAAATTCTGATTGTGCCAGACCAAATCTGGTGGATGTCAACTCCATCATAGTTCAACCCCGAGTGGAAGCAAATAATTTTGAGCTCAAACCAGGTGTTATTCAAATGGTTCAACAATATGCCCAATTTGATGGCTTAGAGGATGAAGACCTGAACTCATACATTCATCTCTTTTTAGAGATATGTGATACATTTAAGTTCAATGGGGTGAGCGAAGATGCCGTTCATCTCAGGCTATTTCCATTCTCCTTAAGAGGCTGGGCCAAGCAGTGGCTCAATTCATTACCAAGGAGCTCTATCACCACATGGCAAGAGTTGATCAAGAAGTTCATGGACAAATTCTTCCCCCCCTCAAAGACTGCTAAACTTCGGGCCGAGATTCAATCCTTTCTCCAAAATGAGTATGAAACACTCTATGAAGCTTGGGCGCTTTAAGGAATCAATGAGGAAGTGTCCACACCATGGTATACCTGAATGACTTCAGTATAGATTTTCTATAATGGTTTAAACTACCAAACCAAGCAAATGATAGATGTTGCAGCTGTGGTACTTTGATCACAAAACTTTTGAAGAGAGTCTAATTCTCTTTGAAAACATGGCCACAAACAACTACGAGTGGTCACACACTAGAAGTAGAGAGAAGAGACCCGCAGGCATTATAGATGTGGATGTAGCTACCACAATCATGTCCAAAGTTGAAGCTTTGTCGAGGAAGATAGATATTTGTCAGTTTCTCATCAGCAACTGACTGTTGTAGAACCTTTTATAGGTGAAGAAGCAAACAATGAGCAATTAGATTATTTGGGAAACCTAGTTCAGCCTTAGAATAATCCATGTAATAGTACTTATAATCCAGATGGAGAAATCATCCAAATTTCTCATGGAGCAACAACAATAGCAGCAACTTCTAGAAGGGCAATTCTAATCCTCCTCCAAGATATCAAAGGCCACCTGGTCAAAGTTCTAAGCCACCAATAGAAGATTTATTGGCAAAGGTCATCAAGGATTCTGATGAAAGGCAGAAGTCTGTAGATTTGATTTTAAGAAATCAAGAGACAACTCTCAGGAACCATGGAACTTCCATACATAATTTGGAAACTCAAGTTGGGCAAATAGTCAAGTTACTTTAAGAAAGGCCCCAAGGTTCCTTACCAGGAAATACCGAGCCGAATCCTAGGGAACATGTCAAGGCAGTGACCTTGAGGAGTGGCAAACAGCTACAATCTGCCATTCAAGCAAATACAGGTGGAGTAACTGAATCAGCGAGAGAACAATCTGCTATGAAGGATCAAGAAAAGCAAGCGTAGAAGCCAACTGTAGATAATCCATCGTCATCATCAACTCAGCAGATTCTAGAATACAAGCCCACCATTCCATATCCAGCAAGACTCAAGAAGGATAAAGTGGATGACCATTATGGAAGATTCTTAGAAGTTTTCAAACAGTTGCACATTAACCTTCTACTAGTAGAGGCATTGTCAAAAATGCTGAGATATGCAAAATTCTTAAAGGAGCTGTTGACTAATAAAAGAAAGTTGGAAGAGATTTCTATGTTACTCTTAGAGGAGAGTGTTCTGCAGTCATTCGAAATAAAATGCCAAAGAAACTTAAAGATCTTAGAAGTTTCACCATTCCATGCTTGATTGGGGACCTATCTGAAGAGAGGGAACTAGTTGATTTGGGTGCCAGTGTAAATCTTATGCCTTACCACCTATTCCAAAAGCTAGGATTGGGAAATCCCAAACCGACTAAGATGAGTTTGCAGCTTGCTGATCGATCAGTGAAGTTTCCTAGAGGTGTGCTCGAGGATGTGCTAGTCAAAGTGCATGATTTTATTTTCCCGGTTGATTTTGTAATTCTTGATATGGAATCTGATGTGGAAGTCCCTCTCATATTAGGAAAACCATTTCTTGCTACTACTAGAGCTATTATCGATGTTGGAGATGGGAAGTTGGTGTTGAGAATGGGTGATGAAGAAGTAGTTGTGAAGATGCCGGAAGTGCTCAAACAAAGTCTACATCATGATGATACTTGTTATGTTGTTAACTGTCTTGATTTGGCTATATTCGATTCACTAGAAGAATTATTGAGCAGCGATGATTTGGAATTCTACTTGATGAATGGAGATGAAAAAGGATTGGGGAACTCATTATTTGGAGTAATTCAAGCTCAGCTCGATGCCAACCAAGAATTAAAGAGCAAAGGGGGTTTTGAAGTTATCAATGAGACCACACTTCAGAAATTGCAGCCCTCCATAGAACAGCCACCTGAATTGGAGTTAAAGCAATTGCCTGATTATCTCCAATATGCATTTCTAGAAAGAGACTCTAAATTTCCAGTCATTATATCATCGGATCTTAGTTTGGATCAACGAAGCAAACTTCTTCATGTTCTTAGTCAACATAAGAAGGCCATCGCATGGAAAATTGCAGATATTAAGGGGATCAATTCGCCGTTTTGCACGCATAAGATCCTTATGGAGGATGATAGCAACCCGGTGGTTCAACTCCAGTGTAGATTGAATCCCAATATGAAAGATGTGGTGAAGAAAGAGGTTATTAAATTGCTTGATGCTGGGATGATCTATCCAATATCTGACAGTTCGTGGGTAGGCCTAGTACAGGTGGTTCCAAAAAAAGGTGGTATGACTGTGATACCAAATGAAAATAATGAGCTCATTCTAATGAGGACGGTCACAGGATGGAGAGTTTGCATTGATTATCACAAACTTAATGAAGCAACCCGCAAGGATCATTTTCCACTTCCATTTATAGATCAGATGCTTGAAAGGTTGGTTGGACATTCTTACTATTGTTTCTTGGACAAGATGTCCACATATCTCCAAATTCCCATTGCACCGGAAGATCAGGAAAAAAAATGACATTTACATGCCCATTCAGCAGATTCGCTTATCCTCGAATGCCCTTCGGTTTATGCAATGCTCCTGCCACTTTCCAGAGATGTATGCTGGCAATTTTCGAAGATATGGTTGGAGAGAGCATGGAAGTGTATATGGATGATTTTTCAGTCTTTGGTGACTTTTTCGATGAATGCCTCCACCATTCGGAGTTGGTTTTGCAGCGATGTGAAGATACCAATTTGGTATTAAATTGGGAGAAGTGCCATTTCATGGCACACGAGGGAATTGTCTTAGGGCATAAGATTTCCAAGAAGGGTATTGAAGTGGATGAAGCAAAGATTGAAGTTATTTTTAAGTTACCACCGCCAACTTTTGTGAAATATGTTAGAAGCTTCCTTGGTCATGTGGGTTTCTATCGTCGCTTCATAAAAGATTTTCCAAAAATTGCACGGCCACTGACAAAGCTTTTAGAGAAGGATACACCCTTTGAATTTACTCGGGAATGTGTAGTTGCATTCGATACTCTCAAGCAAAAGCTTACTAATGCTCCTGTCATGGTCACCCTAGTGTGGAATCTTCTTTTGAGATTATGTGTGATGCCAGTGATTCAGTTGTAGGTGCTGTCCTAGGATAGCGTAAAGACAAACATTTCTAACCCATTCACTATGCTAGTAAGACATTGACGGCTGCACAAGAAAATTACACAACTACTGTGAAGGAATTATTGGCAATCATTTTTGCTTTTGACAAATTCTGACCTTATCTTATTTTGTCCAAGGTCATAGTTTATATCGATCACTCGGCTTTGAAATATTTGCTGACAAAGCAAGAAGCAAAGCCACGACTCATCAGGTGGGTTTTATTACTTCAAGAATTTGACCTTGAAATCAAAGATAAGAAGGGGGCCGAGAACTTGGTAGCTGATCACTTATCCAGATTGGAAAACTCTTGTTTGCCAAGTTTGACTGAAATCGACATCAATGATGAGTTCCCTGAAGAACGGTTGTACTTAGTATGCTCAAATGAAGAATCCGACATTCCTTGGTTTGCTGACATTACCAATTATTTGGTGGCAAAAGTCTTGACTAAGGAATTGAGCCGCCAACAAAGGAAGAAATTCTTTGCTGATTTGAAGTATTATTTTTGGGAAAATTCGTACTTGTTTCGGATTTGTGCGGATCAGATGATTGGGAGGTGTGTTTTTCAAGTTAAAGGCTGGGAGATTCTATTACACTGCCATAGTGGTCTTGCTAGAGGACACCACAGCGCTAATAGAATAGCTCACAAAGTGCTGGAAGCGGGGTTTTATTGGCTGTCACTGTTCAGGGACGTTCAAGCTTATGAAGCTCTATGCGATAGAAGTTAGAGAGCTAGAAATATCTCTAGAAGAGACGAAATGCCTCAACAATACATCTTAGAATGTGAAGTTTTCGACGTTTGGGGCATTGACTTTATGGGACCATTTCCTCCCTCATTCGGCAATCATTACATTCTTGTCGCTGTGGACTACGTGTCCAAGTGGGTCGAGGCACAAGCTTTACCTACAAATGATGCCCGAGTGGTTGTCAAGTTCTTAAAGAAGCTTTTTTGTAGATTTGGAGCACCATGGGCACTCATCAATGACAGAGGCACACACTTTTGCAACACTCAGGTCGAAAAAACACTTAAACGGTATGGCGTGACCCATCGATTGGCTACCCCCTATCATCGTCAATCAAGTGGCCAAGTGGAACTTTCCAATAGGGAGTTAAAGCGGATTTTGGAGAAATCAGTTGCCACCAATAGGCGAGATCTCAAAAGCTAGATGAAGCTCTATGGGCATATCGAACTGCTTATAAAATTGTGCTTGGCTTTACTCCCTATCGATTAGACTATGGGAAGGCATGTCACCTTCCAGTTGAAATAGAGCACAAGGCCTATTGGGCTATTAGAATGGTCAATTTGGATTTGATCAAGGCTGGAGGCAAAAAAATGTTGCAACTAAATGAGTTGGATGAGTGGCGACTCATGGCCTATGATAACACACACATCTATAAAGAAAAGACTAAGAGGTACCGTGATTCAAGAATCCAACAATCAAAACAGTTCAAGGAAGGAGACTTCGTTTTGCTATTCAATTCCAAGTTAAGATTATTCCCGGGGAAACTCAAGTCTAGATGGTCTAGTCCATTTAGAGTGCGAAAAGTTTTCCCTTATGGCACTGTGGAGTTAGAACATCCTGAAAAAGGTGTTTTCAAAGTCAATGGGCATCGGTTAAAGCTTTATCTGGGAGACTATAAGAATTTTGAAGAACGAGAAGAACTCAATCTTCTCTACATAGCTACTTGAGTCCGATCATTTCATCACGTCGAGCTAACAACGTTAAATAAAGCATTTTGGAGAGGCATTTGATGCCGTAAAAATTTTCTCTCTTTTGTTCTTGTTTCTTTCTTTTTTATGTTTTCATCTTTTGTTTTGAGCAAGTGTGTTTATCCAAGGGTGTTATCTTGCAGGGAACCTGGATTCACTCAGAACAGAGGAAATTAAGAGAAGTAATGGAGCACAGATACAACGGGATTAGCTCAAGGAACACGGGACACATTGTGCAAACCATAAGCGGACTCGAAGAATCGTTCATGCCCCAACCAAAGCAGCATAGGAGGGCGCCACAATTGCTGCTACTCCACTACGCCGCCTGGCAAGGGGCGTGGCAGGGGGCATATCAACCCAGCCCCCCCATGGCTAGCTTGGACAGAATTGGCCACGCCCCTTGCCATTGGGGTGTGGTGAAGATTACCCAAGGTTAGAATCGACCACGCCCCCCGCCATTGGGGCGTGGCAAAGGCAACACTTACAGAATGGCCACGACCCCTGCCATTGGGGCATGGCAAACCAGTAACAGGTAACAGAATTGGCCACACCCCCTGCCATTGGGGCGTGGCAAACTAGGAACAATCCACGTACTCACCATGCCCTCTGCCATTGGGCGTGGTGTGAAGTGTGCTTAGTATCTTTGCTACAAAATGTTAAATCTTCGCCTGCTCTTCTATTTGTTTTTTCAAACCCATTTCTCCTCATCCTCATATCCCCATGTTCTCTCCCTCTTCTTCTTCGCACACCTTGAGCTTCCACTTCCACACATGCCCCACTTCCTACACATCACACTCGGGTAATCCAAGTATGGTTTTCTCCTCTCTTCTTCTTTCTCCTCTTCTCTTTAATTTCATTTCTTTCCTCTTTTTCTTCCATGGTCGATCTTGACCGAAATCTAGAGCATGCATTTGGTGTAAAATTAACATGGCATTCTTCTAAAGAATTGATCTATGGTTGTTTCTTCTTGATCTAAGTACCTGCAATGCTAGTCTTGCTACTAATTTGTACTAATTTTGTTCATGGGTAGACTTTGGGTTTGTGAGGGCAATTAGGGTTCATGGTAAAAATTTCTGCCTAAGTAATGAGTACTAAAGGGGTTTTTGCTCTTCAACACTTAATATGCCATGTTTAAGTAGTTTAATTCATTTGAACTTAGTTTCACCTGCCGATTCCCCTGTGTAGACACTCAATTTTTGCCCAATTAATTAAGACTTAAATTTATAATAAAAATTTGTATTATATTGAGCTCATAAAAAAAATGAGAGAATGAAAATAATAAAAAGGAGTGAGAAATAAAAAAAAAAAGAGAATAAAAAAAATCATAAAATGAGAGATAAATATATAGAAAATTATTTGAGCTCAATATAGTATATAGTTTTATTATAAATCATTTTTAAAGTTAATTAAACAAAATTTTCATTTTTGTTTAATTAAACTCATTTTTCCAAAAGCCTTAATTAAGTAATGAGTTGGCTAAGTGATCGAGGCACAGGCCAAATGGCCTGTTGGTTAAATACATTGACCCAAACACACACCCAAGCTCAAGGACCCAGGTTCAAATCCTAGCAAAGGCAAATTTTTGCCTTTTTATCATCTTATTTTTTGCCTTCTCAAAGTGACTTTTTGCCTTACTTTGCATCAATTTTTAACTGACAAAACATCATTAATTGTTGAAATTGATGATGCCATTGCAAAGTAGACATGGAATATGAAAGATCAGTGCACAATTCATGAGTAAAAGCAACCTAAAAGTCACAAAATTCGTGCTAGAAAATTGAAAAAAAATACAATTTATGAAGCTTCAATTGTCCATTAATGATAATTTACAAGAATTGATGAAATTGGACGATTCATCTACCCACATTGGATGATCTGATGAAGAATATGAAAGATCAATCATCAATTCATCAGTTTAAAACGAATTAAACACGAATTATTGGATTAAATTCGTGCAAATGAAGAGGCAAAAATCGATTGGTTTCTGAAACGATACGAAATGTTAAATTGAGCTTGCAATCTATATATAGAGGGTACTAGGATCAAAAGGCACAACTCAATTGCAAGAAACACACACATAACAAGATCAATTCGAAATTTTCGAATTAAAGATGTAGAATTCGAAATTTTCAAATTCAAAGTTCTTGGATCAGATTTGATCCAAATTGAGTGTTTTAGGAGTATTAGAAACTTGATTTTGATGTTTTAGTGTGCTTGGATTTGCTCGAATTGATCGGATTACTCTCTGTAATTTTTTTTTATTTGTTTGAAACTTCACCGCCGGCAACCACCACCGCGAACCGCCGCTTCCGGTGGATCTGGGAGCGATCCACCACCGCCACCAGCTGCGGCTCCCCCACAGGCGTCGGGCCGACAACCTCTCCAGCCTCGAAGACCACCAGAAACGGCCGAGGAAGCATTCGAAACCACCGTGATCATCTTCTTCGCCCGATCGGGTCAGATCCGACCCGAAATTTGACCCGAAAATCCAAAGTCCAACCCGCCTCCTAGCCAACTGTCAACGGTCAACGGTCAACGGTCAACGGTAAGCTCAGATCAGACGGTCCAGATTTGATCAAGCAGATCAGACGGTCCAGATTCGATCAAGCAGATCAGACGGTCCAGATTCGATCAAGCAGATCAGACAGTCCAGATTCGATCAAGCAGATCAGACGGTCCAGATTCGATCAAGCAGATCAGACGGTCCAGATTCGATCAAGCAGATCAGACGGTCCAGATTCGATCAAGCAGATCAGACGGTCCAGATTCGATCAAGCAGATCAGACGGTCCAGATTCGATCAAGCAGATCAGACGGTCCAGATTCGATCAAGCAGATCAACGATCCAGATTTGATCAAGCAGATCCGACGGTCCAGATTTGATCATCCAAATTCGACGGTCCAGATTTGATTAAGGTGATTAACGCCCCAGATCGAGTCAACGATATCAGACGGCTAGGATCGGTCTTCAGATCAAACGATCTAGATCGCATCCACTTCATCCAACGGTCCAGGTCAGTCCGTATTATTTTATATATTTTTATTATATAATTAATTTCAAAAAATACGAAAAAATAGTTAAAAAATTCAGAAAAATTCAGAAAAATCCAGAAAAATCAAAATAATTATTTTTTATATAAATTTATTTTTTTTTTTGATATTTTTGAATATTTTTAATATGTATTTATACATAAATTGCTTTTAGAAATGTGTATTTAATGCATGAAAATAATTTTAATGTATTGTAAAATATTTTGAATATGTTGTGAATTTATATGATGATTAAAAAAAAATAATAAAAATAAATAAAAATGACAAAATTGGATTTTCCAAAACCAAAATTTTTTTAAAAAAATGAATGATTTTTTTTTACTTAGAAAAATATGTTTTCATAAAATAAAAAAATAAATTGATTAGATCATAGGATCATCAAAAATGATTTTTATAAAAATTTAAAATTTAATGAATTTAAAGTGAAAAGAGTTCAAAAAATTAAAATTGATCAACAAATTAAGTTCTTTTTTTAAAAGAACTACGTTTTGTCTGATCTCGATTAGCGAGTACGTAGGCACATGCGGGGCGACATTAAAACATAAAAAAAATGTTTTTTTTTTTAAAATATTGTGAATAAATATTTTGTAAATATAAGATATTTTGTTAATATTCATGTTCTAAAAAAATAATAAAAATAAAAATGAAGAAAAGTACATAAAAAATAAAAATGAATGATTTGACTTGTAAATATTTGTGTTATAATGTTTTATTTGAATTTTTGAGCATATAAAGGATAGATTATAAATTTAAAATTCCAAAAGTGGTAACCATTTGGTTTTAATAGGTTAGCCCCCCGAATCCATGATATCTGGTTTTAAAAGTTTATATATTTTAAAATCAAATTTTTTCGCAGACTAGTAGCTAAGTTAGGATCAACCAACCTATTGATCCTAGCTTTTTATTTTTTTCCGATTTATATCGGTGGCGACTCTAAAAAGTTTTCAAAAATTAAAATTTCTCTTAACCCCTAGTCGAGGATTCATGTTAAATGGGTTCGGGTTTAATGTGAATCGGGTTAGGAGAAATAAACCAGATAATGGAAAAATCTAGGCTCGACAGCTTGGCGATTCCACTGGGGACGCCTAAATATTTTAAAAAAAAAAGTGGGCTAGCCACTTAGGAATTTTAAATTTTAAATTTATCCTTGCTCAATTTTTGTGAATATTTGATTCTTTGTATCTTATTTTGAATTTTTGTAAATATATACTAACCTTGCAAGTATATAAAATAAAAAGAAAAAGCTTGATTGTTGGTTTATTTATTATTATTTGCATTTGCATTTGCATTAGCATGATTGTGTGCTAGATACGGTCGTACCAGGGCCGTCTTAAGAGTCTAAGCGAGGAGGACGAAGTAAGGTTTGGGGGCTGTGGCTTTCCACCCTCTAGATCAAGAAATGTCCTCCCACTCCGGTTTAGTACCACTAAATCGGGGAACCTATAGAACCCTATCAAATCATTCATTCATTAGCATGGGATATGACCAACTTTTTCTAAAAAATGGAGTTGAAATATAAATGAACATATATAAATATTTTTTTTAAAGAAAATTCTAAAAAATATATAAAAGCTATCAAAAAATTAAAAATTTTTAAATATTAGCTTATACCTTTTAAAAAATTTCAGAAAATGATGTCTTCAACCGACAGTAGCGATAGCTTATGGGCTCGCCTTATTAGAGAAAATCGAGTGGAACCTTTCAAAGATCCAATGCTCCTACTGGACCGATGGTTTGTCAGTTTTAGTCCGGTCCAAAAGTCATTCATTGAGGATAGGTTAGGCCCAATCCTCAGCCTACCAAAGATCCATGTTCCATTCACCATGTTCCGAGCCCTCACTCATCTATGGGAACCTGAAGAAGTTGTCTTCCGTTTGGGTCAGCATGTACTTAGCCCGACCATTGAGGAATACTAGACTACTCCAAGCACCTCCTACCTCTGAAGGTATCTATGTTCCGAACTTCAAGCATAGCCCGGTCCGTGTTATCTCAGAATTTTTTGGGATCAAGAGGGGACCAATAATTGAAGCCATCAATGATTGCAATGAATATTGCATCCGGCTAACCACACTGATGGACTGGTTTGGAACCCCTGAATACTTTAAAAGCAACCGAGCCACTTTCAGTACCACTTGAAGTTTGGGAAGAAAACCGGGTTAATGCCTTCATAGTAGCTGCTTTTGCAACCATTCTCTTCCCTAATGGCAACTTGTTCATCCACTTCCGGGTCATAGAGCTGGTTTCTCAATATTTAGCTGGCAAATCCTATGTTCCCCTCTTCTAGCCGAACAAGTCCGTAGTCTGAATCACATCAAGTCTAAAGGACAGGGCAAGTTCAAAGCAAGCATGCACTTACTGATGGTTTGGTTTGCTAGCCACATTAAGCACATGGAAAAGAATTGGCTAATGGATCCCTCATCAGTCTGAAATATGATCTCATCCAATCTTTTGCTGAAAGGGTCCACATGGAAGATGATCATCCTCTATGGGATATAATTGCCATTCTTGAAGACATGCCACCTGAAGACATGATGTGGCAAGCTCGCTGGTTCAAAAGCCCTGTTGCCATCCTAAGTTGCAAGGAATACATGGCAGTGCCCCTAATTGGACTCACCGGCTGTACTGGTTATTACCCTTCAAGTGTTATCAGACAGTATGGTATGCTGCAAGATATTACTGTCAAGCCTAATTTGGAGCAAGTCACTCTAGATTATCTGGATCCAACCAAGATCCTACCAGCTAAAGAATTCAAGCTAAATCAAATCCGAGCTATATGGGAAAATAGAGAGGTGAAGCCAGTTTTCGAAATCGAGCCAGAAAGTAAGGAAACCAAGAAGTATAGAGCAACCAGGTGGTATGTGGCTAGCCAAATGAAGAAGAATAAGGATATCCAATATGAAGCTCCCGATGTCCTTCAACCAGCACCATCAACCTGACCCTGAAACAACTGCTTACATGGAAGCTGTTTCGGCTCGCCTGGAAGTATGTCACCGAGATTTCCAAGAAAGAGAGAGGGAAATGGTGGATCGCCTGCAAAGTGCTGGAAGCAGAATTGCATTCTTAGAGGCCGAGTTGAAGGCAGCTCGAAAGAAAATTCTAGCCCTGGAAGACAAGATTGTTTGCCCCACTAAGACAAGAAGACTGGTTTAGTTGGTTTAGGTTTAGTCCTTAGGAATCAAGGTTCTTTGAAACCATTAGAGTAGTTTTGATTCAGTCACTAGGAAATAAGGTTTCTAAACCATTAGAAGTTTTGTTATGTCAAACATTATCTTTTAATACAAATTGTTTTTTTTTAAAATCATTGGTCAATATCCCCATTTGCATCTGTGTGATAGCATATCTACATTCTTGCATATGTATATTAATTCATTATTCTTTAAAGAATTAATAAAAAATAAATGTCCAGGTCTAGCAAATTCGAGTTTAAGTCAAAAATTGAAAGATAGCCCAAGCCGGTTAGGAGCCCTATTGTTACCAGATCCCGAGCTAAGATGTCTAACACCGGGAACAACCCCACAGACCAGACCACTGAGCAAAGACTCAACACCATGGAACAAACCCTCCTTGGAATTGCTGAACAGATGCAGGCTTTAACACAAAGTCTTGCACAACTTAAGACCCCCACAACTTCTGAAGAATCCTCAGGGCACAGAAAGGAAAAGAAATTGAGGGACAGCTTATTCAGCAAGAGGAGTCACCAAATGAGTTTAATGCGGCTGAGTTGAAGAAAGAACTGGAAGCTCAGGCTAAAGAATGGAGAGAAAACTGCTTGAGAAAATGAAGACGTTCGATGGTTTTGATCAAACCGCGATCCTGAATTTGCCTCAATATGAGGAAGGTGCCTTCCCTGAGAAATTTAAGGCACCGAATTTGAAAAATATGACGGGACAGGTTGTCCTAATATGCATACCAGATTGTATGTACGACGAATGGGGCAATATGCTAAATTTGACAAGCTGATGGTGCAAACCTTCCAGGACAGTCTTACTGGTGCTGCTTTGGCCTGGTACGCCCAATTAGACCATCAGGAAATTGATACTTGGGACAAGTTGGCTAGGGCATTTTTTAATCAGTATAAGTTTAACATTGAGATGGCGCCCTCGGTATGGGATTTAAGCAATCTGAAGAAGAAGAAAGAAGAGACTTTCAAGGAGTATGCTCAGCGCTGGAGAGCATTGGCTGCAAGGATCACCACCCCGATGCCTGAAAAGGACCTCACTTTCACTTTTATCAACACATTAGAGGAACCTTTCTTTTCCCATCTGGTTGGGCATGCATCAGCAAGTTTCTCAGAAGTGGTGATAGCTGGATGCAGGATTGAGAATGCAATTTCAGCAGGAAAATTGCAACAAGAAAAGAAATATACTGCACCAAGAAATGTCCCATACAAAGGAAAGATTCAACCGTCAGCATGGTCAACACTTCGGTGCAACTGGCCCCACTAAGTCATTTGTTGTCAACAAATCAGAATCAAAATCAGAATAAGGATCAGACTCAACAAAGTGCAGTCCCAAATCAACAATCAAGGTTCAACAGGCGGAACTTCACTCGAATTCCGGTTCCCCTTAGCCAAGTATTAGCTAAACTAAGGGCCGATAATCTGATCAACCTCGAAGTGCCTAAGAAGACTACAGGCCTAAAAATTACAATCCTGAGCTGAAGTGTGAATATCACATGGGGCAAATCGGGCACTCAACAGACAGCTGCTGGAGGCTTAGGCATAAAATCCAAGATCTTATTGATGCAAAAGTCATCCAGTTGGATTTCATTGAAGCTCCAAATGTCTCTACTAACCCATTGCCAAACCATGGACCGGTTATCAATATGATTACCGCTGAATTCCGGATCCAGAAGAGCTTGTGTGCATGATCGAGGTGGACCTAGATCCATCAAAATCGAGATAGGCAAAGGCAGTGAAGATGGATCAACTTCATCAAAGCCTAGAGCTATACCTTTCAGATACCCCTTGCTGTGAGTGATTATAAAGCCGCTCCATTTGATTATAAAGCGGTTAATCATGCTTCAATGGCCATGGTTGGTGGCCTTACTCGCTCAGGAAGAGTTTATGAGTCGACCGGAAAAATGCAACTGTGAATATGCCACAGCAGCAAAATGAAGAAGGGAAGAAAGATGAAGAGAAGTCAGCATTGGCAAAACTGATGAAAGCAAGTGAATACAAAGTTGTCGAGCAGTTGGCCAAAACACCTGCCCAAATATCGCTCATGAGTCTGCTGATTAGCTCTAATGTACACCGTGAGGCTCTTTTCAAAGCCTTAGAAGAAGTGAAAGTTCCAGAGGGTGTATCAGAAGAAGCCTTGGGGCATATAATCAACTCAATCTTTGCAAATGAGCAAATCAGTTTCTCATCTGAAGAACTGGGAGAGGAAGGGGTCAACATAACAAAGCCCTCTTCATTGTAGTCAAAAGCTGTGGAAAGGTCATCTCTCGAGTATTAGTTGACAACGGTTCCTCTTTGAATGTATGCCCCTTAGCCACTTTGAGCCTATTGGGGATTGAACCGTCAGACATCAAACCAAGCTCTACTGTGGTTCGTGCTTTTGATGGGTCAAAAAGGGATATAATAGGTGAAGTGGAGTTAGAAGTCACCATCGGGCCTCAAACTTTCATTATTCCTTTCCAAGTAATTGATATCCCCAGAACATTCAATCTGCTGTTGGGAAGACCATGGATCCATGCTGCCAGCAATACCATCAAGCCTGCACCAGAAGGTTAAGTTCATAGCCAATGGTCAACTCATCACTGTTATGGGAGAACAGGATTATGCCATTTACAAGAGACGGCTGTCCCTTACATTGGAAAAGAAGGAGAAGAAGACTTCGGGCTCCAAATGTTTGACGAAGTCTGTATGATGAATGATGAAAAACTCAGGTGGGAACCTTTGGACTGGGTTATTCCCCCACTTGTGCTGAAGTGGAAATGAAAAACCAAATGAGAAGGAGGAAGCTCGACAAGGAGTATGATCCAATTATCAAAATCCCTCACATCAGCCATTCCTTTCCAAAGCCACATCATATCCAGCAGCCAGATGATATCAAAGAAGATGCTTCATCCAAAGAAATGATCTTGAGAAATTGGTTCTCTGTGCCTTGCGCTAGTATTAAGTCTTTTAAGTAAGAACTTATCTAAGACTAGATTGTGTTTTGTGTTTTTCAGTATTATGTGATGCTCAAATAAGTGTACTTAAACACCGTCCCAGTTTAATGAAATTTATTTCTGTTTGTGCTTTCACATATTCTCATACATTCCTCATTCATATTCAACCAGATTCGACAATTGTGATGAAGTTCAGGGATATCTCGCGCGTATAATTAATGAAAATATCAATATCACCTCTAACTCTACTGGGTTAGACGTTGAAGATGATATTGATTATCAATTTAGAACACAAGAAATTTGGCAAAATTTTGAACAAGGAAGGATTGAAATTCCCGAAACCATTGAAGTGATTAATTTGGGAACAAGCGAAAACCCTAGGAATCTGAGAAGGGGGAAAATTGCCTGAGAGCACGGCACAAGATTTAACCAAGTTACTAGCCGAATACTTGGATGTTTTTGCATGGTCGTATAGCGATATGCCCGGTTTAGACCCATCCATTGTGGTTCACAAATTGCCAACAAAGGAGGATTTTAAACCTAAAAAGCAAAAATTAAGGCGATTTAGGCCGGATTTACTCCTCCAAATCAAGGATGAAGTAAAAAAGTTGCTTGAAGTAGGATTCATCGAGGTTTCTGATTATTCGGATTGGGTATCAAACATAGTGCCAGTACTTAAGAAAAACGGGAAAGTAAGAATTTGTGTGGATTTCAGAGATCTAAACAAAGCAACCCCGAAAGATAATTTCCCGTTGCCTCACATTGATGTTTTAGTGGACAATACCGCTGGAAATCATCTATTTTCATTCATGGATGGATTTTCAGGGTATAATCAGATATTAATGGCCGAAGAAGATAAGGTCAAAACCACATTCGTTACAGCCTGGGGAACCTTTTGTTACAAAGTCATGCCTTTTGGTCTCAAGAATGCCGGGGCAACTTATCAACGAGCAATGCTTGCTATACTTCATGATATGATGCACAAAGAGGTGGAAGTATATGTAGATGACATGATCGCCAAGACAAAGGAAGGAGAGGATCATGTAGTGTTTAAGGAAGCTTTTTGAAAGATTAAGGAAGTTTCAGTTGAAATTGAATCCAGAAAAATGCACTTTCGGAGTGACATCTGGAAAATTATTAGGATTCATGGTTAGCCAAAAAGGGATAGAAATCGATCCTGATAAGGTCAAGGCAATTCAGGATTTACCTCCACCAAAAACATTAAAAGAAATCAGAGGCCTCTTGGGAAGATTGAATTACATTGCTCGATTCATATCACAGTTGACTGATAAGTGCCAACCGCTGTTTAAACTGCTGAAGAAGAATGCCCTAATTGAATGGAATGACGAATGTGAAAAAGCCTTTAATCGGATAAAGCAATATCTGACGAATCCACCAGTACTGGTTACTCCAAAACCGGGGAAACCGTTGTTCTTGTATTGACATTCTTCCTGAATCCATGGGTTGTGTCTCGGGCAAAAAGATGAGGAAGGAAAAGAAAGAGCTGTTTATTATTTAAGCAAGAAATTCTCAAATGGAGAACAAAAGTATTCAGAGATAGAAAAGACCTGCTGTGCATTAGTATGGGTTATGCACAGACTTAGGCAGTATACGCTCTTCTACTCGATCGAGTTGATTACGAAGCATGATCCATTGCGATACTTGGCAAGCAAACCGGCTTTGGTTGGTCGAATCTCGAAATGGCAGATGTTACTTTCTGAATTTGATATCACTTATGTAAGTCAAAGTTCAGTCAAAGGACAAGTTTTAGCTGATCAACTCGCAGAAAGCCCAGTTGATGATGAAGAATTGAAGGAACAAGATCAGTTTCCAGATGAAGGCATCAGGATAGCAGAAACAGAAGTCGAAAGCAACAGTTGGAAGTTGTATTTCGATGGAGCAGCCAATGTATACGGGTGTGGAATAGGGGCAGTCCTCATCTCACCAAAAGAAAACAGTTCCCGGCATCAGCCAGATTAATGTTTCCTACACAAATAATGTAGCGGAATACGAGGCATGCATCATGGGATTAGAAATGGCAATTCAAATGAATATCGAGGAGCTCGAAGTGTTTGGAGATTCATCACTTATCATTTTCCAAACTCGAGGCGAGTTCAAAACTAAGGATCCCAAGTTGATTCCTTATCATAATCACTTGGCTGAGTTAGCAGGAAGATTCAAAGAAATTTCCTTCACTTATGTGCCGAGAACTCAAATCAATTTGCTGATGCATTGGCTACTCTGGCCTCTTTAATCCAATTCACTGAAGGAGCAAGAATACAACCTTTGCAAGTCCGAATAAGAAGTGAACCCGCATTCTGTGCTGATTGAGTCAAGTGAACCATGGTTTCAAGATATCAAAATTTTCTTGCAAACAGGTAGCTATCCTGAGTGTGCTACAAAAAAGGATCAGAAATCATTGAGGCGTCTGGCAAGTCATTTCTTTGTAAGAGATACCTATACAGAAGGTCGTTCGATACAACCCTGTTGAGATGTGTAGATGAAAAAGAAGCTCAAAAAAATGGAAGAAGTTCATGAGGGAGTATGTGGACCTCATATGAACGGATATATGCTAGCTAAAAAGATTATGAGGCTAGGATATTTCTGGTTAACCATGGAATCGACTGTATCAAACATGTGAGATCTTGTCATTTATGTCAAATTTACGCAAACAAGATAAATGCTCCTCCAAAGGAATTACAGTCAATGTCGACACCGTGGCCTTTCTCAATGTGGGGAATAGATGTAATTGGGCCAATTTCGCCAAAAGCTTCAAATGGTCATCGATTCATACTAGTTGCAATCGATTACTTTACCAAGTGGGTTGAAGCCGCTTCATACGCCAGTGTGACAAAAGCCGTTGTGGTGCGATTCATCAAAAGAGATATCATTGCTCGATATGGAACTCCAGAAAGTATCGTTACCGATAATGGTACAAATCTGAACAACAATGCAATGACTGATTTATGTCAGCAATTCAAGATTAAACACCGAAATTCCACTCCATATCGCCCACAGATGAATGGAGCAGTAGAAGCCGCCAACAAAAACATCAAGAGAATCATTGAGAAGATGACAATTGCATACAAAGATTGGCATGAAATGCTCCCATTAGCATTGATGGCGTATCGAACTTCTGTAAGAGTGTCAACTGGGGCAACGCCCTATTCCCTGGTATATGGAACTGAAGCCGTTTTACCAGTAGAAGTTGAGATTCCTTCACTCCGAGTACTGGCTGAAACAGAGCTCGAAGAAGCTGAATGGGTTAGACAAAGGATTGAACAGTTAAATCTTTTAGATGAAAAAAGATTGACTGCCATGTGTCATGGGCAATTATATCAACAAAGGATGGCTAGAGCATTTAATAAGAAAGTCAAGCCAAGAAATTTCCAAGAAGGTGATTTGGTTCTGAGAAAAGTACTGCCAAATGTGCAAGATTCCAGGAAAGTTCACACCAAATTATGAAGGACCATATATAGTGAAGAAGGTCTTGTCGGGAGGAGCATTAATCCTTTCCCAAATGGATGGACCCGATTTAAAGGATCCTGTGAACTCAGATGCTGTAAAGTTGTATTATCCTTGATCAATAAAATTTGTCATTTCAAGTGATCAATTGATTTTATTTTAATTAATTATAAGCAAAGTTGATATCCCTGAAATTCTCTGAAGTCGGATCAAAGCCTGACCCACAAAATTCTTCCAATAATTTTCCAACCAAACACCATTTGAATCATCAGAGAAAGAAATTTGAGCATCTTATAATGCTGAATGAATGCGTTTATACAGTTTGGTCTGTTGATTGTTCTTATTTTAAAAGAAAATATTACTGCAAGGATAACTAATTTTGATAGAAAATTGAAGCATGCTTTTTATCATCGATGTTGGATATGGAACCAAAATTGTCATAAAAAAACTCCCAGTGGACTGAAAAATCACAAGTACCCCTCAGTCTAGACTCGACAGATAGTCTAGTACTGACCAAAATTCAAAATCCATCCTTTCGAGATGGTGACCAAATTCAAAATCCATCCTTTCGAGATGGTGACCAAATTCAAAATCCATCCTTTCGAGATGGTGACCAAATTCAAAATCCATCCTTTCGAGATGGTGACCAAATTCAAAATCCATCCTTTCGAGATGGTGACCAAATTCACAATCCATCATTTCAAGATGGTGACGAAATTCAGAAACACATCTACTCAAGATGGTGACAAAATTCAGAAACACATCTACTCAAGATGATGATCAAGACAAAATTCAGAAACCCATCCATCCAAGATGGTAATCAAGACAAAATTTAGAAATCCATCCATTCCAGATGGTGACCAAGACCAAATGACCAAACCAAAGCCCATAGGCCTGACAGATGGCCTATCAGTATTCTAAAATCTAGACCTGACAGACGGTCTATCAGTTTTTTAGTCTAGGCCTGACAGATGGTCTATTAGTTTTTTAGTCTAGGCCCGACAGATGGCCTATCATTTTTCAAAATCTAGACCCGACAGACGGTCTATCAGTTTTTTTAGTCTAGGCCCGACAGATGGTCTATCATTTTTCTAAATCTAGGCCCGACAGATGGTCTATCATTTTTCTAAATCTAGGCCATACAGATGGTCTATCAGTTTTTTAAGTCTAGGTCCGACAGTTGACCTAGCGAATATCAAAGTCTAAACTCGATAGATGGTTTAGCACGGTGTCCAATATAGAATCCATCCTTTCAGGATAAAAAATTATATCTTTGTTGACAGGAAAAATTAAGCAAAAATTGGCTATCTTTTTGTCTTTGTGGTAAAAGTTTTGTTCAAACTTTACCACAAAGAGGGGCAGCTGTAGACACCCAATTTTTGCCCAATTAATTAAGGCTTAAATTTATAATAAAAATTTGTATTATATTGAGCTCATAAAAATGAGAGAATGAAAATAATAAAAAGGAGTGAGAAATAAAAAAAAAAGAGAATAAAAAAAAAATCATAAAATGAGATATAAATATATAGAAAATTATTTGAGCTCAATATAGTATATAGTTTTATTATAAATCATTTTTAAAGTTAATTAAACAAAATTTTCATTTTTTTTAATTAAACTCATTTTTCCAAAAGCCTTAATTAAGTAATGAGTTGGCTAAGTGATCGAGGCACAGGCCAAATGGCCTGTTTGTTAAATACATTGACCCAAACACACACCCAAGCTCAAAGACCCAGGTTCAAATCCTAGCAAAGGCAAATTTTTGCCTTTTTATCATCTTATTTTTTGCCTTCTCAAAGTGACTTTTTGCCTTACTTTGCATCAATTTTTAACTGACAAAACATCATTAATTGTTGAAATTGATGATGCCATTGCAAAGTAGACATGGAATATGAAAGATCAGTGCACAATTCATGAGTAAAAGCAACCTAAAAGTCACAAAATT
The DNA here is from genome assembly GCA_024138025.1 of Combretum micranthum. Taxonomy (NCBI): domain Eukaryota; kingdom Viridiplantae; phylum Streptophyta; class Magnoliopsida; order Myrtales; family Combretaceae; genus Combretum; species Combretum micranthum. The sequence continues at coordinate 776,658 of JAMXBD010000591.1, forward strand.
CGTGCTAGAAAATTGAAAAAAAATACAATTTATAAAGCTTCAATTGTCCATTAATGATAATTTACAAGAATTGATGAAATTGGACGATTCATCTACCCACATTGGATGATCTGATGAAGAATATGAAAGATCAATCATCAATTCATCAGTTTAAAACGAATTAAACACGAATTATTGGATTAAATTCGTGCAAATGAAGAGGCAAAAATCGATTGGTTTCTGAAACGATACGAAACGTTAAATTGAGCTTGCAATCTATATATAGAGGGTACTAGGATCAAAAGGCACAACTCAATTGCAAGAAACACACACATAACAAGATCAATTCGAAATTTTCGAATTAAAGATGTAGAATTCGAAATTTTCAAATTCAAAGTTCTTGGATCAGATTTGATCCAAATTGAGTGTTTTAGGAGTATTAGAAACTTGATTTTGATGTTTAGTGTGCTTGGATTTGCTCGAATTAATCGGATTACTCTCTGTAATTTTTTTTTATTTGTTTGAAACTTCACCGCCGGCAACCACCACCGCGAACCGCCGCTTCCGGTGGATCTGGGAGCGATCCACCACCGCCACCAGCTGCGGCTCCCCCATAAGCGTCGGGCCGACAACCTCTCCAGCCTCGAAGACCACCAGAAACGGCCGAGGAAGCATTCGAAACCACCGTGATCATCTTCTTCGCCCGATCGGGTCAGATCCGACCCGAAATTTGACCCGAAAATCCGAAGTCCAACCCGCCTCCTGGTCAACGGTCAACGATCAATGGTCAGCTCAGATCAAACGGTCCAGATTCAATCAAGCAGATCAGACGGTCCAGATTTGATCAAGCAGATCAGACGGTCCAGATTCGATCAAGCAGATCAGACGGTCCAGATTTGATCAAGCAGATCAGACGGTCCAGATTTGATCAAGCAGATCAGACGGCCCAGATTCAATCCAGCAGATCAGACGGTCCAGATTTAATCCAGCAGATCAGACGGTCCATATTTGATCAAGCAGATCAACGATCCAGATTTGATCAAGCAGATTAGACGGTCCAGATTTGATCATCCAAATTCGACGGTCCAGATTTGATCAAGGTGATTAACGCCCCAGATCGAGTTAACGATATCAGACCTAGGATCGGTCTTCAGATCAAAGGATCCAGATCGCATCCGCTTCATCCAACGGTCCAGGTCAGTCCGTATTATTTTATTATATTTTTATTATATAATTAATTTCAAAAAATACGAAAAAATAGTAAAAAAATTTAGAAAAATTCATAAAAAATTCAGAAAAATTCAGAAAAATTCAGAAAAATCCAGAAAAATCCAGAAAAATCAAAATAATTATTTTTTGTATAAATTTATTTTTTTTATATTTTTGAATATTTTTAATATGTATTTATACATAAATTGCTTTTAGAAATGTGTATTTAATGCATGAAAATAATTTTAATGTATTGTAAAATATTTTGAATATGTTGTGAATTTATATGATGATTAAAATAAATAAATAAATAAATAAATAAATAAATAAATAAATAAATAATAATAATAATAAATAAATAAAAATGACAAAATTGGATTTTCCAAAACCAAAATTTTTTTAAAAAAATGAATGATTTTTTTTGGACTTAGAAAAATATGTTTTCATAAAATAAAAAAATAAATTGATTAGATCATAGGATCATCAAAAATGATTTTCATAAAAATTTAAAATTTAATGAATTTAAAGTGAAAAGAGTTCAAAAAATTAAAATTGATCAACACCTGTTCATGCGAATTTGTATAGGGTTTCATGAGTTCTTTATTGTTCAATGGGGATTTGAGTTTCAACCTATCTACATTGTGCCCAAACTCGAATTTATTTGTCAATTGTAGACCTAGGTTCTAGCATGATGATCCATTTCTAACCCTTTGCTATTTAGGAATTCTTCTTTAGCTTGGTGACTTAATTTTTGCTCTTCCATGCATGACCTTGAATAGTTAGCTATTGAAGTATCTTTTCTTTTCTCTACTTTCAGATTGCACCCAAGAAACAACCACCATGAAAAAGAGTCCGAACAGACAGTGCTAGCAGTTCCTCTAGAGTTCCTCAAGGATTAACTGGGGAGGCGCTTAAAGGGTACAGAGCAATGGCTGCCGGTAAGGAGATCAAATCCAATGCTTACTTGAATTGGGAAGTAATTCAAGAATATGGTCTCACTCGACAATTTGAGCAATTATTAGCTGATCAAGCTTGGGCCAATCTTCTATCCATTCATGAGAAGATCTATCATGAAGTAACTTTCAAATCCATAGCATCCTTCAAAATTCACAAGCCTGATAGGTTGTTTGGATTGAATAACAAAGTATCCTTTTCGGCTTTTGGGAAGCATTACTTCATGTCTATGACAAAATTTTGTGAATATACCGGGCTGTATCCTCTAGAAGAAATCCACCAAGACGCATTCAGGCGTCTCCCCACCTAATGGCCTACCAGGACACTATCCTATGCTAGATTCTGGTTAATGATTGCTCGAAGAACCCCCTACGATGCTTCACAGTCTCGTGGCTCTCATTTGAAGAAAACCAGTCATCAGATTCTCTATTCTCTTCTAGTCCATTCTTTTAATGGAAAATTAAACAGTGTGGGGGTAGTAAGTCAATCAGATCTCTATCCTTTGTGGAGTATGACTCAGGGTGAAAGGATCAATGTAGCTGTAGAGCTAGCCTTTGCTATTCGGCAACAAGGTTAAATCTCTAAGAAAGGTCTGTTTTGTGGTGCTTACATTACTCGAATTTTAAAGAACATGCAGGTATTCCCTGAAGTGCCTCCTGATGATGAAGTGGGAGAATCTTACCCCATGACGGATGTTACACTCAAATAATGGGGTATTTCCAAAGTGTCAGAGGGTGATGATTCCTCCCAAGAGGGAGATCAAGACAATGCAACTACCCGGTGCCTTAATGAGCTGACTCGGGAGGTGAAGAAGCTAAAGAAGAAAAACAAAAGTCCCAAACGATATATTGGCTCTCTTGCTGCAGCATTTGCTAAGAAGTTAAAGGTTAAACTTCCCGATTGTATCAGCTCATCATCGTCCGGTAGTAATGGAGAACCACATGAACAAGGAGAAGGGTCCGGGGCATAAGTTGAAGGGGAAGAAGAAGAGGACGACGACACAGAAAGAGAAATTGAAGCTTATACATCAGATGAGGAGACCCAAGCAGAAGAAGAAGATGATTGATCATCCAAAGTCTTTTTTTTTTCTTTTTGTTTATCCGTGATGCGCTTTTGTTTTCTTTGTGTTTTCTTTTTTTTTTAAGATAGGAATATCTTTTTGTTGTTGTTATCGGAACCTGTTTGTCAGCTTCTTTGCTGTTTTTGCTTTTCGGTTCTAAGTATAACTTCCCTTCTTTAGAGATTTGTATATCTCAGATTTTGTAAGGTCGACAGATTTATGGCTTCAGCAGACTTTCTTTTAGCAGCGTGGCTTGTTCGTGAACTCAAGTTGTGATATCACAACTTCAGGGGAGTACTAGTTCTTTTCTTTCCTTTCTCTTTGCATTCATTTGTTTAATTGTTTTCCTTCCTTCATTTGCTTTGCAACACCAGGACATTGAGGACAATGTCTTATCTAAATGTGGGGGAAGGGAATCTGATTCTATAAGAAAGGAAAAAAGGACTAGGGGTGTTATAGACTATCAAATTTTAGTGGAAAAATTCTTAAAATTTTCTATTAGACTATCAATTTTGAGTGGAAAAATTTCAAAAATTTTCTAATCTTTCCCTAATTCATCAAACTTTGAAATTACAACTTCATTAACAAGTTAGTGAATGAACCCTTCTGAAACATGATGTGCAATTTCATCCCTGTTTAAATTGAATCCTCTTTACTTAGCCAAAATATTAGAATGAAATCATTGTGGAATAAGTTTATTTCTCATTTAAGGATGGATTTTAGAGTTAGGATTAAATATAAAATCCTTGGCTAAAGGTCAAGTGGCTTACCTTTTAAGCTTATTAGGAGGTATATTTTTGCATAAAAAATTATAGAGCTCTTCAATGTTAAATAAAAGAGCAAAGAAAATTTTTCTCTTAGAATTTTCTCCTTAGTATTCTTATGGAGGTTCAAAAAAAAAAAAAAAAGGTAAATAAGGCTAAAAGATACCGGCAAGACCCCATCCAGAGGAAAACAAAAAAGATGAAGGCAACACCCTTCCCCTTTGAAGGCCGAGTAAGTAAATAAAAGGCTAAATAGCAACTTCAGTTGATACGGGCGGGTTTTGTCCCTCAGAAGAGCAAAATTCGATCTCCGCTATCGACTTGAATTATAATTTTATAAGGAATGAGCCTGATAAAACTCCAGAAAGACTCACAAAAAGGAGAGAAACCTAAGGGAAATTTGGATGCAACATGCTTTTACTCAAGATTCTTGTGCTTAGAGAAAATTGTTGTTGGTTTTATATGCTCTCAAATAGGCAATTAAGGTAGACCAAGTTTCTTTTTGCTTTGTTTGATTTTATATTTAATTTTAATTTTGGAAGTTATCCTTAAAAGACAAAGGTAACAACTTGGTCTACCTTGATTAATTCTAAAAGTTCGGCTATAGTATTCTTGGTTTAGTACTATTTAATAAGGTAAGGAGCAAAAACTTACAAAATTAAGGGTTAGGAATTCAATTGATTAATCAATGTGGACATTTGAGCTCATATTTATTTATATATATATATATTTGTACTATCAGTCGTAATTGATGATTAGTTTAATTTGCTTGAGGACAAGCAAGGACTCAAATGTGGGGAAATTTGATGATCATCATACCACCCTTCATTCTAGGATGATTTGTGGAGCCTTTTAATTGTCATTTGATTGAAAATCACCTAGGTCTGCTACTTATTTGGTTAAAATGTTGCTTTCAAGGTCTACACACTCAATTGTGATAAAAGCAAGTCAAACAACAAGGAAAGCTGCCACAGAACCCACCACGCCCCCTGGTACGGGGCGTGCGAAAGTCGATGCAGAAGCCACCACAACCCTTTGCATGGGGCATGGTGAGGGGCTTAGTGGACCAGATCAACCCTGCTCGACTTTTCTCTCCACCTTAGTGCCCTGTAGTAGCTATATATATATACATTTATGAGAAGAGACAGAAGGGGAGTCGACAGAAAATAGCCTACTAGGGTTTTCTTTGGTATTCTTTTATACATTTTTCTCCTTTCAACAACAAGCTAAGGAGATTCAATTTATTGAAGCATTCAAGATATAATCTTTCGGGTTGTAATCATGAACTCCGATTTATCTCTTATTCCTGTAATCTCATTCTTGATATCATGAGAGAGTAGGCCATGAATCTAGATCTCATTGGAACCTATTTTTTGTCATGTGATGATGAATTGTTCTTAATGAATTCATACTGATGTTCTTATAATCCACTGCTTGTTCTTATTTTTTATCTTAGATTCATATATCCGGAGTATGAATTTATGTTTAATATCATTTGAGTAGATTGAGAAATTGCTTTTATGATTAGATCTATGTAATGGATGAGATTTGCTTGTGTTTCTAGAGATAGAATAACAAAAATCTTCTGTATCTTGGTTAAACAATAAAAGGATTCATGTGTTTCCTATGATTTTAGATTGCTATTGGTTAAGGAGAGATCCTAACTGATAAATTTAAGATTATATTAGCTGGTAATTTGAGAAAGTTATTAGTATATCTTTTGGAATCCTGCAGCTTAAAAACTCAATAAGCCTAATCTTTAATCCGATGATTCACATGATAAGAGAGGTGTAGAATGAGATCTAGATTGTTTTAATAACCGATTAATCTTCGTTTCTTGTTGAAAGGTGAGTCTAGATTGGTTTAGCATACTTTAGTAGTTGATTAGTTACAAATCTATAACCCTGAACATTCTTAATCGACGGTTAGATAATAGGAACAAAGTTAGTACTAGTAATTAGTGGCTCCCTGTGGAACGACCCTGTGCTCAACACTATATTACGTCTACGATAGGTACACTTGCCTTTTGTATCGTAGTTGGAACTAGGAACAGGTATTTAAATTATTAAAACTACGGCCAGCAACGATTAGCATTCCCAAGACTTAGCTTAAGACAAGTCCCCTTTTGTTTTGACTTGATTAAGGACAAGTCTGAGACTTAAGACAAGTATCAATATATATTAAGAGCATAAAATAAATAAAAGCATGAAATAAATGTTAGATTGGTGAGCAATATGCTTATATTAATATAATATGTATATAACCATATTTATACATATAGATAGTTAGATTAGATGACAATAATATAGCAATATGGTTACAAAATCAACATGATCATCGACATGACACGTTATTGATTTTATTTTTGCATTATCATCCCTAACTTGATGCATCATGGGGAGATTTTTATCCATGGATAATGCATTAAACACACATAATATCAACAAAGATAGTATGAGAGAGGTATCTACCTTGGAAAGATGATTTAATGAATATGTTTGAGTTAAAAATAAAATAAAATGGCAGCATGGGGAGAGGGGGTTTCACACTGCAACAAGGAAGGAAAAGGAGGAGAAATAAGAGAAAATGGAGTGATTTTGATGAAGTTTGTAAAGTATGAAATGTGGGAATGAGTATAGGTATTTATAAAGATGAATTTGTGAATTAAAGAAGAAAATAATTTGAAGCAAAAAGTAAAAAAACAATTGTTGCAGAGAGAGTGGGGGGGGGGGGGGGGGGGGGTGGGGTGGGTGGGGGGTGGTGGTGGGGGTGTTTCTTATCCAAAAAAAGAAGGGAAAAAGAGAGAAAGTTTGAACGGAAAAGTAAAGTGTAAAAAGTATGTCTGGAGGCATGTATTTATAGAGGGGTTGTGATGGATTTTTGGTGTAAAAATTAATGGAAAAAAGAAAGAAAATGAGCTGCAAAAAAGGCAACTTGTAGACATGACTAAGGCTTCCTTAAGAAGGGAAGAGGGAAAAAAAAATTGTGCATGAAAAGTAGACAATTGACTTAGACATAGTAACTCGTAGATATTGGTTATAGGTTGTAGGCTTTTGTTTTATGTAAAATATATGAAAATTATGAGAATAAAATTTTCAGCAAGAATTATTTGAAAATAAAATAAAATAGTAACGAATTGTAATAGTTAAATATTAGATAAGTTACTGATATCGATAAAATACGTGTAAATAAGTTATATCTGACATTTTTATGACCCGAAAAATTTGTATATAATATTTTATGAACTTAATATTTTTCTAGTAAAACTTGATTGTAAGAAAATCTTTCATTATTTTGTGTATCGATACTGGATAAGAAAACTAATCCCCACAACGGTTTGAAAACGATTGAATGTTTTACTAATATGATCTTTTTAGGTTTTATACTCATTTTTTGACCAATTTGTCTTGTCGAATCTAATGCTTCTATGTCCTAATTGGCTTTTAGGGCTTCCGATTTGAATTTTGGTTATGAATTTACCTATGAAATCTAGGGGTTTACAAAATTAGGTTAGGCCGGAGCCTATTAGGTTAGCCTAAGTTTTTAATGGGTCGAACTAGGCCTAGGAAGCCTATGTTCCATAATAGACCATCCACACTTGCCCCAACCATTGTACTGTCATTTTTTGCGAGTCAATAAGGGGAATAAGTCAAATTGGTGGGCTATCAAAGTAAAGTCCAAGTCATTTGCAAAGACTTCCATCAGGGGTGTCAATTTTAACCACATTGAATTACCGTATGTTGTTGGTAATCGATAGAAATATTGATGATCATTAATTGAGATATGAAAGAACCATGACTTGGTTAGTAGGGTAAATTTGGGTTAATCGAGGTTTTGTTTTCTTGAACAAAGCAATTTTTACACATTTTTTAGCAAAAAATGGGAAAGATTTGTTGGTCTATAAGCAGGCTTTACTGGTCATCATAAGACCAAGATGGAACAGTCACATTCGACTGACCAAGGCAATATATAGTGACAATGTGTGTGATGTGTCACAAAATTCAAGTGACTCATTATGTTTCGATTTGAGGTGTACTATGAAAGTTATGCCCTTTCAAATTTAGGCATGAACAAATGCTAATCCATGTGTCGTGAATTCATTGGGGATTTCAACATCATGTTTGTACTGTATCAAAGTCATGACGTGCTACTATATTGACTTTCGACCGTTGGATCAAGATGGGAGTAGATCTTATAACCTTTAGTTAGTGTCAATTTTGTTTCTCAATAACTATTATGTCAATCCAAAAATAAGCTTTCATATTAAAATGCTTTCTTAGCATCAATTCTTTCACATTTGCATTTGCTCTTTCTGCTAAAGTCATCAAGAGAAAAAGTTCCCAAACTTTTACACATCCTAATTTTCACAACTTTTCATGCAATGTTAGGCAAAAATAGCAATAGCTTATCCCACACCAATTTAGATCCTGTTGATGGTACTGCATCTAAGAGGATTGCCTCCTAAACATTGATGACAACATTAACCCAATAGTACAGGAGAAGGTCGTAGAATGGGCGTAAAAGTATGGAATTCACATTAACGATTATTTATTTTATTTGCAAGATGTTAGGGTGTTTATACAACTATTGAGGGAGTACTGAAAGACATATATCCAATTGGTAGTGTGAAAGTAGGGAACCTAGAGGATGTTTTCCATGCTTCCTTTCTAAGTGGTGGTAGTTCAAGTTTCAATCACATTGAAAGTGAAGTTGTTGAAGAAGAAATGGTAATGATTAGGCATTGTTATTTCAAGAAGATGCTAGATAACTATTCCATTATGGTTCAATGGAGAACGACTACCTGATACTATTATGTGATCAAAGATTCTATGTGTATGCAAAGTGACTAGAGTTCATACTGCACTTTCATCTTTTTGACTTTTTGCAGGAATGTTTAGACTACTACTATTAAAATCTCAACTGTCTAATGCCAAATTCTTGGAGGTTGTTATTTGCCTTTGAGAAATTATGTAAAAGCTTGTGTTGCAGACCTACTTTTTAATCAGTGAGACATTTTTTTAATATTAAGTTGAAAGATGATTCTTAGATCAACCTTGAATATAAGAAAGAAGTTATCATATTTGGCAGTCTGGAGTCTTTTATGAAGAACTAAAAGGAGAGATATATTACGATTGAACTCAATAGAAACCCAGTGTTTCACTTGCTAGGTTGCACTATCAAAGCCACCTGAGGGTTATGTACTAACGATGAGGAGATTGTGACTGAGTTGATAAGGTTTACGCAATGAGATCTAAGTTAGGGCTAGGTCTAATGAATGGGGGTAAGGTTGTTAACTTTTTTCAAGAGTGCTGCCCTTGTTATGTCTTGCAAGTTTATTTCAAAGAGAAGAAGATTGATGCCAAAGGTATAACTTAGCTATCTTTATTGGACCCAATCAAGTTTGATATAGGGTTGTGTAAGTGATATGTTGTAGGTCATGGATAACCTCCAGGAGCACAATCAGCATGGTGTTGAACTTGAGAGTTCAATGTGAATTTTGATGAGATAAGTTAATGCACAATCAACTATTTATTTATTGTAAACTACACTTAATTAGTCAAATATATATATGCATGCTTTGTGTGTGTTTGTGTATGCTTTTTGCAGGTTTTACCAGAAGCAAGAACTATCAAGGGCAAGCCATAGCAAGTGATCGAGGGTTGACAAAACTAAAGTCAAGGCTCACTAAGCTCATGTATGCCCAAATAGTGGTCGAGGGGTGAGTCAAGTCCTAAACGAATTAAGTGATTGAGGCTCGACAAGTTAATTCTGATGCGCAACAAGCTAAAGAAGAGAATAGACTTGTTGAGGGTCAAGTTTAGGGCTCGATATGCCAAAAAGTTAAGGCTCAACCAGTTCAGAACAAAGGCTTAGCAAAGTTAAGGAAGCAAACAAGGCATTAAGGGTCATGTCAAGGCCTTAACATTTGGAGCTTAGGACACGATAGTCTAAATTTTGAAGCTCGACAAAGCACGCGTATAAGAGGCTGTGGAGGGCAAAGTTTGGGCACAATGAAGTGAGGAGCAACGGATATTTGAGGCGCAACAGCTTAAAGTCTGAGGCTGATGTGATAAGAAAAGAGCAATTGAAGTGCATTTAATGTTTGGTAGATTATAGACGTTGTGTCTAATGGAATTTTGAATTTCAAAAGCTATTTATATATAAAGTCCAGAAGACCAACATGTGAAGAACCAAGTGCCAAAATCATTTACGAGCTTTTTATTGCAATCAAACAAATCTTTTATTTTCTTGTTCTCTTGTGCATTAAAATTTGCAAATATTTGAATAGAGAGAGAAAAACACTTTATAGCTTTATTCTTATTTTTGCTATCTATCTGAGAGCATTCTAGAGAGAGAAAGGAATAATTTATTTCCTTTGTATTGTAAACTGTTGTATTACTCAGCTTGAGTATCAATTTGAAATAAATAAAAGTGGTGGTGAAAACCTCAATTTGGGTCATTGGCGGACCGTCGAGAGTGGGAAGAGAGCCGAACTCTACATTAAAATATTGACTTAATTTTTCTCTATCCTTATCCTTTTAATTTACGCATTATATCTTTTTTTTTATTTATCTGCTATACATTTATTTGTATTTTGATTTTCTAAAATTAAAATTAATCATTTTGGATTTTTGGGTACATACTTAATTCAACCTCCCCCAGACTATTCCTAGTGCATTTTCACATGGGTTGATTTGCAATTATAATGTTGCATCACAAACACTTTTCTTTACTATGTCATTTATTGCAAGTGGTAACAACAATGAATGATAGGCTTGGATTCTTAATATACTTCACTGGAATAAATATGGGAAGAACAAGTAGGGTAAGCTGAGAGCACCAAGTGTGCAAAATAAAGATAGGGATGAGGTTACCATTCATGGTAATAATGAAGCTTCTATTGTTGGAACTATTGAAGCATATAATGCTCAAAAAAGGAAGACTATAGAGACAAAAAAGCAAACATGAATTCAAGTGAACCTAAAGAATCCTTGGTCAGTTAAGGGGGTGTTGCATGTTTTGTTAATTTCGATAATGCCGACTTCTACGAGAGGTAGGAGTTCTAAACGCAGTCGTGGTCCAACTAGGAAAGAAACTAAGTGCTTTGGTCGAGGTGAGTGAGTTGATGATCTAGTTGATCTGGAACTGGCTAGTCAAGAGGCAGGAACATGAATGACAATAGTACCTGCCACCCTCTTTCTCTAAGGTCGATAAACACAAACACACACACAAAAGTTAGGATGGAAGATTAATATTGGGATTCGAAAATATTACAGAAATGTTGTGGTTTTTGGTATTGCTAAAATCTGTGTCATATCGCCATGGTTTGAAAAAAAAATCCTTATAGAGCCTATCTTGAATTAGAGAGTGCATTCCTACAATCATAATGCAACTTATGGAATTGAAAGTGGTTGAAGTATGTGAGTGATATGAATTTTTGAAGTTTGAGAGGTTTATGGAGGTTTGGAATGATCGTTGTCAATTTTTTTGGCTAAGGAAAGGATTTGAGGAAGCAGATGGTTATCAAATGCCTTTACATATATATATTTATATAATTTAGTTTCCTTCCTAGGTGGTTTTGTGTATGGTAGAAAGGCTTCTTGAATAAATTTCATGGTGTAGGTCAAATTAGTTTGTAGTGCAGTATCCTATGATTACTAAATTAAATGCCCTAACCACAACCATTTACTCAGAATTTCTAAATGAAGCTTCATAATTTTTCATTTCATTATACACAATGATTGGATATAAATTTAAGGTTTATGGGTTAAGGAATTAAGGCTTCAAATATTTTGAGGTCTAATCATGCTTTCATTAGTTTTATTAACAATTTAATCCTGTATTCTGATTATTGTAAATGAAATGACTTAGACATCAATCATAATAAATTAAAATAATTTGAAGTTAGTGAAGCCAATTGAAGACATGTATGAACTCAAACACCAAAATTTTCAAATTTATAATTTTACTTAATTAAGAAGCCAATTTTCATGACCTTGAAAACGATTAGGAAAAATATTAAAAAAATAAATTATAATTTAAAAATATTTTTAGATGAAACCTTTATAAGAAAAATCAAAAAATACGATTAGAGCCTTACTTTTTGTAAAATTACAATTTTGTCCCTAACAAGAACTGGAGTAAATTAAAAACTGAAATTTAATTAAAATAAATAAAATAAATTCATTTGAGTAATTAAATCCATAGTTTACACTTAAGTAGGATTACAAGTCCTAAATTAACTAAATTGTCAAATTCTAGCACATGTAAAAGTAGATGACATAAAAGGTGCCATATGGCAATATGAAATTCAAAGAAGAAAAACCTAGACCTCCTCCATCCTTCAAAATTCGTATGGTTGCCCATGATGAGGGATTTGACAATTAGGTGATGAATTATAGAGCAATTAAATAATAGGAATGGCTTATGGAAGATATGACTTGTAGATATGGTGTTAAATGACAAATTGTGTTAGATTGATGAAATTATGTGAAAAACCTAATTTGAATGGGATCATGCATAGACTAGAATGAAGTTTGTTTTGGTAACATAATAAGTTAGAGAAAAATAGCCTCTTATATGAAGAATAAAGAAATTGTTAATTTTAGGCTATAATTAGCTTAACTAGTGATTTGAGGAGCTTTGTTTGAAATATTAGATTGTGGGCTATTTTGGACCATGATAAAAGAGAAATTAATTATTTGTTAATAATTCATAAGAAGGAGAAAGTGTTTTAAGCATCGGACCTATTATGTCGAAATGTAGAGATGATGAGTAATTGTCAAAATAGTGAAATTGGATACTAAATTGTTTGTGAGCCGTTGTATGAGGGAATTTGATTATCTGATATTGAAAATGCATTTGATGAAATGGGGAGTGAGATGGTTAGTTGTATGATAAGTGATGATGGTATGATGATAAATTGTTGTATAATTAGACAATTGGAGGGAATATAATTTTATGTGAAGATTTGCATATTATGATGATAATGCTAATGGGATATGGTGTAAATGACTTGTGGTTTGTTAGAAATTCTTAAATGATTGATGGAATTAGTAATAAATTATTTATATGTGTGAATTATTGAAGGAATTATAAGGGTTGGATGAAATAATGAAAATTTCTTAGATAAGTATTTATGTCTATGGCTTGTTAGTGATTAAGGGGAGATGTAGAACTTTCAAATATGAAAATTTGGTTAAATATGATAAATTTGATGTTTAGATGATAAATTATGAAGTTATAAGTGGTTAGTCATATGGTAAATCAATCCAATGGACTTGAAGTTGAGTTTTCAAAAAATTTATAAAAATGATCCTAATAAGTTTTGTTCAACTTTGGCTGCTCAACTACTAACATAGGCAAGCGTACCTACCAAAGTAGTGTAGAAAGTATTAGGTTGTATTCCTTGAGGATCGTTAGCATCTACTTTACTTACTTTTAATCTATTATCTAGTCAAAGAAAAACTCAATAAAACACCGTGAACAGAAAAACTAAACTAAGGTTAATTCTAATTATATACACATTTTTAGGATAAATTTAAAAAGATAAGTCTATCGATATAAGAATGAGCTTAGGATTTGCTTCACCAAGTCTTTATCATGTGATTTCTTAATGAACTCAACAAGTTGTTTGCTGTGTATACTTGTACTGTCAAATTCACTAAGGTAAGTTAAAGCCTCTCATAAGGTCAAGAACTCTAGATCTAGATTAGATTACTGGAATCTCTTCACAAGTCATTAGCAACCTAGATCGCATAAATGTTAAGAATCCTTTGATTAAAACTCATTTTAATGAATTTAAAATCAAGTTATAGAAAGTTTCACCATCCATATCCCAAGGTGATTATGAGCAACTTCATTAATAGCCTAAATCTATTCAAAAGAACGATTTCTCAATCTATTCAGTTTAAATCAGACATGAATCTATATGGTGCACTCATATAAACTCATGGATAAGGTTCAAGCTACTAATTACAAGTTCCTAGACAATATTCAATTAAAACACGATGAAATCACATGAATCAGGTCATGGATTCACAGACCCTAAGTTAAAGTGATTATTTCTCCATTGATATGAGCATTAAACACAAATTTAGGAGAAATAGTACTAAATAAAAGATAAAAATTATTTATTAAGCACAAATTCTTACAAGCAAAACATCAGGTTAATTTGAATTTACTTAGAAAACTTGAATTTTTTTGCAAAAGAAAAATTTCTCTCACTAGAAATTCTCACTCTACTCTATTCTACATTAGAAGTTTGTTACATATGGTACAATATTGCTACAAACGTCTGTGCATGTCTATTTATAGGTATTAGGCATAAATCGCGAAGATTTTGATTGTAAACCCCTAAAATTTTGTTATATTTAAGCTTAATCTTAGAATTAAAGGTCAACCGGAAATCCTAAAAGTCAACAAAAGACTAGAACAAACCTTAGAGTTTAGATGCGGCAATTCTATGTTCTTATACCTTAAATAACGAAATTGAATTAATCATGGATAATAGTTTGCAATAATATAAAAAAGCTTAAAAATATCAGATTCGCTAATTTTTAGTGTATTTCGGATCCGAACGAGATCAACTCTCGAAAAGCGTGTCATGGTGCTCGAAATAGTAAAATATTTTGATAACACTATTACGTCCGAAATAATACAATGATTTCAAAAATATTAGTTTTGTAATTTTTTGGTAGCTAAAAATAACAGATATAGTATTTACGCGTATTTTCATTACTATCGGTATATTATTAATCTTGTTTACTATTCAGTGTCCTATCTTACTATTCATTACTATTCATCTATCTCTACTTTATCTTACAACCTATTTTTACTACCTATATACCTATTTTTCTACTTTTTACATTTCCAATACAATTTCACAGCTATCATACTTCACATCTTAATTACTTTTTATTACAAAACAACAAATAAAATTAATTTCCCCCCTCTACTACATCATGGCTGGTGCCTCCTCCTCTCTCTTCTATCTAATTATTTTTTTCAATTTATTTTATTACATCTAATTTCCCTCCACAAAACTCTACAAATACCCCATATTCCTCCATTTCTTTCACACACTCAATTTACATAATAAAGCTCTCCCAAAATTTCTCTCTCTACAAATTCTCTCTACAAAAACTCTCTTTCATTCAATCTTTCCCAAAATTCTTCACTACACATAAACCATCTACCATTCTTTACTACTCACATAATACCATATTCATCTACCATCTTCATTCAACAAAAATGCTCTTAGGTAAAAACCTTCTACCATTATTTATTTACCTATGTCATATAACTTAGTATGACCATGGTGTTATTTCTTGAAACCCACATGAGTTGTAGAAGCAATAATATGTTCATGATTTGTTCTTCTACATGCCAAGAATTCCTATTTGTTATTTTGTTATTATGATATCATATTGTTATCATGCTCTTAATCTTACTCTATATATATTACTAAGTATATGTATATCTATATATTTAGAGCCTAATGCTCACTAATATCCTCTAACTTGCTCTTATTATTATTGCTCTTTCTTTTCTTTTGGGACTAGTCTATTCTTATCATGGGTTGTCTTGATGAAGTTAAGGCTTCTAATACTTGACCGGGTTACCTTGATAAAACTAAGGTTCCCAATATTTGATCTTAATATTATGCTCTTATTGATATATATATATTATATCTTATCTTTTATGATATATTGTTTTTTTCTCATGGCTACATATTCATATTCATGCATGAAACTATTATTATTGTCTCAACAAAAATAAAAAGGGGAATTTTCTTAAATAAAAGAAGATAAGAACTCTTTTCAAAATAAACTTTTATCACTTAAGAAATGATTTTTTCATAAAAACTTGGGAATCTATCTTAACAAATCTTTTCCAAAATCTTGATAAACTCATCATAAGTTTTTAGTAACAATAGAACATAAGGTTTTCAACAAATGATACATAAAGTAGATATACCACACATTCTTTTCAAAAGAATAAAATGGAAAATTCTTCTTTAAAAACTTAAGATTTCAAATTCTTAATTAGCAAATGTTTCCTTAAACTTCCATGTGAGAATTTCACCAATATTCTAAAGTATTAAGGAGTAGACAAGTTTTGTAAAATCATCAAGAAAGTTCTTTTCTAGAAATGAAATTTCTTAAGAATAAAATTTAGTAAAAACTTAGGAAATCATTGCTATTTATTAGAATAAAATGAACTTTAGGAAAACTAAGAATATGTAAATTTTAATCAGTCTTGATCACTATCAAGTAATGTTTAGGAGTTACCCTTTCAAACTAAGTTATAGGAATCTTAAGGAGACAAAAGAAAAAAAAAATTGGACAAATTTAATTATTTCCAAAAGGTTAAAAATAAAATTGAAAGGAGGAGATACTCACTTAAAATGATTCAAAGAATTTTTCTAATAAGCTAAAGTGGAAATTTCGACGTTTTGCTTTTCCAACTTCTAGAACACATTGTTTTACAAAAATCATTGTTGAGACAACTTCACTAAATTCATGCATATGATATGAATCAATATATATATATATATATATATTCAAAGGATTTTTCCAACTATACTAATATCTACATTTTGGTATAGTATTTTTGGATAAAGAAAAGTTTGCAAACTTATGTTTTGAAAACTAGAATTTTCGTGATGAATCTATACCTTATGGTTTCGGAACCTAAATGACTTTATATGACAAAAATAACCTTAGAAATGGATAGATCTTTTTTAATAGATAGAAAAAGGTATATAATATGTAAAATTTATAGTTAAAATGAGCAAGTTATGACCATTTCAAGTTGGAATTTCCACTTAAACGAATTTTACCGCAACTAGAGAATAGAATTAGAAATTTTGACTAGAGATTCTATGGAATACTCCTTTTGGATATTTTCTTTGTTTAGGAAACGAGGAGGAAGATGTGTACTATCATGAGGACTATTACGATTAAGGGAGTATTGTCAAACCATGGCCGAGTGAGTCTACTTCCTTTATTTTTATACTTATAAATGTGCTTGTAGTTTAGTCGCACTAGACTTAAGAAAAGATAAAATTGAAGATGCATGTGATTATAATGTCGATGAAACAACTTTAAGTATATCGAGCCATGAATTGCATATGATGAGTTGTGTCTTCTATTAGCATGTTGAAGGGTTTGAAATTGGATGATTATTTGCTAAAAATTGTAATTCAAATGGCTAGACTTTAAATAAAAATTGAGACTTGCACTTCATTTGTTGAGTCACATTTCATTGCTATTATATAATTGGTGGGATAAGTGTATGATAGTAGTGGTTGGCATAATCAGTAGTATCTATATGTAGCAAATAGGAGCCGAAAAAATCTATAAATTGATGGCAAGTAAGAGCCGATATGAACTACATGTTTTTTATGGCGATTAGTAGTGGGTAAGATCTATAAAATGGTTTTTAAAGAAATGGTGGCTGCTGTAATTGGCCGGAATACTTAACCCTGAATAAAGGGCGTAAATTCATTCAATATATAATTTTCAAAAAATTATATATCTTGTACGCTCATGTGTTTGTTGCATTCCACTTGCTTGTTTAATAAACTTAGTTATTGTTTTGTTTTTATGTATGATCAGGGTTATTTTCACTAAGCTTGTAAAGCTTACATACCTATAGATATTTGTACACTCAGGGCCATCTGTTCTTCCCAAGGTCTCACCATATCTACGTAAGTTTTGTTTTAGGAGCTTTTAAAGGAAATCTACTTGAAGGTTTAGATTAAAATTCCTTTAAAATTTTTTGATGAAGTGTTAAGTTATGTGTAAAGATTAGTAACCTTTATAAGATCCTTAGAAATTTAGCGGGGGAATGCCCCTGTGATTTATGTAATAGACTTTTATTTACTTTTATGAGATAACTTTATTTCTAGATTCTTGTATGTTCAATTTTACTTGCTTAAATCACACTTTCCAATAGCGTCTCTCATTATCGTATTGTACACCTTACATGTAATACCGAGACTTTCGCGTGACTAAGGTAGTCATTCTCAAGTCTTGATATTATATGTAGCGGATTGCCACGTTTAGGGTACCCTTTGGGACGTGATGTATATTCATTGATATAACAGATTCTTTTTAATAAACTTTATACAAATCTTCATATGTGTTATTTTAGAACAAGGTCACCTTTCGTGGTCAAAACCACGGCCTTGAAAGTTGGCTATGGTAGAAGCCGTGTTCTTCTTATCAGAGGTGCAATTCATGTTGACTTGGATTGTGGGTATAACCGCGGGCGTGATTCGTACTTTTGCTTTATATTCTTGCCTTTGGTTCATTTCTTGAAGGCATGGTTTGAGTTTGTCTTTAAAAAGCTTTGTTATTTTGCTTTAAATCTGGTTCAAACCACTTTAATTATTTTTTTCTTGATCTTAGGAGTTGAAAAACAACATTTACACAATAATAGCATAAATTTATAGGACTTTATCTAATTATAAATAAGATAAAATTTGAATTCCCATAAATTGAATAGAGTATAAATGACTTATCAACAAGCTAATAAGAAAGGTATGTTGACGAATGAGTATGTGTAGGTAGAATAAATTGTTAATTAATGTAGAATTGAAATTTTGATGGAAAGCTGATTTAATTAGAGTAAACTGAGACAAAAATGATGATAGAAATGGTGGATAATAATGTAAAGTGATGGGAAAAAAAATACCCCTTTAGGAAAGAAATGAAAAGAATCAATTTTAGGCTATAATTGATTTATTTGTCAAATCGGGAAGCTTGAAATGTGGTAAATTGTATACAAGTTGTTTTTATTTATATCAAATGAGAAATTAATACTTCTTCAGTAAAATGGTTATAGGAACAATTAAATAGGTATGAGACATGTTTCAGAAAAAATGCATGGACAATTGTGATAACCATGTGACTTAAGACTAGTTGCCAATGAGTTACAATATGGAATAAACCTAGGTAGCCAATAATAGATATGAAATTGGTGACATAATGTTAAATATGTTTAAGTGGTGATGTATTGACATTTAATTGGACTATGGGCAAGCGAACCCTTGATTGTAAAAATGGGCACCTATAAGTGCTTATTTAGTTATAAACTTGATGAGATGATTGTGGAATGCTTGCCAGAAATTTTAAAGGACTACATATTCTACATGGTGGAGAAATTTAGGGATACATGTTGGGATCCTAATTGTTATGTATTATATATATATATATATATATATATGAGTTTGTAGTCACAAGTAAGATGTTATGATTATAAATTGATGACCTAAGATATGTTTTAGAGATATGAAATTTAGGAATTACTTAATGGATGTAAAAATTCATATTTAGGTATTACTATGAAATTATGACCAACTTACCTAATTTTCCTCTTAATGACCAATGATAAAGGAACTAAATGCCAATGGAGGTAATTAGGATTTTAGAAGGGATATAGCGAGAAATTCTCACCATAGACACATTATGGATATTAATACTTGATATAGTAAATTTAGATAAGTGGATGATGGAAAATGGGAAGTAAAATTGGTTTAAGGTATAAAGGCTCAATATGCAAATAATGGTCTCAATGGGTAGCTCTTAGGTGATTAAGAGCTGGTTACTCAAAATAATGAGACCATTAACGAGTTGGTAACCTAAATCTCTAACCAACTCAAACCTAATAATTAAATAAGACAACTCGACACTTAAAACGAATGACATGGCCACCTAAGCAATGATAATTATCTATAACTAGACTCAATGTACGCAAACGAGTTGGATTTTCAATTAAGATCTATACCCACATGGACTTTAACCTTTGTAATTCAAGGAATAAAAAAATGAATAAGTATTATGATTAGTTTATTTCAATTTGTTCTAACATAGCATTTAAACCATGAATAGTTAATATTCATTAAATGTAGAAAGAAGAAAAAAGGTATTGAAACAATCACCAGACACGCAGTAAATGTGTGTTACTTGGTAGGATAGATTAATGACCAGACAAAAACTTAAACTTAGCTTAAATAAGTGTCGATTGCTGTCATGCCTCGAGGGTATCCTAGTAATAGTACACAAACCATATTTGTATACTATTACTAGTTAATCTTCAGAGAATGACATATTTTCAAAACAACACGATCTTTTAGTTGCATCGATAAGAAATGATAAATACATATAAGCCATAAATTAGTAAACATCTACTATCATAAGTAGTGAATATCATAATATTATTACAGACATAATTCTATTCCATAAGTCTCCAAATACATAAACTGATAATACAAGCACCAACTAACTTATAACTAGAAATAAAGATAAATAACATAACTCGAAGATCCCATATTCTTCTAGCTTCTAAGTTCTTGTCGGAGCATGCTCCTAGAAGATATAATCCATGGTCGTAGAGTCAACTTGAAAGGTCTTTAGGAGTGCAAGTGAAATTACAACATCAGTGAATAACTAGACATATTACACATCAAGCAAGTTTATTAACAAATCATATGTTATGCAACAATCAAGCATATGCATAGATACAAGCTTGGATGATCTAGAATCCAAACAAAAAATAGATTTGCATCCTCTTTTTAGGGTTGAAGAATAATTACTTAATAACCTACTTGCATAGGAGAGACTAAGTACACAGGAAAATCAATAATTCCTTGTTTTAGGATTATCACTTTAATTTTAGGATATTTTAATTGACCATTTCTTGTATCATACCTTAGAAACTCTCTAAATATTAATTATATCAAAGTGATACTATAGGCGATGTTCTTCGTTGCTACTTAGTTCCCGTAGAACCAATGGAACAAAGGAAACCTTGGAAGAACTAATACTAAGCATTAACAGAGAACCGAAATATTAATACATAGCAGGCTATCACGTTTTTTAATTATGAATAGTGCAATTCGTGTAACGCATGATTATT
The DNA here is from genome assembly GCA_024138025.1 of Combretum micranthum. Taxonomy (NCBI): domain Eukaryota; kingdom Viridiplantae; phylum Streptophyta; class Magnoliopsida; order Myrtales; family Combretaceae; genus Combretum; species Combretum micranthum. The sequence continues at coordinate 797,550 of JAMXBD010000591.1, forward strand.
TTAGTTATAAAGCCAGTAATTTATAGTCAGGCTTATGGTGATCATACAATACACACACAACATATAGCATGCTTTTCTCAAATCATCAGATAATTTGTATTATCACTTTAAATATCTTTGTTTGTCAACCAAACACATAGTTCACAACACATACCCAATACATTTCCACAACAACTGTATTATTATCTTTGCATTACATATGCAACTATTTATAAACACAAACAATGTAATAGATTTGAGTTACTCACTTGCTCATGATGGCTAATCATAATAGTCTATTGGGAAATTGTAAGCCCCGGCTTTCTTAGTAAACTAAGCTTGACTTCGAGAACTAAATCGGAAACCAACACCCTAAACCGGAATAGCTAGGCTTACAAAGAAACCTAGAAACCCTAAGTCCGGCTTCACTGAGAACAAAACCGTAGAACTTTTGATAGCTAAATAATATAGATTATAGTTCTAAAGAGTATATTGAAACATAAAAAGATTAGTTTTCGGGAAAATCTGTTTCGAACCCAACTGGGATCCATTATGAAAAATCGGGCCCTTGGGACTCGAAATTAGAAAAATATTTCGGAATACTCATTAAGATCGGAATTTAATAAGGAATTCAAAAATATATTTTTATAATTTTGCGGGTTATAAAAAATTACAGTTATAGCCTTTTTATCGTATTTTCTTTACTAACCGTTAATTTAATTATCTAATCTACTATTCATTACTATTCACAAGTACAAGCCCATACCCTACTCACACTCACAAGCCATACCTCTACTCTTACATCCTCACAATCTAACCTTACCTCATTACATCATATTCCTTACATTTACTTTTCCAACACATTTTATTACACAAATTAAATTTGAAAAATTGTAAAACTCTCATTTTCTCTACCTCTCCTCTCAAGGCCGGCGCAACCCTTCCTTTTCCCTCTCAATTTTTTTTTATATTTTTTCTTCTTTATTTTAATCACACAAACCCTAATTCAATTCCCTATATAAACTCTTTTATGCCATTCCTTTCTCTTTCTTCATTTCATTTTTGGAAAATTTTACAAACTCCCTCTCCTTCTCTCTCTTGTTGACGTTAGCCATACATACACACGCACGCTCATACACTTTTTTTTTCTTCCACTCCTCTTGTCTTACAAAGCTAAATAGGTATAGATCTAAACTTTACCACCACAAAAACATATAATGGCTAGATCATTCATGTGTGGATTCATAAAAATCCCCATGAGCTTCATGCTAGGGACATGAAACCACTAGAACATGATGATCAAGCCATCATAAGTTGCGGATCTTATGTTTAAAGCTCATATTTTTGTCATAATCGTAATGTATGTTCATATAGTGATGATTTCATGTAGGAATGTTGCTACTATATTATTATCATGGTAGTATACTTCATTTCATGCATCTAACATGATCATTACACTTAGATCTAGCTTTTAAACATCTATTCTTTTACATGATATTAGAGATCTCATTCATTTATTGTGTTTAAGATGAATAAATGGTCATAAAGATTTTCGTCTTATGTAAATGAATGATTTGTTATTTCTAAAAGTTAGGATATTTATGAAGATGAGCTAAAGAGCTCAAGAACAAATTTTGTTTCCTCAAAATGAACTTTTGTAAATTCAGATGGAAAAAGAGATGTATTTTGAAAACCTATTTTTCAACTCCAAAACATGATTTTTATGTGAAAAATGAAGAGCTTATGGAATAGGTGTCAATAAGAGATGATTTTAATAAGTTAATGGTAGATCTACTAAGAGAAATTATCCAACAAGAAATATTTACAAAATAAAAAAATTTGGATCTTAGGATAGTTACATGAAATTCGTAATAGGAAAAGAGGGTATGTAAACACCTATTTTTTAAACTCAAAATGGAAGTTTTATTACGGAAATGAAGTCCTTAGGGGATAGGAATAATGGAGCCTTAAATTTTAAAGTATCAAATGAGTTTTTCTTAAAGAAATCACTTAAGAACCATTTCTACAAAATTCGGATCCAGGAATAGCCAATATTCAAACACTTGTTTACAAAGTGAAAAATGAGGATTTTTGTTAAAAAATGCAGACCTTTGGGAATAGATATGGTAAAGACTTACATTTAGCAAGAATAAATAAATTTTATTAAGGAAAATCTCTAAAACAAGTATGATATGTCAATAACACAAAACTAGCCTTACTAAGTTAGGTATTTATGACATCTTGTTAAGTAAAAGCTTTCAAAAAAATGTTCTATAATAGAAAATCATCAAAAATATACATATAGGAAGCTCATAAAATAACATTCATGATAGTAATTTGTTAATATTGCATGCATATTTGGCATGGATAGTAGAAATATCATAATTCCTCACAAAAACAATTTCGAAAATGGATGTTCGGATACTGACTAGAACTGTTCGGAACTTTTCGAGGCTTAAAATTTTTCAAAATTTAGATATTATATTAGAATTAGATAGATCTTTCGAAGTAGATAGGAATCGGTATATATACTTTGCGAAATTTTGAGTTAAAATGACCAAGTTATGGTCGTTTAAGTTGGAATTTCCAATAATAATGAGAATAACGAACTTAATAGTTTTTTATGAAATAAAATGGATTAGATATGAGTTAAAATATTCATTTGGGTATTTCTTTCATTTAGGTGACTTGGATTCTGAGGATTCATTAGCACTGGATTATTATTGCTAAGAGATCGGTGACCAATGGCCGAGTGAGTATTACTTTCTAATTTCATTTCTTACTTGTATTTGTAGCAATTAGTTGCACTAGATTATGAGGCAAAAAATAAAATGGAATTGCATGATGGGAATTACAGGATATTATGTATGCTTGTTGATGAGTTGAGAAATTGTATTAAGAATATCGGAATCGGGTGATCAACTTATACTTGTTCAGAATATTATAGGATTAATTGTCTGCGAAATTGTTGATCACCTAGAAATTGGTATAAATAATTATTCGGATTGATAATAACATGGACATAATCACTTCATGTTGGGTATGGAGCATTAGCATATGTTGATTACCCGTGATCCTTAACCGGCTAAAAGTTGGTTGATCGTGATCCACAAATGACATAAATGAGTTCGTTGATCGTGATTCATAAACGACATAAGTTGGTTACCCGTGATCCGTAAATGGCACCTTAATTCAATGGTAGTACTACAGTATTCATTAATCTACTAACCCTGAATGGAGGACGTAAACCCATTTACATATGCTTTCCGGTTGATCATATGATTGTTTGTTCATGTTGTTGATTCATTCCGTATGGTTTAATAAATAACTTGATTGAATGATTTGATATAAATATCGTTATGAAAGTATTCACTCACTAAGCTAGTATAGCTTACCCCCACAGCTTTTTCTTATTGCAGTTTTAGTATATGGTTAAGGCCGAGGCGTCCTACTGAGCAGGTACAAGAATTAGGAGTTTCCATTAGAAGTTTGTGTTCGATTTTGTATAGACTTCCATAGGAAATCCTAATGTTTACCGAATGACTGTAAAAGACCGCTTTCAAACTTGATATTATTTTGTGGAGGAATGCCTCTGAAACTTTTGTAACTAATTATGGACTCAGGGTTTATATTCGGATGCCTATAGTATGGCAAATTAAATTATTTATCTCCATTGGTTCATGTATTCTATTGTCATAAAGGTATGCCTTGCATCTGCACATGACTTTGGAACGGTTGTGGTAGCAATTCCTAAGTCTCATATAGCTTGCGGCAGACTGTTATGTTTAGACTACCCTATGAGCCGTGACAAAAATCCTCAACGGTATCAAGATCACCTATTGAGATGAATAATAATATTCATCAATAAAACATAAATTATATAACTAATCTTCTATGAGTGTCTAAGTTTCCTATATTGGTATTTGATTTTATTCCTATTATTTGTATTGATCTTTTAGTGGTCTTATGGTAATAATTATTATTTAATATTTTATTTCCATTTTGCTTGTCTTGATTTTATTTGATATTTATATTTTTATCAGGTAGTTGTAAAGTTTATGTTCAGTAATCAATATTTTACCATTACTATTATTATTACTCTTATATCATTCCTTAGTTACCTATTATGGTAACTAATATTTATTTTTTATCATTTAGTTTCGTCGTGTTTCTTTTGATCTTTATTCATGTTATAATCTATTATTTATGAGTATCACATTATCTTTAATTCTAGCTTATCTACTTTTCCATTATTGTATATATATACCTATATAATACAACTATCGTAATTTTAATTTTTTATTATACACAAGTATTTTATTTGCAATAATTTCTAAAGATTATCTCTTAATCAAGCATTATACATATTAATATTAATATTTATTTTTTTATTTATTATATTTAAGGTTATGTCTCTTCTTCTTCTTTTTTTTTACATATATATATATATATATGTTTATCTTTGTTTGTGGACGAAACAGACTTCCATGAAAATTTACACGTATGCCAACATCCTACGCCGGTGGCGTTGAACTCAGGGATGCTGGTGTTCATATATTTTACATGTATCTTTATATCAGTGTATGTTGGCTCAAGGCCGCCAGCTTTACAACATATGCCGGCACCAATGCCACCATCGTTGAATCCAGTTTGCCGGCATTCGTTCATTTTATGTAAAAATTTTTTTACCAACTTCTATTTCCAATGTACGCCATCTTAACATTGCCGGCGTATTCTTGTACGCTACCGGCTTTTAGCACTTATACGATGGCATAGGGTCGTTGTTGATACTATTCATCGCCTTCCTCATTTTTACTCCATTTGTAACTTATTTTTCTTAAGTCATATGTATATTTTACTTATATTTAAATTACTTCTAAGTATTTTCACATGGTCTACAACCATTTCTCATGACATAATAGTACATACAACATCCTATAATCCTCATACTTGTGATTTCTTAACTTCTACATATATGATAATGCATTAATAGTGTTAAGATTAGATATTACCTTGTTTGAGATGATTGAAGGTGTTAAACTCTTTGAAAGGCTTGAAATCGAACCTAGGTTGATAGAAAATTGTTTAAACTACTTGTTAATCATGTAATCTAACTTGAAATGAATTGCACTTACCTTCTTTTGTTGATTTTCCTATGCTTGTTTAATGGTTAAGTTTATATAATTTGTTGGCTGGGTTTTGTGTTGTTATTTGAGTGATATGGTGTGTTTGGTGTTGCTCTCATAGGGCTGGTTTCATGCTCTTTAGTGGCTTTGTTTGTGACTTAATAAATGAGCATGTATATATAAGGAGAAGGCAGTATCTCTAGCACTATTTTGACCAAGAAGATGAAGTTTGTTCCACTGAATTTCTCATTTGCATGCATGATGTGCAATGCATTTATTGAGCTGCTGATTTGGAATTTTTTAATTGGTTTCTTCACATTTCCTTTCGACTTTTGTTGCTTAATTGACTCAAATCATCTCAAAAATTCGGCTATTCCAATATCTAGGAATTTCCAGCCTCTTATTGTGCGCAATTTGCACTGAATTTGTGCAAATAATAATATATAATTAATTTCCTTAATTTTAGGATAGTTTATTAAGTTAAACAGTACAAATATGTCGGTAATTTGAGAGTTCTCTCCAAAAATTTATTTAGGCTTCCACAAATTTTCTAAGTTATTATTGAGCTCAACTTTGGGTTTAAAGTTTACGCGATTAATTATTTTTAGGGTTTTATCTCCCGAGGTTAGGGTTTTCTAAGCTTAATAGACCAATTTTTGTTTCAGTCTCTAATAGCTTTAGAATTCCCTAACTAGAACAATTGTATGGTTCAAATATTTATTTGGAGTCTAGATTGTGAGTTATAGATCTTTTTTTGTTTCTATTATGTATTTATAACTCTAACGATTTATCATTGAATTATCGTTTTCTAACTATAAGCTTTTTTTTTGTTTATTTACTATTCAATACACTTGAAATCTCTTTCAAATTATTTTAATACTTTGAGTTTTCAATACTAGCTGTGAAATCTTATCTTTGGTATCTGTTACTATCTATAGGACTTTGCTTTAGGGTTTTAAGTTATATATAAGTTCATTATTGCTTGTGGCTTTAATCTAAGGTCCTTATTGAGTCTTACACTAACCTTCTATTTTCTATATTTGTATTTCTATTCATTTCTATTTGTATGAAAGATCTCGAGGTTTACAGTTGCTACTTGGCCACTTACTATAGGACGTGGCACCCTTGGACTGGGTTGTGCGCTTGATCATAACTTCGGAAGGATACGATAGATTGGGCACTTAGGCCCCCCCCGAAATGTGTGGTTGGGCTCCATGAATAGTTGAAAGGGGGATTTTTGAGACTATATGGTCAATTAGAGTAAGGATTAAGTTGCGACGAGTTATATGGGGAGTATGGCCCTTTATAAAGCGTCACAATAGACTATGCTCATTGATGGCAGGATGTTAGGAGATAAGCTAGATGAGAGTACTGCGTTGTTTCTTTTTTATCTGATAAGTTTTGGAGGCTTGTCAATCTCCTTTCCTCGATGCATGGACGAGGAAGGGACTCCTTCTGTTGTCCATTGTTCAACAGGAGTCATGAGTACTCTTGTATGTGTTAGTGTTTCTAGGATATTGGAAATACATTGCTTGTGGACTTTAAATTAATTACTTATGGATGTTGCATTAGAATAGGCACGTGTGACATGCGTGCATATATATCTTTATTGTGTATTGGACTTTGCCACTCATTTTTTAAAATTTCAGGTACCGAAGATGACATTTATGTGGATTTCTGCTATGATCTTTGGGTTTTGAGTTTGGTGACTTAGAGGATTGAGCGTTTGATGTTGAATTACTAGGTTATCTTTATGATGCTTTGAAGTATTTTGTTTTTATAAATATTTGATGGATAACTGTAAACTTTAAACATCAAACTACTTTACTTTTATGAGCCTTGGCCAGTTTTCTTTTGATTTCAGGTTGAGCTTGGCCCCTTTTTGATATGCCCAAGTGGACTTTATCATGTTTTATGTTTTCCTAAAAATCTTTATCAAACATATCAATTTTAACCAAAATCATGGAAAAACGAATGATACTCTTGCAAAATTTTTATAAAATTAATAATGATTTCTTAATTAAAATGTAATTAGCAACCCACTTAGCTTAATGAACACCTTAGATGTATTACTAAGGCTAAATTGCAATGACTTGTGCACTCAGGGTGTCACAATAAAATTACAGGGTTTCACAATGTTAGTCCCCGCTACTAGTGGCAAGTCGAGTGATCAATCAAGCTAAGGAGAGAGGAAGTCCTCACATGTATGACAATTGTGAGAGGGGGACACTGACTTCAATTATTTTCTTTTAATAAGTATTTCTCTATTGTGATTTACGTTACCCTAATGTGGGTTTATTGGTTATATGTGTATTCATAGCTAGTGGAGAAGTAGATTTATTGCATAGGGGACCAAAGCAAAGTGCTAGAAAAAGAGTAGCTGAAGAGAAAGCCAAAAACGACAATCACATTAAGATGACGAGGAAGGTAGATCTCTTGAGTGTTCTCAATTGTTTACTTCATCATAAATATGATTAATGCTAAGAGAAGTAGTGCCATCCTCATTAAGTTAAAGTTAAAGGAGTATACCATCAATCACCTACAAAGAGAAAGAGATGAAGTTAGGGAGAGGGTAGTGGCACTGGTGGGTGATTTAGTTGCATAAAGGCAAAAAATGCATGAAGAGTAGCATGCTTTTATAGATGAGAGATTATCCAAGAAGGTGCACGTCTAATAGATGAAAGTTATCGAGGAGGCTCGAGATAAAGAGAAAGTAATGTTGTGTTAGCTTTCTAAAGCATAAACAATGTTTAGGAATTATGGACTTCAAGTTAGTAGGTTGGCTAAGGAAGTTGGAGCCTTAAGAATTGAAGTCTAAGATCTCAAGTTGAGGAAGATCATTCTTTCAGTGGTTAAGGAGAGAGTGCTAAAAGATTATTTCTAGAGTGAGCATTGAGAGGACAAGGGGGTTGGCAATATGCAAGAAGTTGTTAAGCCCACAATTTGAGACTTCCTTAAAAAGTGCACATGAAGTCACATTGATTGGATTGTTTGGCAAGATTACCCAGATGCTAACTAAGATGTGGAGATTACTGAGAGTGATCAGGTTGAGGAGGCTTGAGCCAGGTTTAAGGGAACTGGGTAATCAGATGGGCTCTAAGGGAAAGTTGTTGAGGATACTGTTGAGTTTGTCAATTTCATTTCTAAGCAATTGGATCCTATGAGTGGCTTGGTTTGTTCTTTTGAGGACACAACTAATCATGTACATCCTAATTTTGAGCAATTAGCTATAATGGACCCTTTTGTGATGCTTATTGCCATTGCTGAAGAACAAGGGGAAAGGACCAACGATGTGTCGAGTGGCAATGTTGGTAAAGGCTATGTCTTTTGATGGGGTGACAAATGATCCTCCATTTATGTTGATTAAACCTTCTGAAGTAGAGTAAAGGGAAGCTCGTGATTTGATCAATGAGTTGACCTAGCATGTCGAAGTCAATTGATAGCTTGTGATGTAGTTTTTCGTTCTCTTTTGTTGAAAGCATGGGGTATCATTCCTCTTTTATGTAGATTAGTAGGTTTTTGCCAATCAATTCATGTTATCTTTTCCCCTTGTAACTCTTGGTTGGTATGCCAACTGTTTTCCTTGTACTTTGTAATTTCGTGATTTATGAAACATCAAATGGTTAACGTTCTTTTTCAATTATCCTTTTACATCCATCTCGTAGTGATTCCATCTTTGTGAACTTGATTTTCTCTTTACTAAGCGTTGTGAATGGCCAGTTGAATACAGGGCTTGATGTACTTGATAAATTTAATTTAATCCTTAATTATAAGTGCTAAAACATACTTTATTTGGTTATTTTTATGACTAGTATTATGAAAATGACGCTTAAATTGCTTATTATTTAATTTCAGGCTTTTAAAGTGGATTGCAAGAAAATAAGAGATTTTGTCAAGTTTTATGAGCTTTGGAATTGATTTAATGAAGAAAAAAAATACATTTTTTGATTGACACAACGTAGACACAATCATTTCTTTCAAATTTATTGAATAATGTTACAATTTGTTTTATTGCAATGGATAAGCTCTCAAAAGTTATTATCTTCTACCCATGACATCCTATTTAGAAGCGCCCATCAAAATTTGACCATTGCTTAATTTTTGCCTCTTTTGCCCCTACAGTGGATGCTCCTCGAGGCTAGTTTTTGTGACTACCATCTAGATGGCATGTGCTATTATCAAACATCACTTAGAGAACTTCACTTGTTTGATCTTCAATCTTTAAGGAGTCCAAAATTCAACCAGTAAAAACAGAACAAAGAACTTCTTATTGCCTAGAATCCTTGCCCCGATGTTTGGACTGATGTGCCTAAGAGGACAATCACTAGGACATCAATGAGAAAACAAACATAACACACTTAGGAAGATGATTATTAGGGCTCTCACAACAATCTTTTGGATATAGATTACATTATATTAGGATATTATGCACTAGGAATAACAAACTACACCGTTGCTAATTTGATATGACTCACACATTAACTCATGTGGTTTGTTTACCACAATCATGAAGATTGATAAAAACGAGATTTGCTTGCCATAATCCAATTAAGGCTTGATAAGAATGTAGAATTTCTCCATATTGGATTGATAAGAGAAAGATTTCAAGAGTAAGAACTCTCAAGAAGAAATCTTATTCAAAATCTGATAATCAAGAAGGTAAACCCCTAGATTTTACGATAATCTAATAAGTGAAACCTTAGAGTCGATATCAGAACCGAAACCCTAAAGTCAAATTGAGTCAACTATAAACCTTAGAAACCCTAGATTTGAACGGATAGTCTCTAAAATCCTAAATCATTAGATAAGTTAGAAAAATGGTATGAATCTGAATTATAAGTTGAATATACGGTATATACCCTAAAACGTCAAGTTTGTTTGAAACTTTAATCGTTTCAAGGTCTTTTAATATAAGTTTCAATATCTGAACACTGATATGCGAATCAACATAAAATATTTTGATAAATAGTTTACACTAGTGTAATATTAAGATATCTATATAATATTAGATAAAATTTTATCGAATCATAAAAACGTTGGTTATAGCCTTTATACATATATTTTCATCCCTACTAGTAGTCAATTTGTCTCTTTTACTATTTATTTACTATTCATTACTATTCACATCAATCACTTTTTTCTTACACTCTTCCACCCTATTCTTAGAACATCTTACACCTACACTTATACATATCTAATTACCATACTTTATTACGCTTTTCTTAATCTTTTTCTTCTTAAATTAATTTTCCCTCTCTCTCTCTCTCTCTCCCTCACATAGCTGATGCTCCCCTCTCTCTTTCCCTCTAATTTTATTTTCTTTTTCAATTTTTCTTTCACTCATTTATTCACTCATTTTATACTATAAATACCCATCACCTCTCTTACTTTTGCACTACACTTTTCTTCCTTACCAAAACTCCTTAATTTATTTTCTCTCCTCCTCTTCTCTTCCTAACTCATGCGACAACCCCCTCCATTTGTCTCCTCCATATTTTTCTTTCATATTCCCATTTTAGGTAAAAACACTAAACACTCTCTATATATTACGATTATGTGATGTGTATGTGTATGTCTTTAAATGTTTTTCATAAAAATCCTCATGATGCATGATGCTAGGAGATGCTAGGAAATGCAAGATAATACATTGAGTTCATGCCACACAATGTTATGTTTATGATGTGTTCATTTCATTTCTTGTTTACTAACTTGACTTCCTATATGTAAATATGTATAAATAAATATTTATAATCTTTAGAGCATATTGCTTACTACTCTAACTTATTTGATTGTGCTCTTTATCTATTTATTTACATGCTTTAAGACTTATCCATTTCAAGTCACAATAAGACTAGTCAACTTCTAGTCTTAGATTGGTTTAAAAATCAAGTCCAAATGAGATTGGATTATTTCAAGTCTCGAGGAGCCTTGACAAAAATCCGAGACCCCATTTTTTTTATATATTGCTTTGATTTTATTTATTATACATGGTGACTGGATTATTTCAAGTCTCGAGGAGACTGGATTATTTTAAGTCCAAGGGAGACATGATTATTTCAAGTCCTAAGGAGACTTGGTTATAATCTAAGACTTCCATGTTTTTACTTTTATTTTGCATATATTTTCATTTATGATCTTGTTAACTTCTTTTTTGAATTAGTTTTACTAAGTTAAATGTTCACAAGTTTGGTTTATGTTTATATACATAAATGCTCATAGTGATGTTATCATAATAGTAAAATAAATCATTCAATTTTTAATGTTGACAATTCGTTATTACGCGTATAATTTTCTAAAACTTATTGTTCAAGGCCTTAGAAATCTCTTGTACAAAAGAAAAATTTGAAAACAAAACCAATCTATTATCTATCACAAATATTGTGACCTTATCTTATATTTTAAAAATTTTACAACATGAAATTCTTTTCTTAAAAAATACATGAAAAACCAATGTTTTAACAAATAAATTTTAAATAAAAATATTGAATAAGAATTGTAAATATAAAATAAAGAGTGACACTTTATCTTAAATATCAATTCATCTATTTATATGTATTAAGAGATAACTGTTCATACATGTTTTCAAGGTTGAAATTTTGTAAACTTAAGAATTTTCAATTGTCATAAACTATTCAATAGGAAATTTTTCTTTTGAGCAATACACTAGGGTTATG
>JAMXBD010000592.1:600000-809041 GCA_024138025.1 Combretum micranthum
ATTTAGATAAATAAAAAGTCAAGTGGTCAAAAGATACTCTTTTTGGTATAAAAAATACTCCAGCTTAGTAAGGCACTAGGTAATGATTAATAAAATATAAACAAAAGTAACTTTTTATATAGGACGTTTTAAATTATATATTATTTTTATTGTTAATTTAAAATATATTAATATTTATTTGTCCTCAGTCAAAGAAATGACGCTTATTGAATCTTTTTCACAATTAGATACACTGGACCAATTGCATGGAAAAAGGCTAATGGGCCATTCGAAGGCAGAGAAATCGGTTCATAGCCGCTGATCGGAGCATGATCTGACTGGTCAAACATATCTAGTGGGTCACTACTGATAGTGAACACATTTTAACTTTGTCATGGGCCGAATTGCATGATGTCTCAAGCTTTCAGAAGCCTGATTTGTGCATTGGGCCATCTAGCTATTCAGATAAAACCAAATGGATTTAATTATAAAGCAATAGCTAAACTAATTTGGCTGCTGATGCGAACTACTCTGAATGGGTAACCCTTGACTAGCTTTTGGACTGACTAAAATAACAGCCCATGGGCCTTCAACAAAATCAGATAAATCCAACTAACAGATGCAGAGAAAACTGCACTGTAAGTGGAGTGACAAAAACAAAGGCCAATTGCTTTACAATATAATAATAAAAAAAACCGAAACTCAAGAATGCTTTCACATTTCATAATTTATTAAAACAAATATATAACCCTTATATAATATTAAAGCTCTTAATCTATCACCATTTATCGTTAGGGGTTCAAATAAGCTGGGCTAAGCTGAGCTAAGATGAGCTAGGTGTTTGCCACTATGAACTTGACTCAAATAGGGTTAGAGTTGAGCTTGTTTAGCTATTTGAGCCTAAGCTAGCTCGTGTTATATATATAATTATATTTTTTTAATTGTATTTATAATATTAAATTAATATAAATAATTATATGTAATATTATATTAATATATTATTATATATATTAAATGAGCATTTAATAAGTGTAGCTCGCAAACCTTTAACAAGTCTGACTCGCGAGTCTTCAACAAGTTTGACTCGTGAGTCTTTAACAAGTCTATTCACGATCCTGGCTCACAAATCCCTAACAAGCCTGTTTGTGAGCCTAAAGACAAGCTTTGGCTTGGCTTGTTTAGCTAAACAAATTTGAGTTCAAGCTCGAGTTCAATTCGTTTAGCTAAATAAGTGAGGCCAAACTCGAGTAACTTGCAAGTTGGTTGGCTTGTTTTCAGTCCTATTGATGGTCTTTAGTGATACTTTTGGGATTTTCCTAATAATTTGGATATATACATATGTATTCTTTAAAAGTTATAATGAGTAAAATTATTATGCTAATGGTCTTATATTATGGTAACATTAATATTGGCCTCCTAAGTGGGATACTTAGGCTGAATCATTACTCTCTTATTGCAACAACTGAAAAAAATAGGTAAAGTAATGTTTATAGGTTTAAAAATCTATTTATACCTAGTTAATAGTTTCAAGTTATATCTAAAGTTTTCTTCTTCTTCTCTTTTTTTCCCACATAGTATATGTAATACTCCCAAACTTTTCATACTCAGTTAGTTAGTGGAAATACAAATATATCGGTATATTAATATGTGGTTAGATAGTTGAGCATAATAGAAATTTGTAGAATGAGCTTAGATTCTTAATTTTCATTTTCTAAATCATCAAAATTTTCAGTAGAATTCTCTTATAGGAATCTTTTTATTTAAATAATTTTTTTAAATCAAAATTTGTTAAATCTTTTTATTAATTTTATTTTCTTGTTTCTTGAAGTTTAGAAACCATAGAAGCCCATTTCAAGATGTAAACCCAAGCTCCGATATTCAAACAAGCCCATGAGCCCATAATCTTAATTCCTTGTTGTGCTCCCACATGCACCTAATCATTTCATTCTTATAAATAATTATAAATGTACCAAAAACTCAAAGATTTCTTTATGGATAATTATCTTAATAAAATTACAAAAATAATCCTCTAAGAAGACTCTATAGCAAACGTCATTTTCAGCTGAAGAAACATCATCATCTTCATTAAATTTTCCTTTCGAAATCCACGAAAATTCTCTTCAAGCTTCTATTTTCAAGTAAAGACTAATTTAGGTAAAGTAACACTTACTTTCTTTATTCATTAGCTTCCTTATTTCTTCCATAAAACTAATTTCTGTTTTCACAAGCTCTTAGATGAGTTTGAAGTTTAGAAGCTAGAGCTAGATTAAGTTTAAGCTTACGTAAACTTTTATAAATTAAAAGAGATGGGCAATAGAAATTATCTTGTTAACCTGGTTGAGAGAAGGGTTATTGATGTTAGATAAGTAAAGTTTTAGTAATAAAGTTGATAGTTTAGTACTTAAATACATGTATGATGAGTTTTGTTTGTTTGATAAGTTTAAAGTTATGTATATGAAATAAAAGATATGAATATGTATGTGTAGTGTATATATGAACCTATTGATGTTTGATGTTAAGTTTATATATTGATATTGAAATGTTCTTGTTGAAAAGAGATCATATTAGCAAGTTAGATGTGTAAAATTTTTAAGATTTCAAAGTAAAGAACATTAAGTCAGTACCCTGTTTATCATGGGCTTAATGAAGGGTGTTATCTTCTCAGAAGAAAATTCTTGGCTAGATCATGAGCATGATCATACTCGTGATCTCCTCGGCATGAATTTCACAATTCAATCACGACCACGATTTAAGCCACAATTATATCACGGTTATGACAAAGGGCATGATCTCTTCTGTGTGTTTTTCAAAGTTAAAAACGCCTTTAATCATGGTGTGATGATGCACATGATGAGAATCACGTCTCTATCATAGGTGCAATCTTGCTTGTGATCCATATCACAGCCTTGACCACGACTGTAATAGATCCCTTGACATTGCTCACCAAAAAAATAAATAAATAAAATAACAATAGCAACAATAAGGAATAAGTATATAGATACATACATAAATACTAATTTAAGTATTTGCATAAGATTTTAATTAAGTTAATTAGATGAATATAAACTTAACATTTATTAGTGAATGAGAATTTTAATGACAAAGAAAATAATTTTCCTTGAATTAGAATGTAATACAAGACTCATATTTACACAAATAAGGTCAAAACTTGGTCAAAACTTAGTCAAAATTCTAGGAATTAAAAAAGGAAGGCAATTAATTAGAATAAATGAGAAAACAATAAATGATAAAAAATTCCTAAATAGATTTCTAATCTAATTAATATACTTGGAATCCACTTCTATCTACACTCCCCCTCAAGTTGGGTTGTATATGCTATACAATCCCAGCTTGGATTTGAATTCTTCGAAACTTGTCTTTGGAAGAGCTTTAGTGAGAATATCAGCAATTTGCAACTGAGGAGGAACGTAGCTCAATTGAACAGTTCCATTATTGACCTTCTCGGATATGAAGTGTTTGTCAATTTCCTCATGCTTAGTCCTATCATGATGAACTAGATTCTTGGAAATACTAATAGCTGCTTGGCTATCACTGTACATTTTTATTGTTTTCGTAAAATCTGCCCTCAATTCCCTTAATAGTCTTTGGAGCTTATTCCTTCACATATGCCTAAAGCAAAGGCACAATATTCTGATTCCGCATTACTCCAAAAAACTACTATTGTTTCTTACTTCGCCAAGTAACTAGATTACCCCACATATATGAATAGTAGCCAGATGTTATCTTCTATCAGTTAACTCTCTAGCCCAACTAGCATCAATATAGACTTCTATCCCACGTTTTTCACACTTTTCAAAGATCAAACCGTGCCCAGGTATCATCTTTAAGTACTTGAGAATTCGATTCACAGCTTTTAAATGTTCTTTACCGGATTATTTATGTATTGACTTACCACACTGAAAAAAAATGTTATGTTCAGTCTGGTATGTGAGAAATAAATTAGTTGCCTACAAGCCTTTGATAACTTCCCTTGTCAACTAGGTTGATGTCTCTACTCTTGTTTATTCTTAAGTTAGGGTCCATAGGAGTTTCTATAGCCTTAAAGCCAAGCATTCCAGTTCCTTTTAGCAAGTCCAAGATATATTTTTGTTGTGATATAACATCTTTTCCTTTGATCAAGCTACTTCCATGCCCAAGAAATGTCTGAAAGGACCAAGGTGTTTTATCTCGAATCTTATCACAAGCATCTTTTAAGCATGGCAATTTCCTTTGAGTCATCTCCTGTCATAATTGTCATCTACATACACAATGAGAATAGACTTTTTTCCTTCTATGAAAATTTCACAAATAGAGTTTGATCAACTTGACATTAAGTGTAGCCATTCTTCACCACAACTTTAGTAAATTGTCAAAACAAGCCCTAGGAGACTGCTTTAGGCCATACAGTGACTTTTTCAACTTACAAATTAATTGGTTGTTTAAGGACTTTCTAAACCGGAAGGGGCTTCCATGTAGAGATCCTCTTCAAGATCCCCATTCAAAAAGGCATTTTTTATATCAAGTTGATGTAGGGACCAATCTTGATTTAATGCAAGAGATAGTATAACTCGAACAGTGTTAAGTTTGGCAACTGGGGCAAAATTTTCTTGATTATCAATTCCATATGACTGAGTAAAGCCCTTTGCTAACAATCTGGCTTTGAATCTTTTGATACCCCATCTACTTTGTATCTAACATAGAATATCCACTTGCATCCCACTGGCTTCTTCCTTAGAGGTAACTCTATGAGAGCCTAAGTGTCGTTAGTTTCTAGTGCTTAATCTCTTCCTCAACAGCCTATTTCCATGTTAGGATTTTTAGACCTTCTTGAACCATATTAGGAACCTGTACATTATCAAGAGTTGAGACAAAGCTCTATATACAAGTGTCAATTTCCCATAAGCCACATATCTTTCAATTGGATGATTTGTACATGTTCGAACACTCTTTCTTTAAGTAATGGGTAAAGCCGGGTCATCAACAAAGGGAATAAGGGATTATTTAGAAGAATCCGTACTAGTGTGTATCTTTGAGATAGGAGGATCCTTTGAGGCAAGGGTATCCGATTCAGGTTCTTGACAGTTCCTGAATGTGTTATGTCCTCTACAGATTCACGGAGTTCTTGATCATTTGATCTAAGTTGGAGTGGAATGGACTCAAATGAATCATCATGAATGGTATGATTTTCAAAATTTGAAGACTCAAAAGTCTTATATTTGGCTGATCATTTGGACTAGATGTGGGATTAGGATTCTTAAGCGACTCGACTGATGGTAAAGTAATTTGTGTGATACTTAGATAAAGGAAAGTTGGGATCAGCTGTCTTGGAGTGTTTCCCAAAGTTGGTATTCCCTAGATTTCTCCCTGAATGGTAGATTTAGGAAAGAAATATTGGTGTTCAAAAAAAGTGACATCCATAGAATGGTAGAATTTTTTAGTGAAAGGTGAATAGCACTTGTACCCTTTTTGATTAGATGAGTATCCAAGAAAAATACGTTTATGGATTTAAGGTCAAGTTTGGTTCGATGTTGTTGGTGTATATGGACAAAAGATGAACATCCAAATACCTTGGGTGGTAGGTTGGAAGAAAAAGCTTTGATATGTAGAAAGGCTTGTATAAAGATTTGGCGAGTTAATTGGAACTGGAGAACATGACTGGGCATTCTATTAATGAGATAAGTGGAAGTGAGTATGGCTTCCCCCCAAAAGTGCTTAGGCACATGTTTAGAGAACATGATTGATCTTAATACCTCAAGAAAGGTGTCTATTTGTTCTTCGGCTACTCCATTCTGTTGAGGGATATTAGCATAAGAACTTACATGAATTATTCCTTGTTCTGAGAGGTAAGAACCAAGTACAGAGTTAAAATATTCTTCACCATTATCAGTCTTAAGAACTTATATTTTCCTTTTGAATTGGGTGTTGATCATAGTGTGAAAGGATTTGAATATGGCCATCGGTTCTGATTTTTCTCTCATAAGGAATGTCCATGTGACTCTAGTATGATCATCTATAAAAGATACAAACCAACGATCCCCATTAATATTTTTCACTCTTGAAGGTCCCTAAATGTCACTGTGTATTATGGAAAAGGATGAAGATTTATAGGGAATGTTAGGATATACATGCCTAGTATGCTATGTAAGTTGACAGATTTCACAATGATAAAATTTGGAATTTTTATTGATAAATAGATGAGGAAACAACTTTTCAACATATGTAGAATTAGGATGGTCAAGGCAAAAATTCCATAACATAATAAGACTCTCATTTAAAACAAAAGCCGAATTAGAAATATGCTAAAAAACACAAAAGTGAACTTGTTTATGTAGGGGAGGCCATTGCACATTTCAACACTGCCAATTACCTTCCCTGAATCCACTGCTTGAAATTCGCAAAGATTTAAATAGAATTTAGTCACACAATTCAAGTCACGAGTAAGTTTATTAATAGAAATTAGATTGCGGTCTAATTTTGGAACATCAAGGCGAATGAGGATGAAGATCCTTCATTAATTTTATGGATCTTGTTCCTATCACTTTTGAGAGTGATCCATCAGCTATCCACTATTGAAAGATTTGAATATGGACTGTATCTATAGAAGGCCTTAATATCTCTAGTCATGTGATATGAGGCTCGGAATCAACTATCCAATGTTTTAATTTCCTAGTGATAGGAAAATGAGAATTGTCAATGACATTACTATAGAAATTATTGGAGATATTGGAATTTTGCTCAAATCGGAAATCGCTTCTAAGGATTAGGTAATTTGAGGACTCATGTCATGGTTAGACATGATGAAGGGAGATCAGCAAACAATAAATTAGGTTTCAGAGTATGGCTCTAATACCGTGAGAATTTTGAAGAGAAAGAATATAATTCTCCTTGAATTAGAATGTAATAGAAGACTCATATTTATACAGATAAGGTCAAAACTTGGTCAAAACTTAGTCAAAATTCTAGGAACTAAAAAAGGAAGGCAATTAATTAAAATAAATAATAAAAAATTTCCTAAATAGATTTCTAATAAAAGATCATAATTAATATACTTGGAATCCACTTCTATCTGTAGTAAATTATAATTTACAAGAAATGTTTTCCTTTGAACAACAATTGTGTACTTCGAGTCTACTGTTTGGCTTATAACAAATCTCGAGTATCTACTCTGGTACATAGTAACTTGAATGATGCATGTTAGGATAGGCATTTTAAATAAACTAATATTTAAAGATAACTAATTGATTGATGCTTGTAATTGGTCGTTTAATCTGATCCGAGGAGCAACAACCATACTAGGCTAGTATGGTAGTTAAGTGCTTAAGCCACCACTTATCATTATTAATGATGGTTCAAAGGTGGCTCAACAAGTAGCTGATAGGGTAAACGGTATCTGTGTAACGTTTACTTAAGCTTGGTGAGAAGTAATATGATTTAATTCATGACTATAGGTGTCGATTGAATTAAATGATATTATGAATTAAGATAAGTAGAGTGCGTAATGGCTGTGAACCCTAAATAATGCTGTTATTTTAGATATTCATATAGGACATATAAATATTTGGTCTGCTTATATCAACTCTCTAAGCAGTTGCTACTATTTATGACCCCCAAATTCCCACAAGCGTGGGGTCGGAGTATGAGTACTTCATTTTTGCTTTATAAACTTAAAAAAAAATGTTAAGGTATAATTTATTGGATGTTGCATTGCATTAGACTAAGTGTGTGTGTTCATCTTGTTTGTGATTGTGTTACTGTTAACTAGGCTTTAGCTCGCATTTTCTTTTAAAGGTATTGATGATTATGATGATAATTCTTATGATCACATAGGATATGGCACATATTTTGAAGAGTTTCTTAATGAGTGCAACAACTACAAACCATGGACATATGATGTATTTATTTTATTTAATACTTAGTTTTTACTTTACAAACTTGTAATTTTATTAAAGGCTTAGGTGAAAGCCTATTGTCTGTAATTTTAATATATTAGAGTTATGTTAATGTTTTGAGAGATTAAACCCTATATTTTTTAAGTACCCATGGATTGGTACTGAATTGTGTGTGTATATATATATATATATATATATATATGTAGGGTTAATTTCATTAACAATACCTGAAATTTTTCAATTTAATTATGTTGTACCTAAAAGAATTTTTCCCACAAAAATACATAAACTTTTAAATTTTTTCATTGGTGGTCATTTAGGTAGGATTCCAATAAAAACTTCGATCAATTGATTACCTATCCATTTTCTCACTCCAACCTGGCATATTACCTATCCTAATCAGATGAATTTTTTTTTCTATCTCCTACTTTATACTAAATATCCTTAAATCATCTAAACTTAATTAAATTTTTTTTTGTGTGTGTATGTTTTGCATTATTAATGTGAATGTGTTGTACATGTTAAAGTTGTTTAAATTGTATATTGTTGTGACTTAGCATTAGAATGAAACTTGTTTTTGTATTAAGTTGTTAAACCTTGTTGCTAAAAAAAAAAAACTTTTAGAAAGTCCAAGTCCAATTTTTGCTACACCAACCAAGCCCAAGCCCAAGTCTAAAAGCAAATGTCTTAGGATACAAGAAAGTCAAAGGTAGATTTTCTAGATAATTATAAAAAAAAATTATCAAATATCATAATCCAAAACATACGAAAACTGACCTTCACACACACACATCACTTCCAATCACATTCTTTCATCTTCTTGAATCAAATTTTTGTTCAAAACTTATCAATTCCCTTCAAGACTTCATCTAAAGATCAAGACTAGCTAAAGTAAAGTTTTGTATTCTTTCTCATCTTTTAAACACTTATTTCTTGCATGACTATGAAATTTGTCTAAATGAGTTTTAATGAATTATAAGTAGCTTGGTAGAACTAAGATAATTTCTAGACTTGAATAATTTTTAGAAACTTGGTAGAATCAACAAATGAATTTGTTTATGGTTGTTTTTATGATATATGAATTGTATGGTTGTAGGTTATATTAGTGATAGAGTTGTGAAATTACAAAGGAAGTTATGGAAGTTGTTTAATGAAGTGGATATTGAGTCTATATATGTTAAAAGTTGTCGAGTGTATAATAGATAGGATATGAAGTTGTTTTAGTTGCTTTTATAGATAAGTGAATTGGTATGATAGTAGCAATGCATCAACGTTGAAATTGAAGTTGTGAATGGTGAGATGACATAAATATGAAGTTTATGTATATATGATGCTGCTAAGTTGATGTAATGAGTATATATGAACTAATTGAAGCATAAATATGAAGTTAAAGTGGAAAACGTAACATGTTTTTTTTTTCAAGATGATCACAAGAGGAACACAGGGTCGTGTATTAAGGTGTGTTTTTCATGATTTCAAAAATCAAGCTAATCGAGAAGAAGCATGGTAGTACATGGGATATTCTATCCAACTGTGTTTCTCTCTAATTTGTTTAACAAGTGTATTTTAGACAGCATGGGATAAACACGCTTATCTAACATGATTGTTTCTCTTTATTTTAAAAAAGAATTAGTTTTCATTTATACACTGGAACATGGGTTATTCTATTTTCCTCGTGCTTCTCTTGGTCGTTGAAGTGCTTATATAATGAGGAAATACGGCAAGAACATAGCCACTTATATCTACAGTGCTTCTCTAAGCAAAGTTAGCAACCCAAACACATGATTTGTAATCTACCATTTTTCTCACTTAAAGGAAACACAGGGACGTCCACGTTCGTGTACTTACCTGTGCACTCCTTTAAAAATATATGTTTTTTTAAATTTTCAAAATTTAAAATAATGGAATGTGAGATATAAATATATGTATAGATGTATGCTAAGATATGTTTTGATAGGAGTTTTTTATTAAATTAAAAATTTGATAAATGTATTAGTTGTAATTATGAATTAACTTTAAATTTTGTATAAATTGATTTGTTTTAATAGTGTCCCTACTCGATTAGATGTATCTGCTAGTCTTCCACAAAAAATATTAAATCTTTCAAGTATGCAGTAACTTGATTGTTGAGTGCTAGGTTATGCATTATTAATTCAACTCAACTCTAATTAAAGATTGATTTAAAAGTGTTTCAATTGGTTGTGCTTGTATCATTCAATCTGATCCGGGAGTGACAACCTTACTCGAAGTCGAGCATGGTAGATCAGGCACCTACATCACCCCTGTCATAATGCAATAACGATTTATAAGTGGCTCAGTAGGTAATAAAAAGGGAAAACGATATCAGTGTAACATATGCTTATTTTTAAAATGAAATAATATAATTTGGTTTACATTTATAGGACTGGTTGAACTTAGTTTATAAATTATGTTAAGTAAAGATGAATAACAGCTATGGACCTTAGATGTGATTATTATTTGTAAATTTATGTAGGAGGTATAAGTATTCAGGCTGCTTATCAACCCCCTGAGCAGCTATTGTTATTCATGATCTCCAGGTTCCTAAGAATTGCAATCGAAATTTGAACACTCCAATGTTGATTTGTTTACTTAAATAAAGATAATTAATTTATTGGTTATTGCATTACATTAGTTAAGAATGTGTGCCACTTTATATTTACTTGTGTTGCTATGTATTGGGCCCCTAGCTCATTTTTTCCCTTCCAAGTGTTGATGACGATAAATTCTATGATGCTTTGGGATATAAGATAGACTTTGAGGAATTCTTTACCTAGTGGGACGACTAGGAACCATCTCCTTATGATGTTTTTAAAGAGATCCTTTCAAGACTTTTAAATAGGATGTAATAGTTTTCTTTTGAGGCTTACTCATAAGCCTAAGAGTCATAATTTAAAGTATTCAAGTTTCTGTAGTATTTTGTAAAAGATAAAGAATTTGTAATCTTTGAAGTACCAACCTAATGGTATTGTTATATTCTGATATATAAAGTAAGTCTACTCTTAGGGAGTAGTTTTTGTAAAAGTTTTGTGTTACAGCAGGTTTAATCAAGTAATCAACATAAATACTTTCTTTTTTAACAACCTTACATGTAATATCCTTGTATATTATACGTAGTTAGGGACTTGGATTGCCTAATAATGGAATTAAGGTAAGTCGAGTCTTTACATTATATTAAAAAACTAATTTACACGCCATTTTCTACCCCTGTTTCTCTCTCTAATTAATACATTGTTTTTATTTTCAAGTTGTTCTTCTCTTTCTCTTACTTTTCCTTTTTCCTTTCTTTTTTTTTTTTTATCCTCCTCTTCTTTTGTCTCTATCGCCACTTTTCATGTGTAACCCTATTTTAGATTGATCTACAGTCCCTACTATTGATTCACCCATAACATCAGTACTATCACTCAACATTATGTATCCATTGGATTCTGATCATGCGGAAGCGATGACCTTGTTTCCTATGAGGAGAAATTACAATTGTGGACCACCTAAATATAGTAAGCTAACTTGTAAAGCTTGTCTCTTTCACATCGCAAAGTCTTAGAGTTGTTTGGGTCTACGAATTATTTTAATTTGGATGTCTTTCTCTCACTAAGTTCAAGTACCTTTGTTTTAACCCACTGTGATTATATATTGTTGTAAAGCTATTATATTTTTGTTTGTTTTTGTAGTTTATAAATGCTATATTGGTCTTGGTTTCATGTTTGTAAAATCCATGCCTCATTTGTGTATTTTCAAAAATAGGGGATTGGTACTTCTTTGTGGTATTGCATTATAATGGGTTTTTTTTTTTTTTTTTTTGTGAGTGGTCTTACATGGATGGTGGTTCAAATTTTTTACTGGTGCCACAGGAACATAATGAGTATGGTTTGCTTAGACAAATGGTTTCAAATATTAGGGGCAAATGATATGGTCATGTACTATAGGAAATTACTTGGTAGGGTGTTTAATAGTGGCATAGTAAAAATAGGGAATGAAGCAGATGTGCTTTATATGTGTGTTGAGGTTGATGAAAATAGGTGTGTAATGATTACTTGAGGCACAAAAGGGAGGAGGACTATATAATCTTCAATACACTAAAGAAGAAGAGTTAGAAGTCATCATATTGATGACTAGAGGGATGTAGTTGCTGATAAGTTTTGTTCTTTTGTGGCTAAACAAGTATCTCATAAAAGTGGTCAACTTACACCTAGTTTTGTGGGCAAGACTATTCAGTTTAACAAAGTGGGTAATAGTGCATATGTTCCAATTGTAGATGATGAGGATTACGAGATTTCCTAAGTCAAATAATGGGTGAATATGATACAGGCACAAACAACATGCAATCGAATAGTGAAGACAGAGTGAATGTCCAATACACTAGTCCTTTAGCCAATGATGATGACCTTGAGGACTTGACATTGGATGATGAACAAAGGCATGATATGGTTGAACAAAATACAACAGATGGTAATGAACAAAATACTGGCTTCAATTTAAACGAAGATGGAGACCATGAACAATGTGATGGAGAGTTGGATGGAACTGAACCAAATGAAGAGGAGGATCTTGTTGAGTCAAACCATAACATTGCTGATGGAGATGATGACTACTAAGAGGTAATAGCCAATGGTAAGAGAAACAAGAATAAGGGTAGACTAAAGTCAAATCAAGACTTAGTTGAGTCATCAAGTTGGGTGTTAGTTGATGAGGTGGATGAATATGATTGTAACTATGCCCCATCAGATGATTTGCAATTAGAAGATAAAAGTGATGGGCCTGGAAAAGTCCATCACCCAGATTTTGATGAAGCTAGGGACATAAGGAATCCAACTCTACTTCTTGGGCTTCAATTCAACAGCTTTGAATAGTTCACAAAAGCTTGCAAGAACTGGTCAATAAAAAATAGATTTCAAGTGAACTTTCTAGTGAATGATAAGAGAAGATGTGTGTGCCAATGCTATAATGTGGGTTGCCATTTAGGTATATGCAAGTAGAAGGTTAGATACAGATCCAACCATTCAAATCAAAGCTGCACATTTTGATTGCACGTGATTAGGTGTCCAAAACTTTCATGTGACAGCTACTTAGCATGTACTTGGAAATCCATGGAGCCTTGTTGGTTCATAGCTACAGTTAAGGAAGATACTAGCTTCTCCATTGATCATATGAAGGCTTGGAGAGCAAAAAATAAAGCAATGAAGATTATAGATGGAGATGAGACAGGTCAATATGCCAAACTACGTAACTATGCCATGGAGCTAATGAAGAGAACCCAGGCACAACAGTTGTAATATCTGTAGATTTTGGATTTTCAAGAGGATTTATGTATCTCTTGAACCATTAAAGAGCCTTCAAGAGTGGGTATTGTCCTCTCATTAGTGTTGATAGAACTTTCTTGAAAGGACTATATGGTAGGCAGTTATTATGTGCTATTAGTCTAGATCCTAATGATTGCATATTTTGTTCAAGTAGAAAACAAAGAGAATTGAAAGTGGTTTTTGGAGCTTCTAGGAGTAGATCTTAGAATATCCAATAGCCACCACATGACTTTATTTCTGATCGCCAAAAGGTTTGTTTTTTATACTATCTTCAGCTCTTAATAACCCTAAATTTCCTAATTTTTCTTATTAGTTGAGCCCTGTGATTTATTTATGTTTGTCAGGGGTTGTTGCAAGCTATGAAAGAGCTATATCTGAATTCTGAACATCAGAATTGTGTGAGACATGTATGGACAAACTTCAGGAAAGGGTATGCTAACATAACCTTAGTGTATTGTTTTTCCTTTTTTTCGATCCTGGTCATATGTGTTGAAGTTACCTTAATTCAGGTGGGGTAGGAAAAATCTCAAGAATTTGTTATGGAATGCAATGCTACAAGGTCAATAGATGTGCAAAGATTTGATTTTTAGATGATGGAATTGGGGAAAGAGAGCAAAGAAGCCAAAGAATGGTTGAGTTATATCCTAAAGGAGACATGGTCTAAGGTGTTTTTCTCAGATTTCTCAAAAAGTGATGTGCTTTTGAACAATTTATGCGAATGCTCCAACAAGTGAGTTTCAAATGTTATTCAAGTTGCCTTTAACTTAAGAATGCAAAGTTGCATGTCTTACTTATGTTGTTTCAACTGGATGTTAAGTACATCTTAGATGCTAGGAGTAGCGCAATTGTGACCATGCTAGAGATGATTATGATAAAGCTAATGAGAAGGTTGAAAAAGAAAAAAAGATTGGATGCAAAAATATATTGACCAGGGGAAAGGGGATCTCTGCCCAAAAATAATGAAGAATTTGACGAAGTTAAAAGATGAATCAATAAATTATTATCCAGACTTTAATGGAGGGGTACCAGTAGCATGCTATGGCTTTGGTAATACATTTGTGGTAGATATAGCAGAAAGGACATGTATTTGGAGGAGAAGGGAGCTAAGTGGGATTCCATGCACTCATGCAATTACATGTATCATTACAACTAACGAACAACCCGAGCAATACATTAATGAATGCTAAAATGTAAGCACTTATATGAAGGTGTATAAGTTCTACATAAATCTGATTAAGAGTGAGGAAATGTGGCCAAAACCATAACAAGACCTGCTCCCAATCCAATTACCATAGCAATTACACAAAAAGGAGGGGAGAAGGGAAAGGAGGAAAGGCTACGAGTGGAAGGAAGGAGCTAGAGAAATTACAAAGAGTAAAAACGAGTCACAAGATGATTATTAGGAAAGGGACTATTCATATGACATGCATTGTATGCAGTTCAGAAAGCCACAACAAAAGATTCCATATAAAGGGTTAAAATAAGGTATACTTAAATGCATTATGTTTTATTTCATGACTCTCACTGAGTTTTTAGTTATTCATTGTTTTTCAAGCTAGTGTTCTCCAATAATGCAAAATAGAAAGAAGAAGGAAGGACCAGGATTGATGGGGCAAACCAAAACATGGAGCAAGCTTCTTAACAAGTACAAACCAAACCAGGTGTTCATGATGTCATCAAAATGAATTCAGATGTTGTTCCTCAACTAAATGAAGATACACAACCTATTTAAGAACAAAGTCAAGGTTCAACAGGAGACACTGAAGTAGCACCAGTATCTGGGGATGTGGTGAATGGTGATGGAGTGAAAAAGAGGAAGAAAAAAAAGAAGCAAAATGAAGGATCCAACAGCTGTTATTAATTTGTCTACTTTAGAATATGTGTCTTAGGATCGCATTTGAAGTATAAAATTAAGTTAATATGTTTTAAAGGCAATCTTTTGTGCTAGTATGGCAAGGCCAAGTGTTTATGTTGATTTTGGCCAATTTTTATATTTTGACACAAGTTCGTACAACCACCTTATTTATTTTTTTTCTCTAGAATTGAAGATAAGTAGTTTTTATATTTTAGCCAATCTTTTATGCTAGTGTAGCAAGCTCAAATGTTCTATCTTTTTGTTAAAATCTAGGATAAGATCATGTTAGTAGAAATATTGATGTAACCGGGATTTTCTACTAAGTTTAATGTTCAATAGCTCCTACTGTTCATATTGTTTTGGTGTTTGTTTCTTTTTGTCGAATTGCTTCATCCTCTTTAATTTTGTATGTGTTGATGTGGATATAAGCACAAGAACATGCAGGCAATAAATTGCAAGTTTGATTATCCATTACAAATTTTGTAAGTGTGTTGTTGCGTTGTTTCAAACAGAACATCTGTAGTTATGTCATGAAACAAGTTATCTATGAGATTTTGTCCAATGTATGATCTATTAGGCCAATTTTATGAAATGAGGATTAGTTTAGGAGCATTGGACTTTCAGTGGTTTTGCTTTATTAGTTTGATAGTTCATGGAGAAATTGTAGATAAGTTAGTGTAAGACTTAGACATTATGGAAAATTTTTGCTCAATTAATTTTTCACGTGATTGTAAAATGAACTTAGCAGCAAATGGAGTGCTTTTATTCCAATTTAGAATGGAAATAAGGTGATGTTATTGACTAATATTATGATTTAGGAAGAGCTTGCTACAAATTTTGAGCTAAAATCAAAACTAGCAACAAGTGACAGCTTTGACACATTTTGGTAATCACATATT
This sequence comes from Combretum micranthum, assembly GCA_024138025.1. Lineage (NCBI taxonomy): Eukaryota > Viridiplantae > Streptophyta > Magnoliopsida > Myrtales > Combretaceae > Combretum > Combretum micranthum. The sequence continues at coordinate 615,941 of JAMXBD010000592.1, forward strand.
TCCTTCATTCGAACTTAGCTTGATGTGATTCAAAATTGTATAGAAAACGAGAGATATATAACTTTCATTTTTTTGAGTTTTGCAAAATTATGAAAGTATTAACATGAAAAATTATTATGAAGTTATAGCACATGTTGTAGAGTGCTCAAAGTTGCAGCTAAACACATTTTGGTAAATTGTGCATATTTCCTTCATCTGAGCTTGGTTTGATGTGATTCAAAATTTTGTGGAAAGATAACAGAGAGATCTATAACTTTTACTTTTGATTTTTGTAAAATTATGAAAGTATTAAGGTAAAAAATTATCTTAAATTTAATGCACGTGTAATATAATGCTTAGAGTTGTGACTCTACACATTTTGGTAAATTGTGCATATTTCCTTCGTCTGAGCTCAGATTAATTTGATTTAAAATCCTATGGAAAGATAAGAGAGAGACATACAACTTCAATTTTTAGAGTTTTGCAAAACTATGAAAGTATTAAATTCAAATCTTATCTTGAAATTACTATAAGTGCAGTATAGTGCTAAAAGTTGTAGCTTGATATGCTTTGGCAAATTAAGCATATTTCTCTCATTCGAGCTCGGTTTGATATGATTCAAAATCCTATGGAAAGAGGAAAAGAAGATCTAAAACTTTTTTTCTATTAATTTATGATGAATTTGAAACAAATCAATGGCAAAATTAGGTGTGAAAATAGCTATATTTGTAGTACCACAATTCTGATGTGGAAAATAATAGCACTACACCTCAAGTATTCCAAGACAACAACAAGAATTTATTCCTGTAGTGGTTCTAACATGGCTAAGCCCTCTAAGATACATGTTTTAGTAGGCTAAAGAAGAGTTACGTTAAGCAAAGACCAATGCATACACAATTGATGCACTAGCCATGCTGATAAATCCTATTACATATATACATGTGGAAATTCTTTAAAATAGATTGAAACACTAACAGGATTTATCAATTGGTGCATCTTTTGCAAGAACATATATCATTGAATAATATGACAGAAGTTTACATTTCAGTTTTATTTTCTCTATTGTCTTTCATCTTTGTTCGCGAAGAAGATGATATATAGTATCATGCAAAAACTCTTACATTAGGTTATGTTTTGTTTGCATGGATTATTGGGGTATTTCGAGGGCATATAAGTAGCATGACTACTTCTAGATTCTATGGGCTTTAAAATGTCTATCTTCAATCTATATAAAATTATTGCAACCAAACTTCCTCTAAACCTGGCAACATAAAACACAATAAATTAAAAAATGCATAAATCTAGATTTCCTAAGTCCTTTTTCCAATTGAGAAATGGAACATGTTATAGCATTTACTAATAACAAGCTGCTTTTTGTTCTTATAAACTAGTGAAATAGAGATCCACCTATAGTAACAGCTTATGAGCAATAATCATAACCAATTCAAACAACCTGCCAACGACAATTAGATTATTATCATAATAAATGGAAAACATAATAAGAAACTTCTTCATTTCACTTTGGCATTACATAAGGGAAATGGTGCCAATGCTATTTAATTAAAAAGGGCATTGATATGAAATAAAAACCATCTTAAATTGCCTTTATTTCATAATGCTCAATGACAATGCAATGGATGTACATAATACAAACCATCCTAAACTTCCTATTCCATAACATATTTCCTTCATCCGAGTTTGTTTGATGTGATTCAAAATCCTATTGAAAGATAAGAGAGACATTTACAACTATCATTTTTTTTAGTTTCACAAAATTATGAAAGTCTTAAGGTTAAAAATTATCTTGAAGTTATTGCACATGCAATATAGTGCTTAAAGTTGCAGCTCAACACATTTTGGTAAATTGTGCATATTTTCTTCATCCAAGCTTCGATTGATGTGATTCAAAATCCTATGGAAAAATAATAGAGAGATATACAACTTCAATTTTTGGATTTTTGAAAAATTATGAAATTATTAAGGTAGAAAATTATCTTGAAGCTACTACATGTGTAGTATAATGCTCAAAGTTGCAGCTCGACATATTTTTGTAAATTGCATATATTTCCCTCATCCAAGTTCGGTTTCACATGATTCAATATCCTATGGAAAGAGGAGAAGAAGATATAAAACTTTTATGTTTTGAGTTATGGTGAATTTGAAAAGCATCAATGGTAGCATGAAATAGTTGTACTTGCACTACCACTGTTCTGATGTAAAAAGCAGCAGCACTACCCCTCAACTGATCTAAGACAGCATAAAGCATTTGTTCTTGTAGTGGTTCTAATAAGGATGAGTCCTCCAAGATCCATGTTTTAGCAGTTTAAAGTGAGAATGCATTAAGATTACTCACGGTGGCGACAGGGGAGGGGGAGGGGTGGTTGGATTGAGTATTTACCTAAAAATCAATTTTAGTAACTTTGAAAACACCATATTAAAATTCAAACAAATTTGTTGTAGATAATTAATAAATAATATGTGTAAAATAAAGAAGGGATACAGGAAAAATCAAGCTACAAGATTAAACGTAGAGTTCGGCCCTTTGCCTACTCTTCACGATCCACCAATTGCCTCTTTCGAGGTCTTCAACACCATTATATTAATGTTAAAGAGTTGGCTCAAAACGAACAATATCACACCCACAGGAAATTATAATAAATTTTCTCTCTTTCTCTAAGAGCTTTTATATTAATAGCAATAAATAAGAGCTAAGCATTAGAGTAAATATTCTCTCTCTTAATATTTGCAAATATTATATATAAGAGAATAAGAAAAAGAATTTTTTTTATCGCAATTAATGAGCTCATAAAATAATTTGGTACTCTATTCCACTCGTTGGATTTATAGACTTTGTATATAAATAGCCTTTGAAATTTGAAAGTCCATTAGATATAACCTCTCTTAGCTGCTGTGCATTAAATGCACTCCAATGGCTCTCTTTCTTCCACATCAGCTTGGTCGTGCCTCAACATAGTTGTTGCACCTTAATTGCCGCGCCTAAACTTGACCTTCAATAGCCTTCCACACAAGTGCTTCTTTAAGCCTGAAATTTTCACTTGTCAAGCCTTAAGCTTCATCACGTTGAGGTCTCGACATGACCCATGATAGCACTCACTCCCTTAAGCTTTTTTCAAGCTTTATATTAAGTTAGTCAAGCCTCAATCATTTTTGCATGTCGAGCCCAAAGCTTAACCTTCAATAAGTCTGTTTGCTTCTCAAGTTTATCATGCATGAAATTCAAATTGCCGAGCCTTGATTAAGCCTTGACCTCTTAACTTGTTTAGCCCTCGATGAATCCCTCGACCACTTGCTTGTGTGTTCCTGCTCCTATCAACCCTTGCTTGCCTTCTACCAATACTGTTCTTGCAGGAAACACGCACAAACATGCACAATGCACACACATATATATTTGACTAATTAAGTGTAGTTTACAACAAATAAATGGTTATTTGTCCATTATATTGTCTTATCAAAATTCATATTAAACACTTAAGTTCAACATAAAAAAAGAGTTACATTAAGGAAAAACCAATGCATCCACAGTTGATGCACTAGCCTTATTGATAAATCCTATTGGATATTTACCTTTGGAAATTCCTTAAAAATATATTGAAACACCAAAAGAGTTTATCAGTTGGTGCATCTTTTATAGGAACATGTGTCATTGAAGAATATGACTAAGGTTTGCATTCCAATTTTATTCTCTATTGTGTTTGATCTTTGTTCATAAAGGAGATGATATATAGTATCATGCAAAAACTTTTACGTCAGGTTGTGTTCTATCAGCATGGATTATTGTGGTATTTCGTAGAGCTGGACAAATGGGCTATAACCGGTGGGTTGGCCCGTTTAACCCACTTTAAAACAGGTTAGGGTTGATTTTTTTCAACCCGTTTAAAAGCGGGCTAAAAAAACATAGCCATTTTAACCCACTGGTTAAAGCGGGTTAACCCGCAACGGGCCGGGTTGGCCTACTTTTTCTTTAGATTAAAAAAATAGAACAGTTTAATTTTGTCGTATATGTATAATGAGTCTTCAAATTATGAATAAGTATAGGTATTTGTAAGGAAACCTAAAACCTATTTTAACCTACGTAGTTGAATAGGTTTTGAAAAAGTATTAAAGTAATGAGTTAGGCTTTTAGTTTTAATTTGTCAAAACTTGTTCCTAGACCATAAAGATACCAGTTTCAATTTTATCAGATGTAAAAATATTATAAATAATTTGGTGTTTCTTCTTTTACATATATATATATATTTTAATAAGTGAACTTAAACTTTATCATAGATTGTATTTTTAATTAAGATTGCTTTTTGTGATAAATTATTATTCAAAGTCTTATTGTTAGGTTTATGATTTGTGCGTTTATGAAAATATGTTATTAAACATTATGTGATTGGATAGTTAAAACATTACAAGTTGATGATGAATGTATATATTAATTATAAATAAATGAATATATTAACAAAGTTGCGGGACAATTTGCCTCAAAAATTTTATATCATACAAAACTACTACAAGATACACGAAGTATATTTAATCCTGTGTATTCTATACAGTACAATTTTGTTCATACATTTTATAACTTATAAAATTGCTTCTGATAATAAAATTTAGAAATCTTATGTGTGTGTGGGTTTTTTTTTTCCTTTTCCTATTTTTATTATAACTCAGTGGGCTGGCCCGTTTAACCCACCAGCCCGTGTGGGTTGGGTTAGGGTTATAAATTTTGGCCCGTTTATTAAAGTGGGTTAAAATTTGTTGGCTCGTTTAACCCACCAGCCCGCATGGGCCGGCCGGGTTGACCCATTTAACCCATTTGCCCAGCTCTAGTATTTCGAGGGGGTATAAGTAGTATGACCACTTCTAGATTCTATGAGCTCTAAAATGCCTATCTTTAATCTATGCAAAATTATTGCTACCAAACATCCTCTAAAGCTGACAATATAAACACACTGTTGAGATGAAAATTACTCTTAATTCTTGGGAATAAATTAGATTAATTTGTTATTAATTTTATAGAAATTATTTGGAATTGGTACTTATTTGTGTTTTATATGATTTTTAGGAATTTGAAGTCAATAGAAGCAAATAGTATAAGATTGGAGCAAATTAGAATCAAGAGCCAAAAGTCAGCAAAGTAGGCCGGCCAGGAGAAGAAGTAAGCCGCCGGCCATGACCATTCTGGGCGAATTGGTTCAACATGAAAGGCCAGCAGCGTAAGTATGATGGTCGTCGGCCATCATCATTCTGGACATGTTGACAAACCAGAAACGCCGGCAGCGTATCTATTTAGGCCGTCGGCCATCATGGTTCTGAACGTGAGCAAGCAATGTAAGCCGCCTGCTAAGCTGGCGGCGATCCTGGGTTTTCACTACCGTAAATCACTTACGCTGACCGATTCATGAAGAAAGCCGCTGGCCATCCTGGGAGTTTCGCCAGCCTTCTTGTAACGACTGGGTAAATGAAAAGCCATAAAGCATTTAAGCCGGTCAATTCATGATTTAAACAGATGCAGCCTTTGTCCCTACGAATTCATAACTTCCAAACTTGTATTTATATATTATTTAGGGTTTCTTTCATGAGGATTCATTTATTCCATATTTAGATACAATTTTGTAAGAAAACCCTAGAGAGAATTCTAAGGGTCATGAGTGGCTAAACTCCAAATCTAGCTAAAGGGATTATTGCAAATCAATTCAAGATGGATTGTGAGACAAAGTGGTTTGATTTCATTGTTCTCTATTTTGAATATTTATATTTCATCAGATTTATTTGTGATTGTTTGTCTATTATTGATATAACTTTGGATCTGGTTGTATTAGATAATAAACAATAATCAATCAATTAGGACTCATATCCGTAATTGTATGAATCTCCTAAAATAAAGTGATGAAACAACACAATAGTCGTAAATAGATGATTATTTGTTGTTGTTGATGAAATATAATATTCTAAATGATCCATGCTCTATGAGATTGTTGATTAGGGTTAGGTCTCTCTAACTTCTAATGCAATTGATAGATTAAACCTTAAGAGCGTGTTTAGGGTTGTCTATTCGATTAGGAATAATCAAAGATCTTATCTTGGTTATTTAATATATAAAAAGAGATTGATTTTTAGAGCTTGTTGAAAATTATAACTAACCTATTCAAAATAGGAATAATAATCATTGAGTTAAGGATCAATCCCGGGAATTGAATTGTAATAAGACCTAGGCTAGATAATCTTTTTAATATAGAAATTCTTGTTAATTAGATATAGGTTTATTTTAATCGTGTGATTTCAAAAACCCCTTATTTTATTTTCTTTTTCTCTTCTTAATCTCGATATAAACTTGGGAATTTACCAGTCCCTGTGGAGACGATCCTGCTTACTCTATTTACAAATATTTAAAGCAGGTTGATTATAAATTATTATTTTTGTTGGATTCGACACCCACCACACACAATAAAGTAAAAAGTGCATAAATCTAGATTTCCTAAGTCATTTTACTAGTTGAGAAATGGAATATGTTATAGCTAGGGGTGTGCACAGTATGGTTCGGTTCGGTTTGCACTTCGAACCAAACTGCACCATAATTTACAGTTCGGTTTTTCTTTTAAATTTGAACCTAACTATACAGTTCAGTTCGTAATTTTTTCGAACAAAAAAAAAAACAGTCCGGTACGGTTCAGTTTGTGGTTTGAACCGTTTTTTCATAAAATAAAAAATATATTCTACCGAAAAAGTTCAATTACATATTTCTTATCACTAATGCAAATATAAACAATAATATTTAAAATTAATCATTTATCAAATAAACATGTAAAACTTATAGGAAGGAAAATATTTCATCCATTATAAAATTATAACTATGACTAGTCTCATTTTTTTGAATTATCTTGAACTATAATGATATACTAGACTTTATCTCAATATAAGACATAAAATGTAATTCGTTGTATGCTTCTAACTAACATATTACCAATTATATAAATCAAGAAGTAACTAAATAATAGAACTAGATCAATTAGTAAGACAAATGGAAAAGAAATATGCATAAGTTAGAATACTAGAGGTTAAATTCTAAAATCTACCTTACTTATAAATAACATAACAATTAAAACATATTATAAAAAATCTAATTTTATTCTAATGAATAACACATATCTAAGTAAAAAAATTTTACAACAATTAATTTTTTTAAGTTAGAATACTACAGTTTAAATTCTAAAATCTATCTTATTTATAGATAACATAACAATTAAAACATATTATGAAAAATCTATTTTTTCTAATGACTAACACATATCTAAGTAAAAATTTTAAAAACAATTAATTTATTTTAAAAAATTAATTGTTTTTAAAATTTGTGACATAGATATGTACCATTAATAAAACAATTAAGAGTAAAAATAATATGCTTAATTTTTTTAATATATAAAACAGTTCGGTTCGAACCATAAGGTTCGGTTCATGGTCCCAAACCGAACTGCGAACCATTTGCTCTTCAATGAACCGAACCGCGAACCGAACCGTTTTAAAAAAGAATCGAAATTTCGGTTTGGTCCAATCCGATTGGGTTCACGGTTCGGTCGGTTTTTTTGCATAACCCTAGTTATAACATTTGCTGATAAAAAGCTACTTTTTATTCTTGTAAACTAATGAAACAAAGATGCACTGTAGTAACAGCTTATGAGCAATTATCACGATCATTTCAAACAAACTTTTGATGACAATTACATGATTATCATGATAAATGCAAAACAAAATAAGAAACTTCTTCATTTCACTTTGGAATTACATAAGGGAAATTTTGCCAATTCTATTTAATCAAAAAGGACACCAATACGAAATAAAAGCCATCCTAAACAGCCTCTATTTCATAATGCTCCACAACAATGCAATGGATACACAGAATACAAACCATCCTAAACGCCCTATTCCATAATATATTTCCTTCATCCAAACTTGGTTTAATGTGATTCAAAATTCTATGGATAAGAGAGAGATCTACAATTTTTATTTTTGGAGTTTTGCAAAATTACGAAATTATTAATGTAAAAAATTATCTTGAAGTTACTGTATGTGTGGTATAGCGCTTAGAGTTGCAGCTCAACACATTTTGGTAAATTGTGCATATTTCCTTCATCTAAGCTCGGATTAACGTGATTCAAAATCCCATTGGAAGATAAGAGATAGGTATACAACTTCAATTTTTGGAGTTTTGTAAAATTATGAAAGTATTAAGAAAACACATAATAACATAAAAAGTGCATAAATTTAGATTTATTAAGTCATTTTCCTAGTTGAGAAATAGAATGTGTTATAATATTTACTGATAACAAGCTACTTTTTATTTTTGTAAACTAGTGAAATTGTGATGCCTATCTGGCAACAACTTATGAGCAATTATCATGACCAATTCAAATAAACTATTGATGACAATTAGATGATTATCATGATAAAGGGAAAAACAAAATAACAAACTAGTTCATTTCACTTTGGCATTACATAAGGGAAATGGTTCCAATACTATTTAATCAAAAAGGACACCAATATGAAATAAAATCTATCCTAAACAACCCCTATTTCATTATGCTCCACAACAATGCAATGGACGCACACGATACAAACCATCCTAAACACCCTATTTTGCAAGATTTTTCCTTTTCCCTCATCGTCAATGATTTGTACGCCTTGCTTTCCCTTTTAAGATGGTCAATGCGTTTGTGAAGACAAGATAGAGTACTTATCTTGATTGTAAAATCAATCAACAAGGAAGAACTCTGGAAGAAAGCCGAGAGAGAGAGAAAGAGGAATTAGAGTAAAAATATCTATATATTCTATTCTTCTGTTTTGGTAAGTACAAAACCGTATTTATCTAAACCAAATATACAGCTAAGCTTATAACAAACTGTACACGTACAAAACTACAAAAACATATACACACACGTGTGAGAAATTTACATACCCCCTCTCAAGTTGGGAAATCACCGAGACCCAACTTGGACAAAAAAACATGTAAAAGCTTAGCAGGAACAGATTTAGTCATGAGATCAGCAACTTGAGAAGCTGAAGAAATGTGATGAATATCCAGAAAACCAGAAGAAATATGATGGCGAATGAAGTGAACATCCACAGCAAGATGCTTTGTACGACTATGAAAAACTGGATTTTCAGCAAGTTGACAAGCAGACTTGTTGTCGGTAAAGAGTTGAATGGAAGAAGTCAAATCCATGTGCAAATCTTGAATTAAGGAATGCAGCCACAATAACTCTTTAACAAGGAAAGCAATGCTGCGATATTCAGCCTCGGTGGATGATGTAGAAACGGTGTTCTGTTTTTTTGTTTGCCATGAAATGAGAGAAGAACCAAGGAAAATACAATAGCCAGACAAGGATTTTCGATCAATTCGACAAGACCCCCAATCAGCATTACTATAACCAACTAAAGATAAAGAAGCCGTGCGAGAATAAAACAACCCATACTCTAATGTACCCTTTAAGTACTTCAAGACATGAAATGCAGCTTGAAGATGGGAAGTGCGAGGCTTAGAAACGAACTGACTGAGTTGTTGAACCGAGAAGCTAATATCAGGGTGAGTAACATTTAGATAAAGTAAACGACCTACTAAACGCCGGTAGAGAGTAGGATCTGATAAAAGGTCACCAGTAGAATGATCCAAATGGAGATTGAGAGGAAAAGGATGTGAAACTGCCTTACAAGCTGTCAAACCACTATCTTGTAACAGATTAAGAATAAATTTGCGCTGATGAAGATGAAACCCTGCAGCAGTACGACCTATCTCCAGCCCAAAAAAAAAATCTAGCTTCCCCAAGATCTTTGATAGTAAAAGCCTTGTTAATAACAGCCTTGATGAATTGAATATCAGTTAATGAATCCCTAGAAATTAGTACATCATCAACATAAACAAGAATAGCAAGAAAACCATTATCAATGCGACGAGTGAATAATGAATGATCAGCTTCAAATTACATAAAACCCAAAGAAGATAAGAATGTAGTGAATTCCTTATTCCATTGGCGAGATGCTTGTTTAAGCCCATACAAGGATCGCATAAGCTTGCATACTTGACCCGGAGCAGCTTTACCATAACCTTCGGGTGGCATCATGTAGAGTTCCTCATCAATAAAACCATGTAAAAATGCATTATTAATGTCAAGTTGATGCACATGCCAATTGCGAATAGAAGATACAGCCAACAATAAACGAACAGTAGTAAGCTTAGCAACGGGAGAAAAAGTGTGTGTAAAATCAATTCCTTCAATTTGAGTAAATCCCTTAGTTACAAGTCGAGCTTTAAACCGTTCTACCGTACCATCAGACTTGTATTTCACCTTATAAATCCATTTGCACCCAATAGCTTGCTTGCCATAAGGTAAATCAACAAGATCCAGGTATGATTCATTTCTAAAGCATGTAATTCTTTATCCATTGCTTCAATCCATCTAGGATCCTTTATAGCTTCATATAACTAGTTGGTTCATGGATTGCAAAACATTTGCTAAGGATGCAGTATAAGATGGAGGAAAATGTGAAAAAGAATGGGAATGAAAAAGAGGATAACGAGCATAGAATGTGTTGCATTTGCTAAGTGATTCAATTGAACTTCATGAACAAAATCATTCAACCAACCAGGAGGTTTGGATTGACGTTCTGATCTGCGCAAAATAATAGGGGCAGAAGACTCAGAACTAGCAGGAACAGAAGCATGAGAAGGAGAATGCGCAACAGGAAGTTGTGATAAACAAGGATGATCAGACGACTCATCATCAGTTGGACAACAAGGAAATAGATTGTGACGAGAGACATCAGGGACATTACGAGAGACAGAAGACTCAACAGAAGTATGCATAGGAGATCTAAACGGAAAAATATCCTCATAAAATTTGACATCTCGACTTACAAAAAGATGATGAGAATGCAAATCATAAACCCGATATCCTTTATGATCTATAGGATAGCCTAGAAAAACACATTTTCTTCCTCGTGGAGCAAATTTATCAGTCGGTCTAGGTAGAACAGCCGCATAGCACAAACAGCCAAAGGTTCTCAAATGTGTATAAGATGGTGTTTTATGATTTAACAACTCAAAAGGGGTTTTCCAATCAAGAGATTGGATTGGCATGAGATTAATAAGAGTAGTGGCAGTTAGAATACATTCCCCCAAAATTGTTTAGGTAAATTGGCATGTAAACTAATTGCACGAGCTGTATCAAGCAAATGGCGGTGTTTCCTTTCCACAATCCCATTTTGTTGAGGTGTATAAGGTATACTCTTTTGGTGTATAATACCATGTGTTTGGAAAAGTGTTTGACAAGCATGGGAAGTGAATTCACTACCGTTATCGGTTCGGATGATTTTAGGAACAGTGTGATAATGAGTGTGAACATAAGCAATAAAGTTCTTAAGAATGGACACAACTTGATATTTATGGGATATCAAAAAAGTCCATGTCCCTCGTGACTTATCATCAACAATAGTAACAAAGTAATTGCAACCATTCAAAGAATTAATGTGATAAGGCCCCCATAGATCAATATGAATAAGATCAAAAGGATATTGAGAATGTGACATGCTTAAAGGAAAAGACAATCTATGAAACTTTGCAAGATGACATGTATCACATACAAAGGAAGAATCATCAAAGTCTTTACAATTGGGTATGTGTTTTAGTTTTTGTGTGGAAACATGTCCTAACCGATTGTGCAAGAGTTCAAAAGAATCTCTTGTTTTATTCACAACATGACAAGAAACTGTATTACAATGAAAAGTACTATCAGAACACAAAGAACTGATTGAATCAAGTACATAAAGTCCATTTTGAAGCTTAGCAACAGCAACACATGATTTAGAGTCCTGGTCCTGAAGAAAATAGTTGTCAATGGTAAACAAAGCGGTTAGTTTATGAGAATTAAGAAGACGGCTAACCGATAACAGATTATAATGAAAATCAGGAACCAAAAGGACATTAACAAGGGTGAGTTGTGGGTTTAAAATAATATCTCCAGCAACAGTAATAGAGGTGAATCTCCCATCAGGTAAATGGACTTTAATTGGTGTATTAAGGTTGTGTTTATTGGTTAAAAGATGTATATAAGGTGTCATGTGATCCGAAGCTCCAGTATCAACAATCCATGAAGTCAACTTGTTATCATGATTTATAATGGATTCTAAACACATAGAATTTAAAGAAACAATACCTGCAAAATTTATGGATGCCTCCGAGTGTTGATTACCGACCGATTCCCTTCATTGCCTTGACAACCTCAGCACATAACCTGCTGATCAATGCAGAATCATCACTCGCATTATTGTCCACATCAGAAAAATCAAGAGGACTATCTGTAATAGATTTATCCAATTCTTGACTTCCAACGTTTGCAGCAAACCTCACATGCTTTTTCTCCTTTTGTTTATACCACTCCGGAAATCCAATGATTTCAAAACAATTAGTAACCAAATGTCCAGTCTTGTTACAATGCGAACAAATCAACTTTGAACCAGTCCCCTGCCTTATCCGTTTATCTCTTTTATCAAAAACAGTTCCTCTTCCAAAAGTTTTGACCTGATATGCAGAACTCATCATCGAATTTTCATTGCTATTAATCATGCTAATCATTTGTTTTTGTTTTTCGATTTGTGAAACCAAGTAAAAAGCTTTACTAATAGTTGGCAAAGGCTCCATGGATAAAATCTGGTTACGTACTCCTTCAAACATTTCATTTAATCCTACCAGAAACTGCATTAGCTTGTTTCTATTTTCATTCTCAATCATCTTATCAAACAAACTACAAGTACAATGTGATAATCCTCCACATATACATTCTGGAAATCCACTCAAACTTTGTAACTCATCCCAAAGTCTCTTCAGTTTGTTGTAATACATTGAAACACTTTGATTCTCTTGTCTAAGATTAACAATCTCATGTTGCAACTGATATAATAGAGGTCCATTAGTAGATCCGAATCGCTCAGAAATATCATCCCAAAGTTCTTTGGAAGATTGAGCGTAAATAAAGGATTCGGATAAATCTTTGCTCAACGAGTTCAAAATCCAACACCTTATCATGTGATCACATCTAATCCACCTTTGCAAATCATAAGTTTCATTTTCGCTAGGTTTTCGACAATCTCCAGTTATAAACCCTATCTTAGCCTTTGCTCCTAAAGCAAGTTTAATCGACCGACTCCACATGACATAATTCATTCCATTAAAGATCACACTTGTAATTGCATTACCAGGTCCATCAGAAGATGAAAGAAACAAAGGATCATTAAGATCCGAATGATTTTTCATCATATCAGAATTCATGACAAAAACGTTGAACAAGAAAATAGAGAAATCAATCAGATACGTAAAACAAACACAATCGAATCATCAATCCTGCTCTGATACCATGAAGACAAGATAGAGTACTTATCTTGATTGTAAAATCAATCAACAAGGAAGAACTCTGAAGAAAGCCGAGAGAGAGAGAAAGAGGAATTAGAGTAAAAATATCTGTATATTCTATTCCTCTGTTTTGGTAAGTACAAAACCGTATTTATCTAAACCAAATATACAGCTAAGCTTATAACAAACTGTACACGTACAAAACTAAAAATACATATACACACACGTGTGAGAAATAATTTACATATACTCAACAGTTTGAGTAACCCCAGTATAATTACCTTGGCCCTTTCTAGCATTGGTGGGTCCATCCACACAAAAAACCAACAACCTACATTTTGTTGGATGAAAAGAAAATTATTAGAAACATGGACATAGTTAATATGAATCATGACAGGATTCCTTGCAAACTTACCCTAAAATGACTGCATCTAACGAAGCTGTGTCCTGGGTTGGCCTTTGTCCATGATGTCTTCAATTTGGCATAAACGCTATAGTGACAAAGAGGTGTCATTTCCATCCACCCAAACCTTCTATTGAGAAAGAAAAATGGGGAGAAAAGGGTAGGTGAGAGAGGTATGAACGATATTTGAGTGAAATAGTTAGGATTCAAAGGGAAAAATTGAAATAGGAAAAAAGAGAAGAAGAAACCGTGGTGAGAATATGATTTAATTAGTAGAGGAAAGTATTAATTGGAAATAGAGAGAAAAGGGGGTAGAAAATGGTGCATAAATTAGTTTATTAACATAAAATAGGAGGTAGAAACAAAAATCATCTGACTAGGATAGATAATAAGCCAGGTAGGAGTGAGAAAATTGATAGGTAATCAATTGATCGAAGTTTTGACCAAAATCTTGCTAAAATGACCAATAGTGAAAAATTTTAAAAGTTCAGATATTTTTATAGGCAAATTTTTTTTAGGTACAAAATTGTTAAATTGAGAGAGTTCAAGTACCATCAGAATAATTAACCTTATATATGTATGATGATCTATTCATAAGAGTAGTTTTTGAAGATTAATTGTAAAAGTTTTATATTTCGATATTTACTCAATTATTTTTAAAAAAATGAAAATATATGGTTTCAAAAGTTAAAATTTATTAGCAATGTTTATAATAAACGATGTTTTTTTAGATAACTTTGTGTATAATGCTTAAATATTATGCACAACTAAGTTGGATATACCTTGAATCCTAATTCGGGGCGTGGTAGGACAAACCATATTTGCGGTTGTTTAAGTAATAACAACAATAACACTAATAATAAAAAATACCTAAAACTTATTAGAAATTTTCGCATGAATGTGTAACAATGCACGCGTAATATATTATTATGTGATAAAGTAAGGATATTTTATACGCCATGCATTATTCTCTGCATCACTCTACGCTAAGGCACCTTTTTATTTTTTATTTTACCAATTATGCTAAAGCACCTTAAAAGAGGATATTGGCAAATAATTTAACCCTTTAAAAAGTATATTGTTTTAATAATTAAATAGGGATAATTATTTGGTTTGATATGATTAATCTCTTTGCCTGCAATTCGTGAATTTCTAACTTTTAAGTCATTTTCATGGAACTTCTCCCTTCTCGACTTCCTTGTGGATATTACATACACGATGACGACGGTATAAGTAAAACTTCTAGATGACTAGCTATAGACCTTACCCTCCGGGGAGGGTCTGATCCGCTAGGTTCGGGTCTCAAAAATAGAAATGTGGAACTAACTGAGGTGGGGATGGGATAGGATGGGATAGGATGAGTCTGCCCCATCCCCTTTACATTAATTTTTTTAATTTTGTTTTTAAATTTTTGAAGGGCCAATTCATATGGACCTGTCCCATATACTCGGTGGATCTGCTTGGCCGATTGGATTTTTGTGGCCAAGCTGGGTTGGCATCGTGATTCGAACTTGACTTGAAGAGATATGTAGCTAGCTCTAATCAAATTTTTTAGTTCCTATGGCCATCAACTTATGAGATATATCAACAAAGTATAAGAAAATTAGGATTTGAGAACAAAATTTCCATTTCTAAAAATAAATTTTTATTGTAAAAATTATCGTGTTAAATTTTCTTATCAGTTTTCCATTACAAAATTTTGATCTTTAAAAATCAGTATTTTTTTTTTTTTTAGTCACACAAACAATGGAATTAGTCATCCGATTCTCAAATTTGTTAGGTGCGGTTGTAATAGTTCACCATATAATCAGAAAATCGACGACGGTATGTGTTTTAATTATTTTTAGAAATGATTTAAATCTTATAAGTAATAGAAAGGAGGGTAAGAAAAAATTACTCTTCTATAAATCCTCTATACAAACATGAATCCTATACTTATCACAGTAGTTAATTATTTATCTTCAATTAAAATTATTAGTTGTAAAGAAAACCTTGATTTTTTAAAAAAAAAATTTCCCCAACAAGAAAACCTTGAATTTGATTTTAAAAGTTAGGTGAAAGCCCACAGATTAGTAGGTTTCACCTACACCATGGATTGATTATCCGTCAAACAGTACACAAACAATGATGGAGAAACGCACGTTGTTCTTTTCCTCTTCACTTGAGAATACAGGTTCCAACAAATTTATTGACTTTCAGGAGCGGTTTCGTTTAACAATTAGTTATGTACTCTCGCTCAACTAGGCTTTTGAAATATAATCTTGCTTTTTCTTTCCGAGTAAAAATCAATCCTATTCAACCAGTCAAGTCATTGGTGGCTGCTTTTAAACTTAAAAATGTGATGTGTGCATTGGATTAGTAGTTAAATATTCCCCATCTTAAATAATTTCAAAAGCTAATCTTACGTTATGAACATATGTTAACACATGGATGTGGTATATAGCCACATGTTAGAATACTATTATATCACATTTGGTATACCAAAATAATTTAGAATGGAATAGTTTAGAATAGAATGAAATGGAATGGAATGGAGTAGAGTTAGGCGAATGAGATAAATGGATCCTGCTAGCTGACCTGGCTTACTTTAGCCAACAGGATAAATGGACCAAGAAATCTTAGCTCATTTAATAAACTGGCTAGACTAGCCCGACCCTCTTTGTCTGATGGGTTAAACGGGCCGGTCCACTTACTATGTTTTTTTTTTTTTTTGCCTTATATACTAAAAATAAATTTACATATTATTTATAGAAGAGTATGTGTGTGTATATATATATGTATATATATGTACACTTTACATAGTATGACTCAATTTGTTTTATTCCATTTAGTTTCTTCATTCAAATTAATTGTAATTTTGGTTTGGTTTGAAAACTTTTTTTTTTAATGAAATTATATTGGTTCCAATTAGGTTGGTTTATGATTCGATTTTTTATTTTTTAAATACATGTCAAAGTAAAAAGTAATATATGTAATATATGTATAATGCATAATTATGAGCTTTGAAAATTTTTGGAAATGTCAGCGACTTGAACAAGGTCGGTTCTCCTCCGGTTCTTAATTTTTTTTGGCAGTTCGTTTCTCAATTCTTATACGGAGAAAATTGACATTTCTTTAGGCTTGACTTGACTTTCACAACTTAACTCTATAGCGAAACACCCTACTTCTATGGTTAGTAATAGAGCTTGGACGGCAGCTGCAACATTATGTTAAATCAAACCTGCGGTAGTAGACGATAAGTTGAAGACATAGGGTTTTGGGGGGTGTGTGTCTCTATTTATGTCCTCTCCTCTATTACTTTTATGTTGGTAGTGTAGTGTAGTGTAACCGTGAAAAGAAATAATAAATTTGTTTTGATATATTTTTTCAAGATTTAATTTGTTATTTTTATTTTTTTTTAATTTTTTCAGCACTTTTAATTTTTTTTCCTGTAGCACTTTTATGTTTCAACTTTTAAGTTATTTTTTTATTTATTTAGCGAGCCAGTCTTCTTTGGCCCTTGGGTTAAATGGGCTAGGCTTTTTTGGCCCGCTTTTAAACGGGCTAAAAAAAAGCTGGCCCTAACCCTTTTTTTTAATGGTAAGTGAGCCAGTCTTGAACCATGACCCATTTGCACAGTTGTAGGAATGCATTATGGAATGACAAATTTATTCTTATGTTTGGGAGTGTACATGGGATTAAATGGCTATAAGATATTTGTCAGAAGTATTCTTAGCAATAAATACAAGTTATGAATATTCAATACAATAAAAGAGTAATTCTATTGCATAAAATTAATAAAGCTGGAATAGAATTGCGATTTTATCTAAATTTCCTTTTAAAAGTAGAATCGTTGAGTCAAGGAATTACGATTTTAGGTTCTAAAGGTGTATCCAAACGTAAAAAATGGAATAAAATCTGGAATCACAATTCTATTTTAAGTTTATTCCTACATACCAATCATGACATTAGTAGTGACATACCACATATGTGTACATTATACGTGGGGTGTAATACTTATAGAATCCTTACAAAACATTCAATAGATTTTGAGAATGGGTAGTTTATGACTAAGTTTGAACTTTTTTTTTTCTTCTTAGGAACAAAAGAAAAAAAGGAGGGACAATCATGTCATTAAAAAAAAAAAGAAAGAAAGAAAAGGAGACTAAGAATAATTTAAAAAATAAAAATTAAAAGCGCCACGGTTTAAAAGCCATCAATACAGGAACTCACTATTCGTGGGACCATTGGCATGTGGATTACTAATTTCTTTAGCGCGAAAAACAAAACTGCGAATAAGCTATGAAGACGGTAAAATAATCACGTATAGGAAATACAACAAAAAGGCTTAACAGGTGATACCTAGAAGATGGATTGATCGAAAACACCATGTTAGTCAGGTTTAGTTTGATTATCTGATTTTTATCTATATATAAATATTTGATCTTTATAAAATCTACTTATTTATATATATATATATATATATATTTGATCTATCTAATATATTTATAATTAAATATTTATTTTTTTTTATCTATATCTACTTCTTAATAAATGTTTATTTGAAAACGATAAAAATAAGATATCAAACGAATATGAGATGGTAAATATTGGACTAGCAGATGCAGAATGGTAGGAAAATGGGAAATTTGAAAGCCATTTGCCCAAAAATGGGAGTTATAAGATAATTAGTAGGTGGATTTGTGGATTTTCAAAGTCGACGATGATAAGAGATAAGAATTAGAGGCGTGAGGACGGCGTAATCAGTTTAATTTTAATAATGTCTCATCTAGCATCCTAGCTGTTTCAAGCACTGTAGGAGGTCCAATGACTGTTTCTTAACAACAACAATACTTTCCAAGAAAAGAAAAAAATATATAATGCAAAATATAGTGACGACACAAGGAAAAGTCAAAGAGTGATATATATGTATATACACATATATATATAAAGCATATAGATTGTGATTGTGATTGTAATCTACAGCTCGCTTCGATGATATGGCCATTTATACAGTGATGATTGCCACTACTTTTAGTTCTTTACCATAACAAACCACTTGGGTGGGCAAAAAAAGAAACTAAATCATAATTTATAGTTTAACTTTTTTTTATTTTAATTTTACACCAATTCATCTTAATAGAATTAGGAAAAAAATAATTCAAACATTAAATAGCCATTTGATTTTATTGAAATTATGGACCGAACCATATTTTGTAATTTAGGATTAGTATATAAGTATAAGATATAATCCCACGTAAAAAATAGTAGTTTTATTTTATAATAATAAGTATTAAATTATATAAGAGATAAGCCAAGTCAACACTAATGCAATTAAAAAAATTCAGATATTAATTAATAACTAATTTTATTCACAAAATTTAATTAGCACTTAGCATGCAACATAATTTTGAGCACACCTGCAATGTACATATTACGGATAAGATAGTTAAATAAACACATTTTAATGAATGTAAACTAAAAAATCTTTTAAGTTTATATTATAGTATGAGAAATTTTTTAGTTATAATTAAAATGTTATCACATTTTTTTAAGACTATTGATTTATAGATTGGTTTGTATTAACAAGCATATTTCAATATAGGATTTTTTAAGCCTGACCCAATCCAATCAAGTTACGAGTTGGCCCCAAGGACTTTGTTGTCAAACATCTTAGTTAAACCCAATTGTCTCTGACTCATTTAGTTGGACACATTACATTTGATTGACTTCATTATTCGCCTTGAGTTCCTACTCGAGCCATGTCATCTCAATCTCTCGCATATACAAAATGTAGCTTAGCGGTTGCTCGACCACTAGCATGTAACTTCCATATCCCCATTGACTCCACCTATGATGATTCATAAATATTCCTCCGGATGTCCTTAGTGACAAGTTTGGTAATCCCTCATATTACTTTATTATTTTTTAACAAAACATTTTTATATACTTCATTAACTTCACCATCAAAATTATCACACAAGACAACACTCTGGTGTCTATTGACCTATTGCTGTTTTGCAGGCACACAAATCCAAAGGATTAAATCTAAGATATTGTAACAAGAAGTTAAGCAACAATTCAACTTACCATTCTAAACCAATAATAAATTTTCATATTAGTTCAGCTTATAAATCTTTTAATTTAAGTTGTCAAAAATATAATGTATTTCATTTGGTTTAGTTTATGGATTAGTTTGACTTGATTCATCTTTTTTTCAATTTAGCACTCATAGTTTAAGGAAAACTATATATATATATATAATACAAGGTGATGGACAAACTATAGAGATGATGAGATGCATAGATAAGATCTCCAACAACGAGAGGAAAAGATAAGCTAGAAAGTGCAGAGTCGATAGAATAAAATGGGTCCCCAACAGTACAGGAGTGCTATAAAATAAAATGTATCCCCAATAGTATAGGAGTTATTTTGGGTCTTTATGAGTGGAAAAGAGTTAAAAAATAAGGAGAAATTTGATCGATATATAATTAATTTTGATAGGATTAGTATTTTATTATTATCCAAGAATTCATACTATGTTTAATCAGATCGAATCACTAAAATAAGTTAATATTTTATTTATTATATTAATAAGAGAACTCCCAAAAAAAAGAAAGAGGAAGATGAAGGGGTAATAATTGAAAAAAAAGATGCATTAAGTAAAGTAAAAGTTTTTAAAAAGAAAATAATGAATTCTAAAGGTTGGTGAGTATAAGCGCGTGGGACACGGACAACTACACGTATAAATTTTTTCCATAATAATAAGTCTATGTTAAATTATTATTGTTTTTTTCCTTCTTTCTCCTTTTGTCCAGCCCATCTGCTTTATCAGGCTAATGTGTCGACCACTACTGCGGCTTACTCAGCTGAAGAGCCTAAACAATCGTCTTTTTTCTTTTCAACGTTTTAAAAGTTTCTACTAATCAATTTTTCTCGCTGAGAGAATTTTGAAAGAGTTTCCACATGACTTCTCCTTGAATTTCATCATCCTATAATATAAAAAGTAACTCATCTTTTTCTATTGTAACTTTTCTTATACACAAATTTTCATATATGATCTAGTCCGTGTATGACGTTATCAATTTTAAATTATATCTATTATAAACGTTAAAATGTTTAATTTTTTAACCCTTGTAGCCGTGTTACAATTGGTAGCAATTTCAATATGGGAGCATCTATGGTCTTGAAAATAAATATAATAATTAAAATATTAACTAATGATTTGATTACTATTAGATATAATATAAGCGTTGAATAATGATGGAACATTAGAATTTTCCAATATATATATATACCAATATATATGTAGCATAATTCATAAATTTACCTAATTTATGTATAAATGTACGTTTTACTTTTTATTTCTTCTACCTCTCCATATAATCAATAACAATTCTTTATAGTTTGTATTATAATCTTAAATTTTCAAAGCCATCTAGATGATTGTACCAATTTTTTATACTATCTACCATATATTAAATAAAAGCTTGTTTGTTTCATCATGTTCTGGTTGTTTTAACATCATATTTTTATCATTTTCAAACATATATTTGTCAAAAAAATGATAACAATAAAAAATTGACACAGATAAACTATAAATACAGATATGATACAAATATAATAAAAATAAAAATTAGACAATCCAAATAGGCCCTAAATTCCTTAAAATTCCTAACTCTTCTCATTTGTCTGTAGTTATCCTTAAATTATAATATATTTCGTGTTTAACATTTCTGACTTGACATCACCCTCTTTTCCCTCTACCGGTCCTGTTGAGTTTTGATGTTATGGTATATGCCGGTTTAGCTCCAATGGATGCCTTCGTTTTTTCTTATTATACAAAAGGTGCATCAATCCTAGATTTGACACCATTTTACAGCTGTGGCCAATCCCTTATCATTGAGGGCCAATTTTCTTGCAATCAAGGACGGATGCAAAAGAGCACTTGTTAACTCATTAAAAAAATAATAATAAAGGAAAAAAAAGTAAGTGTTTTATCAAAAAAAATATATATATATATATATATATGTATGTTATATGTACATTTCAAAAGTTTATTATTCCCATAAATATTTTATAGAGAAAATGTCAAATTTAGTATCTAAACTTTGGCACAAAATCCAATTAGATACTTAAATTTTGAAAATTCAATTTCATATCCAATTGAATTTTTCGTGCCCACAAACACTATCCTTATATAAGACCATCAATATTGTTTGCCTGTGTGCACCAATTAATGACCAACACGTGTCCCTGTTTGAATAGGAAAAAAAAGAAACCTTAAATCTTTTCCCACTCTTTAGGACGTCCTTCACTATTCTTACAACTAACGCCGCATTCGGTAGCTTATACGACAATCTCCTATTGACATCTTCTTGCATTGATGACAAAAAGCTCGAGCATTGCTAGTCTCATAATCACCATATGGTCCTCCAACACCAATGATTACGAGAAGCATAGGAAAGAGAAGGAAGATACAAGAGAAGGAGGGGAAAGAGAGAGAAAAGTGGAGATAGAGACTCGATGTATGACTTGATGGAAGTGCTTATCAAGCACAGAGTTCAAGTTATGGGTTTGGTTCTTAAGTCAATGATTGTTCTAGCATTTCAATTTGTAGTTTACATGTTTGGTAAATCGTTGAGTTAACTCATGAGGTGTGTTGACATGGTTTTGCAATGTTGTAGTTGGTGAATATAGTTGGTGGAGGTGATCAGGTTCTATTGGGGTTTGCATTGGCACGACTTGTGTGGATGTGGGTTTTTGTTTAGCTGTCATATGGCAGTAGTGAGTGTTGACTCAGTTGTTGAGTCACACAATGGATTCAAATATGGTTGGGATATAGTGACTAAGTTGCGCTAGTGTTTGACTTTTGGTGGGGGTAGCTTGTTGATTTGTGGTAGGGTTGACAAAGCCTTCATCATCATCTTTCTTAGTTTGTTTATTTGCCATTGATGGACTAAATAAGAAGAAGCCCTCCCTCTCTCTCCATGCGCCCCCCCCCCCCCCCCCCCCCCCCCCCCCCCCCCCCCCCAATTGCGATGGTATTTGATTTCTGGTGGAGGTAATGAAGCTTCATCGTTGTCTTCCTCAATTTGTTCATTTGCCATTGATGGACTAAAGAAGAAGAAGGTCTTCATCCATCTCTCTCTCTCTCTCTCTCTCTGTATAATTAGATCCACGATTCTTTCTTTCTTTTTCATTTTTGAATGACACGTAGTCAACTATTGATGGATGGGTTCATGTGGGCAAACAAAATTGACGGTATTACATGGCATAGTGTTTTTTTTTTCGGTAGGCCACAAGGACTGTTACAACACAGCCAACTGGTAATTACAATGCTAATGCAGAAAATCGAGCTTGATACCTCAAGGATAAGGACCTTGACTGGATATCACTAGGCTACAAAACCATTGACTTTTATAGTCTTTATAAGGGCAAAAAGTTTAATTATATACCTAAATTTTCAAAAGTTCAATTTTCGGTATGAAATTGAACTTGTTAAAATTTAGGTACTTAATTTCGTTTTGTACCCAAAATTCAAGTTTCAAATTTGGCATTTCCGCTATTTATAAATGGAATTACTCAATTTATTATAACGTTCAATATCTATCTAGCATTGTTTCTTAAAACTTTCTTTCAAAATCTCAAATGGAAATTTCTATAGTTCTGTCGTACTTTTTAATTAGATTGATCTCATTAGTTATTTAACAGTTTAGATTCATATCCAACTATGATTGCATAATTAAAAATTCCAGTCACATCATATTTAATGACTCAGATTTAGGTATTAAATTCATAATTTCAAAGTTTAGACACTGATTTGAATTTTGATACAAAATCCAACAACCAAATTTCCCCTATTCTAAAAAATTTGTAACACCACATTCAGTAATCATAGTAACCCATGTAACTCTTAACCAAAATAATAATGTAGAGGGAAATAATAAAGAAAGGGGTGGAAAATAATATACTTCGTTGTCATTTCTAGAATCACCTTTCCTTTTGATCGATGTGCAGGAAAAGTTAACTGTCCTTTTCGATTATTAGGTTAAGAAACAGCTTGTGTATAAGGAATATAACTTCGGAACAGCAAAAACCAACCTGATGTTTACGTCTACGAGAATTCTCAACAGAGCGACCTCATCTATTGAAAATTACCACAATTCGTCCAAGGTCAAAGCCTTCTAGATGGAGATTTTAAAACACAGAGAAATTAATTCACTTTTCAAATGAATCATATATTAAATGCATATTATCCTTAGATATAGTATCTTCGCTTATATCCCATATCCGATTACAAAGTAACTAATATAAACAGATTAAAGGTATATATCAACTTTTCTTTTTAGTTATATATATAATAATATGAAATTGAAGAAAATATTCAAACTGAGTGAATTATTGGTTTACCAATCCATCCAAAAATTATTTAAACAAATACCAACCATATAAAAATAATTATTTAAATACCAATACAAAATAATATATAAAAGATGCTATTTTATTTATTTTTTATGATATGTAATTTTTGTGAAAATAAAATTTTCTATTTACAGTAAATCGCATGCTAAATATGTGATTTTACTTTCCATTTAATATGAATTGTATATTTAATATGTGATTTTATAATATTTAAAACTTCAAAATTGCATGTGTTATAAGTGATTTTGTGTTGGTATTTGAATAATTTAAATAATGTAATTTATATTTAAATAACTTTTTTATATTGCTAGTAATCATGTATTACACCATTTTTTTTTCGATAATGATGTGCTACAGCCTATCCAAACACATTTTGATACGTATTATTATTCTTTAAATATAACCATAACCCACGACCACACGGGGAAGTTTCAATTTAACGCTAGGATTGAGTTGAGACGGATGGCGACGGCGACCTTCCGGTGAATTTGCTTGGCACTTGGTATGCACAAGATCACAACAGTTTGGTCCAAGAGACGGGAAAAAATAATGCCAGAGAGAATGGAGCGATGACTCACGTTCCGAATGGAAAATTATTTGTTATGCTGGAAATTATACTCACA
Source organism: Combretum micranthum (assembly GCA_024138025.1). Classification (NCBI taxonomy): domain Eukaryota; kingdom Viridiplantae; phylum Streptophyta; class Magnoliopsida; order Myrtales; family Combretaceae; genus Combretum; species Combretum micranthum. Next base: position 640,752 of record JAMXBD010000592.1, read on the forward strand.
TGTTTAAGTAAATAAACACTTGACACACATTAAATAAATTTAAAAAAATATCTTTAAATAAAATAAATAATTATTATCACTTTATATATGTATTGCGTTATTATTACTTAGAATAAGATTGTAACCCGATGGCTGAGACAGAAAAACTTTTTCCCGTTCCAAATATTATTATTATTACAGTACCTATCCGAAAATTATGTGGCGAATCACTATATGCCTATCACTATATTCCAAAAATGTTGTTTTATTATTTTTTTTTTCATCGGGAGGAGCAATTCAAACCTTTACCTCTAACTTAAGAGATATGATACTAGACTATAGGATCATTAACACTTATTACTATTTTCTTGAATGAACACATGTTACATATTAAATAAATTAAAAACTATTTATAACAAAATTAGCAATAATTATTATTTTCACGACACATAATAAATACTGGAATAAATAAAAGCATAAAAGCATTCCCCTTCCGGCGAATTTTCATCTTGGTCATATTTTAGGGCTAAAAGCAATGATTGAAAACCCAACTTTAGTTTTTGGAGAACCGGCAACCGAATGAAGAACCGACACCACTACTGTACATATTATTTTGAATCTGTATGGACTCAATTCAGATACCCAATTAAGAACTTATTTCGTTATCTTGGTCAAAAAATGAACTTGTTTCGTTATTTCAGTGCTCTTTTCGCAATAATTGTCTTTTGATCCTTTTATTGCCTTATGAAAAAGAAACTTTGAAAGATTTATTGATGCAATAATAATCTTTCTTAATAGATTTGATAATATTAGTTTTTTTTTCTTTGGCTAGCAATAATATAAGTCTATCACATAAAGGAAAGACAGTATTAAATAATTAGTAATATTGTTATTGATATATATATATATATATATTCTTTTACAAAATATTGTAATCGATATTTTGGTTTGTCATCAATTTTTTTTTTATCTTGATTTGGCTTTTAAAATTATCATCTAGAACTTGATTCATTATATTTTGATGATTTTAGCATCACATTTTAATTATTTTTAGACATATATTTATTAAGAAACATGTATCAATAAAAAATTGATAGCTTTACTTATAAATTGGTCAAATATATATGATATAGATAAGTTATAGATATCCATCTCATACAGATACAATAAAGATAAAACTTTGGTAATCCAAACAGATAATCTAATCTGTTAAATGTCAGTAGTTAATTTAGTGAAAATATAGATTTGGCAACAAGAGGTTAGCCACAGTGACCTCAAATGGATTTTAGCATGTAAAATAAAATATTTCTCAGTAAGCAATTTGGTAAACAACTGAAAGATGTAGCGTCAAACTCAGGCATGCTTAGGTCTTTCCACTTTTCTTTGCATAATTATTAATCTGCAGAGATGATGAAAAAGTTGAAGACGCATTGTAACTTCTTGTTTGACGTTGAAGGCATGGTCTTGGAATTCCAATGCTTACTATAGTTTACTAAAACAAACATGGATTATACTGTAGTCCACATGACATCACTGCGAAAGTTGAATATGGTAAAAGTAATTTGACCAGATTGTTTAATGTGTAACACCAATAACTTAAGCAACTCTTTCTATCAACGAACTCTATATTTTATCTCTTGTTATTCTAAAAAATTACTTAATTATTTTATATGATTTTGGTAGGTTTCTGTTATTATTATCTTAAAATAAGATTTATAATTTTTAATATTAAAATATTAAAAAAATTAATATTTGTCACATTTGGTATTCAGGAATAATTTGAAATGGAATGGATTGGATTAGATTGGATTGGATTGGAATGGAATGGATTGGAATTGAATGAGTTTAAGAATGACAAATTCATTTCTATGTTTGGAAGATTACATGGAATGGAATGGCTCAAAGTGTAATTGTCCGGTACATGAAAGGATGAAAAGGTAATTACACTCATATAATTAATAAAAGTGGATTGGAATTGCGATTCCATCTTCTCAAAAGCAAAATCGAATGCTCCTTCAAAGTGAGATTCATTGATTGTAAGGAATTACAATTCCGGCTTCTAAAAATACTTTCAAACACTAGGAAAGGAAATGGAAGCCAAAATTGCAATTCCAATTCGATCCAATCCTACATATCAAACGCCAAACGACCATATAATGTATATATTTTTTAATTTATAATTTATTATTAATAAATTGACTGAAATATAAAATAAAGAAAAGTCACTAGTTGCACCCTTTGTAACACTAGAGGTCATCATGGGGCGGTTCTGAATCGCAAACCATCCCGAACCGTCCTCGGCAGTTTCGTACCAGGAAACCACCCCTTCGAAGACGGTTAAGAAACGCTGGAGGACCCGCGAGGATCTAGCAGGTCCTAGTGGTTCCTCTGCAACGAACCGGCGGTTCTTCTAGATCGAGAACAGCCATTCTAGACCCGAAACCTGCGGTTCCGACCCGGTTCATATAGAAAAAAAAAAACAAAACGCATTCATCACGAATTTTTTTTCTTTTTTTTTTGGGAGGGGAGGGGAGGGGTGGGCGGCTAACCACTTTAACAGCAAATGCTATTAAAAAAAACAAAAAAAGTTAAGATTGTCGGCTAGAGTGAATTTGCAAATTGAGGAGGGGGGCCCTGCATCGTGCAGAAAATAGTGGAAAAAAAAAGAAGAAAACAACAAAACCACCGAACAAATAATTGTGGTTGGGGTGGAAATGAGAAAAATGCGGGGGGGGGGGGGGGGTGGGGTGTGTTTTAAAAATCATGAATTGCTGAGGAATGTTTGTGCACTGTTTTGTAATTTGGAAAGGTAATTGAATTAGACAATTTCATTGCATTATTTTTGCAAATTGTTGGACTGTAAGGAATTAGACAACTTGTTTAACGATTTTTTCGCACATAACAAGCTCTATAAATTTACGAGTTTGATTCAAAAAACTATCAAACTTTCAAAAGCTTGTAATCACCTTCACAAATTAAGTTTTGCTAAAATATCAATCATTCCCGTGTTTGAAAAATATAAGACATTCCTGTGTTTGATATTACTTGTTATTTTGTAGATTATCTTGTACGAGAGGGTTACCCAGTACCACTTATTTATCGTGTTTGATCTTAAATTTTCAATACTTCTAATACCACCCCTCACATTAGTACCTACTCATTGTTGAAAAAAACAATGGCTTCCTTTTTTTTTTTTTGTGGTTCATCAAAAAAATCTGCAAAGAAAGATAAATTAAAGGCGAAGCTACCCGAATGCCATCAAGAGCCTACTATCAATATAAATGAGGATGCTGATTGCTATGACTTTAATGAGCCTTGGGTGTTCAACTTTGATTTCACACCTTGCCAATTCCCTTCGGTTCCACTAGGTTTCGAGACAATCAATCCGATTTACTATCAATAAGGGATAATGATGATGATAATGACTCTTCAGATCCGGAAATAAAACAAGTACCACAACATGAAGCCAAGGATTATGGCGGTTTGGGTGAAGATTCGGAAATGGAACATTTCATTGGATTGATAGACATTTGGTAATGCAAAAGAGATTAATTACATTACGAAAAAATGGATGGATCCCATACAGCACAAAGTATATATGCGATAATACGGACAATTCTTGATGAGTATGGGCTGACACAAAAAAAAATTTCAGTAGGATTCGATAATGCTGCAGCCAATATAGCAAGTATTTCTGATCTTGAGTAGTTATGTCAACCAACGCTTGGGGAAACCTTTTTTCACATAAGATGTGCATGTCACATCTTAAATTTATGTGTGAAGGATGGAATGGATTCTTTAAAAATCCGTACATCTCCCATAAAAGCTGTGGTTGACCACATTACTGACCATCCATCTATTAATAGAGAATGGCGGAAATGATGTGGTGTGCATGGCCAAAAGCTGAGAGAATTTAAAAAGGATGTGCAACATCGATGGAATTGACTTACGAGCTTCTAGCTAGCATGGTACCATATAAGGAATTGCTATGTAGCTTCACCATTGCACATTTACCAAACATACCATTGCATCCCAATGAATGGAACATCTGTAGCAACTTGTTGCAGCTGTTGAAGGTCTTCTATGACTGCACAAATATTTTCTCCCGTGTGTATAATCCCAGTATCCATCTCTTTTTACTGGAGGCCTGCAACATCATCGGGACACTCTAATAGGTAAGATCTGATCCAATTTTGCAAATGTGTGTTAACGATATGACTCACAAGTGGTTGAAGTATTATAGGGAAATTCCTATGATACACAACGTGACATGGTCGTTGGACCTATGCAACAAAGTTGAGGGACTTTGCGAAGTCCTGAATTATTATTACGAACATGTGGACAAGTTGTCAGACACTCAAGATATTTATGCAATTTCTGTTTATAATGTCGTGAAAGAGATAAATAATGTGCTGTTGAACTTATATTCTCAATTTAGTAGCACATATGGTGGACAAATACCCACCAGTCCAGCAACCTTAAGTAAGGCCCCCTATCAACCACCGTGGAGAAGCCCGAGTGGTGCTCCAGCATCGGCGATTCAAAAAGCACCATGGCATAGGCGACAGTGGATCAGACTCAGAGATTGACAAGTACTTGAACACGACATTTAAGTTTGGTGACATGATTGATGCATACAACTTTAACATCCTAGACTGGTGGAAACGTCACCAAGAGACGTTTCCAATATTATCTAGAATCGCTAGATAAGTATTGGTTGCACTTGCTTCAACTGTGGCACTTGAGCAAGTGTTCATCATTGTTGGGCAGCAGGTGGATGAGCATAGATCCTGGTATGGTCTCGCAACGGTTAAGGCACTAGCTTGCAATTATGATTAGACTCGTGCAGAATGATGACAACAAAACTTGAAGGGCTACTCAAGTGAGGAAAACGAGTATTTCGGTGACTTCAACTCATCTGTGGGAAGCATAGCTGCGACCTCTCCGGGGACTAGTCCAGGTCAACGAGCACTGAGTTTACATTTAATCGATTGATATTATTCTATTATATGTGTTGATGTTGTAGTCAGGATCTATGAACTGTGTGATTCTAGTTAGTTATTTGTTGTTGTAGTTAGTGTGTTCATGTTATTATGGAGGTAATATGTAATGTCTGGTGCAATGGAATTTACTTCACATCGTTTGCCTGTATGTTAATCAATTACCATGTGTTATGTAATTGTGTTTATTATTTGCCAACCATTATATTTTATTTGAAAAAAATTTAAATGTTTATTTTGGGTATAAATAAGTTGTAATTGCTTTTGTTGATTTTAGGTTTTTTTTTTCATTTTTTCGATTAATTAAAAAAAAAAACTAGTTCATGGTTCGCGTGGAACCGAAACGGAACTGGAATCGGCAGAACCGGCGGTTCCATGGAACCGTGAACCACCGAGTCGCTGACGGTTCAGGTTCGGAACCGTCTCGAACCGTGCCGACGTCTATACAACACAACCAAAAAAAAAAAAAAAAACACACTGCCATCTTACAAGAGTAGAAAAAAAAAAAAGTAAATATATTCTAGCAGCAATTGCTTTACGGAGTAACTTTACCTAGGGATAAAAACTCTCATTATCCCTGAGCAATGCCAGGTGGTAATCTTTCACATGAGAATTCGGGCTAAGGTTTCTCGGCTTATAGAATAAGATTCAGATCCTATTTTAATTTTTTTTAATTTACAAATTAATAATCGAAATTAACTAAATTTTTAAAATACCAATATTGTAATGTCATCTGATCATACCCTACCCACTATATACTCACTCACCCCCTACTTTTATCTACTAATAATTATTACATCTCATGCTTCCTAAAATACCTCTGATATTGCAGTTAAAAATTATGTGAAATACTCCATACTTAGGCCTAAACGCCTACAATTATGTTCAAATATTGATGGAATTCTTAGCAGCTCAATTATATCATTAAGAATGTCAATAAACGGAGGCAAATGAAGTATGAAATTATTTAAAATCATACAAATAAAATGATTGTTACCTTCAAATAAATGATGAATATTATATACTAAAAAATGAATACTTGTGCACTTACCTGGCATGTCATCAAATGTAAATCGAAGATGTTACACAAAAGCATTCCTTATCTTGTGTTTTTTTTTTCGACAACATATAATAGATTTTATCCTCAAGTTGAATTCGATACCAAACGCCGAGTATCTAGTATGGATTATCATAATTTAGCCAATGTTATACCATATATAGAGACCTTGGAGTCTGACCAGTGTTCTTGTCATTTTTGTTTCGACAACATATAGTTACGGTGCCATCAAGTTTAGAATATGTTTACCTTAAATCCGCAAACTCATTTTTCGCCCCATTTATAAGAAAATTTGACAAGTTCTAAGTATTAACGTTTGATATAATATAATTTTTGCAATCATTAAATAATATCCCAACAGGTTTGTGCCCTTAATAATATATATATATATAAGTTTTGCAATTAACTACACTTAAAAACTTTTATGAGGGTATTTTAGAATGTCCAGCTCTCTGGAACAAGGTCAACAATTTCATATCTTTATCACAAAATTTCAAGTTAATCCAACAAACATAAGCAAGGAGATACTAGTCGTTACTTTTAGAAATGATAAGATGATATCTTGATACTTTTCATGAATACGGGCAGCAACATTCTTATTTTTGGGCAAGTCTTATCAAATTTTATTTGCATCGATATAAAGTATGTTTGTTTAATGAATGCATATAGCAACCAACATATAACTTGAAAGGGTAAATATGGGAAACGATACTTGAATTTTAACCAAATATATAATTAGGTATCTTAACTTTAAAATCAATTAATTTAATATCTAAAGGTTGATTGATCTAGCATCTAAAAGAACTTTTTGTGTATGGCAACAATACCTCAATCATATTAGTTACAATTAATATTACGATCGATACCTAAACTTTGGCAAAATACAATTAGATACTAAATTTTAAAATTGATTAATTTAGTATATTAAGTTTAAAATTGATCAATTAAATATCCAAAAAAACTTTTCATTAGTGATACTTCTATGATATTTTTAGAGTATATTAAACATAATATCATACTAAGTTGATTAATTTAAAAGTACATATAATAAAATAATTAATTTCAAAGTTCATATACTTAATTTCATATTTTACCAAAATTCAGATACCATTCATGACATTTACCATATTGGTTAAAAATGCAACATGTCTTTTTGTCAAGAGGAGTGAAAAAATTGTAATGCTTAGAGCAATCGCATCGCTAAGAATCTCTACAAAGTTCTTAAAGTGCTACATTAGCAATTTAAAACTTTTTTTCTTTTTCTTTTTCTTTTTTGAAATCTTCCTACTTTATCCATGAGCCTTTGGATGAGCTCCTTTACGTAAGTCTTCCACCTCTTTTTAAATTTTATGTATTTTGTATTCTTTTGCATAGTACATTTAATTAAAAAAAATAAAAAAAGTGAAGATCCTTGCCTTTTGAATTCATTTGCAAAGAACTCAAAAATGCTTAAGAAATCCTTTCTATCATGTAGGACCTCAAAAAACAAAGAATCTTATCTCAAGTACCCGGAGGGATAATATGACTTTTTCTTTGGCCTTAATGAATGCCATTAAATATTTCAATATATTAAAGTACTAGGCCATTACAATAAGCTACTTTAAATACCGTAAAAACATTTTGGTCAAATAAAGTGGATCTTATTGCACCGTTTTTTTCTTGCCTTAAATAAAGCCATTAAATGTTTCAATATATTCAAATATTAGGCTAATACAATAAGATACTTTAATATTGTAAAAACATTTTGGTCAAATAAAGTGAATCTTATTGCACCGTTTAAAGCTAGGGTTACCATGCTCATTGATTAACTAGTAAGATGAAGGCAATTAAAGATCCAATCCGCCTTAAACCTTTCAAAAAGTGAAAAATTAGTTTTAAGCATTTCAAAATATCACCATAAAGCTGAGGTGGAAGAAAAAGTAATATAGTAGTCACACATACAGTATCATATGTTGTTATACTTTCTTATATAGCACATAATCCATAAAGGATGTTATTAAAAATACATAGAACTTTCCCTTTTATTTATCTGGCATGGCACACATATTAACTAAGAAAAAAAGAGGATTAGAGCTTAGTTAATTTTTACAGCTCTAATGAAGGATGAAGACTTTGAAGCAGTTTCACCGAAGAAATAATCAAACGGAGTATAACTGTTGGAGAAAACAAAAGCACAACAATGTAGTAACATGTCGTACATTCATGGTCAATCTATAACTTGGAATCACAAGAAGATTATAATCTACCTCTGCACACCTAAATGTTAGGTAAGGATAATTGTACCTACCTAATCACTTAGATTGAGTAAATTAGCCGACAATTCTAGATGCTCTAGAGTCATTTAGACTTTAAGTGTTATAGTGTTTTAACCCGAAATTTTATTGGATGAATCATGGAATATTATGAAGAGGGGCCCAAAACAAAAAGGGGATATTAGTTTAGCCTTTTTTATATTAGCTTTTTTTTTTTTTTAATTAGATGCAATTAATGTTAACTAGTTAAATATTATTGGACTTTACGTAACACTATATAGACATGTCTTCGGATTAGGTCTGAATCGAGACCTAATCTTGATTGGCCACGGATTTGATCGTGTGAACCCAACCTAGCGGGATCAGGTCTTACCCGTGAACCGGACCCACCGGGTCCATGGTTTAAGGTGGGTCTGCTCATGAAAAATTTAAAAAAAAAAATTCAAAAAATTAATATATGGAATGGGTCAAACTCATCCTGGACCCATTCCATTCCTCTCCCTAGAATAGTACTGGGTCCCTTATTTTTAGACTCAGACCCGATAGGTCGAGTCATGGGTTGAACCGACCCATCCCGGGGACATGTGTAACACTATAGGTAGTTATCTATGTAAATTATAAATTAATTCATTTATTTATTAATATCAATTAAAATTTTTACATTTTTTTTACTAGAGAGTTTCGCATCTCAAATAGAGAACTCAATTTTCAAAAGATTTACCTTTTCTTTTTTTTTTTTCCATTGAAAAAAATTCCATGATGGTTTTGACTCTGGTCATCACCACAAGAGACTATAACTACCCTTCATGATATTTTGTGGTAGAGATCACTAGGATGATACCATACATATAATTGGGTGGGACAGATGACTTACCAACAGCGTTCTAATGGTAATAAAGATTAATCCCATGACCTCAAGTATAAAGGAGACACATTAGCTGTAGTAAGAATCGATCCCATGACTACTGGGGTCATGTGTCGAAGCCTTACCAACATTTGCCAATAATATTTACCTTATTTCAAAAAAAGTCTCAACAACTTCTTTTGTTGAATTAATGTTTATGGCAAGCAAAGGCATCGTTGCAAAAAGACATTAATGTATTAATAGCGCAGCAAAAAAATACAGTTGCACTTGATGATATACAGGCAGATCAGCAAAAACAATAATTATAACAAACAGCATATTCTGCCCAGCTAGCCCAGATAGTGAATGGCAACTTGGGACTCTACATGTGCACACAAAATTCTATTTGACGAAGCAATGTGGAATCTATTGATCAACGTGTTATTCCAAGTAAATTTGTCTTCCTCCGTAATCCTAGGACAACCATATCATCAATGCTATAATATGCGAATTAATTATGGTAGTCATAGTTTATTACTATTAAAATATTGCTTCAAGTTATAAAGCACAAAGTAAACCTAAAAGTTGTGAAAATTGCAATTTAACTGTAAGATTTTATGAGTTTAGATGTTCTTATATTTTTTTTTTCTTAATTACAATAAATGCAAAATCATATATGTGCAAATTTTAAATAGTATTTTAAATTTAGTCATACAATTCTACACTTTTATAATTTTATCTATTTTGCACAATTTTATACATTTAAGTGAGTAGTAAAGTTACAAGTTTAATAACCATACCTAAAGTAAGAATACTAATAAGAGAGACTAACTTTGAAGAGAAAATTACATCAATGAGAAAGCCATGAGACTTGACTAGATGCTAAAGCCAATTGGAGAGGGTATGATGGCATTAATGGGTGGGGTTTGAATCACATGATCTTCAGGAATTTTGATGGGTAAAATATTTAATACAACATTTTAAAGTTTTAAGATGTAATTCAAAAATTTTATGTCAATTAATAGTGGTAAAAGCTTGCCATTATCCAAGAAAATTAAAAGAAAGGGAACATAATATACCAAAAAAGAAAATTTGTTTTAAGATGAAATATGAACGTCATGTAAACTTGTAAAGTCATGTAAACAAAGAAGGGTGTCATCAAATGTGATATGAAGAGAGATAGCATTACATTTAAAATGAGAATGAAAATTATATAATAGGGATAAACCCTTCGATTAAGGATGAAAATTATCTAATAGGGATAAACAAGTTGTGTATTCAATGTAACACATTATAGAGATTTGATAGAACTATAGTGGATATTTACTCCAATATAGATATCTTTTATCCTCTATTTAAGCCAATAAAATTTTTATCCTTTATTTAATTGTGACACATAATGCTCATCTTTTAATCTATAATTTTTCGAAAAAAAAAAAAAAACCACTTCAACACATTGATTTTTTTTTTTTTAAAAAAAAAACCCAATGCTGCTCAGGTGGAGGGAGGGATCGATCCCACCCCAAATTTATTAATAAATAAATGATTTAAGAGGAAAGAGAAGGAAAAGAAAAGAAAGGATATAGACATGACCTCAAGATACTTGAAAAAAAAAAAAGAACTAAGCCCATTCAATAAAACTTGCATGAAAATAAACTAAAATAAGGTAGGATAATGTTAGGAAAAATCCAATGCCCTACAATAACAGAGTAATTTTTTCTATCGCCAATGTGATGACAAAATATAATAAACAAAAAATAAAATCAAAAGAGATACCAAGATTTAATATGAAAAACTCCAATTAAAGAAAAACCTCGAGACCACAGCATAAATTCTTTCATTATCAACAATAATGACATTACACAGTTTTTCTTCAATAGATATACTAGTGGATCACAAATCTTTATCACAACGGTAGAACTCAACAATAGAAACTAGCCTCTCTCTCTCTCTCTCTCTCTCTCTAGGTTTTTAGAATAGCCAAGTGATACCCTAAAAGACAAAACAAGGAGTATTTATTTGAAAAGACAAAGGAAAACTCACAGGCATGTAAGCTGGCACTCACAGCCGGCGGCTTTGTTGGAGGAGTATTTCAACAGCTGGCTTAACACCGACAGCTTTTATCCATATTTGATTGGCGTTGAAATACTGCTATGTTCGGCAAAAAATGATGGCTAGCATTATGCCTATGGTGTTTCGAGCGGTGTACAGGACAGCTCTCGATCTTCCTTGACGACGCCACTTGATCTTGTTAGTTTTGCACAAATCTCCTTAGTTTCCAAGTCTTCTTCTAAATATATATATATATATATCATATATATAAGACTCTCTATTATAAGTTACAGACCCATATAGGTTGGATCCATAACCCAATAGATAAATATCTTCTAAAGCTAAAATAGACAGCCAAGAGGGATTTATTGGAATAAATCATCAATTAGCCACTTTAGTTCAAATCTTTTCATTTAAATGTGTTAATTGTTAATTTCGTCTACATGTGTTATTTTTGCCCAAATATAATAGTTCAAGTACGATCTTTTCGTCAGTGAATATCTAACTTTTGTCCATACATCCCCACCTTTGCCGATAAAATCCTTACAACCTAAAGTACAGAAAACTCAACAACAAAAGGGCCCATAAAACATGCGAACCTTTGCATTGGATACAATGGGGGCCTCCTAATAGGAAAAATGAAAACATGAAGGCAGTATTGGCTAGTAATACTAGCTACCCAGCGGATTGGAAACAACTAGCAAATTGACATGTGAACCTATAATACAATCCTTTAAACTTTCTATTCAGAGAATCTATATATTATTCAAATTAAAATTTGTTTATGAACCCCATACCTTTAAACAAGGCATCCTGCTATGGCTGTACTTTGCTTCCTTTATACATGATTAGAAAAAAAAAGGCTTATTTGAGTTAGTTTTTGAAAAAATCTTATCTAAGAGATATTAACCATATGTTCCATCAAACAATTGATACCGAAAGCTATTTTGTTACCAATTGAATTTGCCTAAAATAGCACGCTTGTAAGGTCATGGTGCCTTCTTTTATTTTTTTTAAGAGTTAAATTATATCAGTTTTGTTAACGTGTGTGATCCAAATTCATGTATACTGCCAGCTTTTGAAGGTACACCATTGGCTTACATTGTCAACACTGCTAGCCTTGAAGCTAGCTTTAAAGTTTTTGATTCTGTGCATTGTGAACGCTGGCTCAAAGTCACTAGCTTAAAATTGTAAGCTATTGGCCTATGTTATGTACATTGTTGGCCTTGGTTTAATTGTTAATTCAGATTTTTTTTTAAGAGCTGGGGATGTTAAAGGTCAGCTTAAAGCCGCTGGCGTACTTAGGTAAGCTGCCAACATTTGGCCGACGTACAATGTAAAATTATGACTCTTCGAATGCCAACCTTTAAGTCGGCTCATACGAAAAATATATGGGTTTGCAAGTTGTTTTTTAGGGTTAATGAGTTTTGGTGAGATTAGTTGTCACTTATACACATCTTTTGCAATTTCCTTCTTCAACATTAGTGGATTCGCTTTCTCCTCTGTCTGTGGTTTTTTCCACAAGGGTTTCTGCATAAAACTTGTGTGTTCTTTAATTTTTTTTTATTTATTTTTTTTCCCTTTTTTTTTGTTTTATTCAATCATAACAAGTGGTATAAGATCATATTGATTCAAATCAGGAACCATCTACTTACTTAGAAGTTGTGAATTGTGATAATTCTAGTAAGTAGATGATTGCGATGTAGGAGGAGATGAAATCCCTTTATAAGAATGGCACTTAGGATTTAATGAAGATTTCTAAAAGGAAGAAGATTGTTCGGTGTAAATGGGCATTCAAGAGAAAAGAAGGAACATCAGGAGTTGAAGAGCCCAAATACAAAGCAAAAGTTGTTGCAAAGGGCTATAGTCAAATACTAGGTATTGATTTTATTGATGTGTTTTCTTCTGTTGTAAAGCACAGCTCTATTATAGTATTACTTGGTATTGTAGCTTTATAAGATCTTGAGCTTGAATAGTTAGATGTGAAAACAACTTTCTTATATGGAGAGCTTGATAAAGATATTTACATGCAATAGCTAGAGGGCTTTGTGGTCTCAAGGAAGAAGAATCATGTTTGCATGTTGAAGAAATCACTTTATAGCTTGAAGCAATCACCTAGGCAGTGGTACAAGAGGTTTGACTTATTCATTACTTCTCATGATTTTAGGAGAAGTAATTTTGATGATTGTGTGTATTTCAAGAAAAGTAAAGATGGAACTTTTGTATATCTACTCTTGTATGTTGATGACATGTTAATTGCAGCCAATGATAGAGGAGAGATTGAAAATGTTAAAAATTAGTTGAGCAAAGAGTTTGAAATGAAAGATTTAAGAGGAGCAAAGAAGATAGTTGGAATGGAAATTCTGAGGGATAGAAAAGCAAGTATGTTGCATCTCAATTGAGCAAAGAGTTTGAAAATGAAAGAATTAAGAGGAGCAAAAAAGATAGTTGGAATGGAAATTTTGAGGGATAGAAAAGCAAGTATGTTGCATCTCAGTTAGAAGGCGCACTTTGAGAAGATTCTTTACAGGTTTAATATAATGAATGCTAAGCCTGTCAATATACCTTTAGCAGCACATTTCAAACTTTTGTCTAGTTTGTCTCCATAGTCAAATGACGAAGTTGCATATATATTAAGAGTTCCTTATTCTAGTGCTCTAGGATCTCTTATGCATGCGATTGTTTGTACTCGTCCAGATTTGTCATATACTGTGAGTGTTGTTACCAGGTATATGATAAATCCTAGTAAAGAACATTGCAGAGTAGTTTAGTGGATTTTCAGATACTTAAGAGGTACTACTAATCTTTGTCTAAAGTTTGGTAGAAGTAGAGATGGAATAGTTAGTTTAGTGGATTCTGATTTTGTTAGAGATTTAGATAAAGAAGATCTCTCATAGGTTGTATTTTTACACTTGGTGGCTGTGCCATCAGTTGGAAACCCATTTTGCAAGCTACAATTACTTTATCCACAACCGAAGTTGAATACATGGCCACTACAGAAGCTTTTAAGGAAGCCATTTAGTTAAAAGGGTTACTTAGAGAAATTAGTTATAACTTGAAGACTGCAACGATCTTTTGTGATGGTTAGAGTACAATTTACCTAACTTACAATCGGATGTATTATGAGACAAAGAAGCAAATTGATGTTAGGTAGTATTTCGTTAGCGATGTTGTTGCTGATGGTGATATTGTTGTAAGCAAGGTCAGTACTCAGGACAACCCTAATGATATGATGACCAAGATACTTTCTATAGCCAAGTTTGAGCACTGTCTGGACTTGGTTGGCGTTGATTGCTGATTGTTCTCCTTTAAGATTTGTGGAAGAGGAGGAGAATGATTTGTTATACATGTTGCAGATTGGATTTTGTTATTTTGCTCCTGAATTTGTGTCAAGGTATAGATTGTTGATGTGTGTCACCCAAATTCATGTATACTACTAGCTTTTGAAGATACAATTTGGCCTACATTGTCAACACTACCAGCTTTAAAGTTTTTGATTTTGTGCATTGTGGATGCTGTCTCAAAGTCGCTAGCCTAAAATCGTAAGCTGTAGGCCTATGTTTTGTACACTACCGGCCTTGGGGTCGATCTTGGTTTAATCGTCAATTTGGAAATTTTTTTCAAGATCTAGGGATGTTAAAGGCCGACTTAAAGCCACCGACCTTCCTTGTTGTACGCTATTGGCATATTTAAGTAAGTCGCATACTTTTGGTCAGCATAAAGTGTAAAATTATAACTCTTCGAATGCTGACCTTTGAGTCGACTTACATGAAAAATATATGGGTTTATGGTTTTTTTTTTTTTATTTTTTTTTTAAGGTTAATGAGTTTTGGTGAGATCAGTTGTCACTTACACACATCTTTTGTAATTTCCTTCTTCAACACTAGTGGATTCTCTCTCTTTCTCTACCCGTGGTTTTTCCCGCAAGGGTTTCCACGTAAAATCTTGTGTGTTCTTTAATTTTTCCATTTTGTTTTTGCCATTGTTTGTTTTATTCGATCATAACAAGTTTGAAATTTAGAATTTTGAAAACTATTTGATTTTTTTTGTTGGATTGGACAATTTTTCTTTCCTATTTATAATTTACCCTAACTACAATGAAGACTAAGGTTGGAAAATAAGAAGAGGAATGTTCAATTTAAAAAATATAATATATTTTTGGGAAGAGAAAACTTTATATAGTATCTTCTTTAGTAAAATTTAAATTGAGATAAAGTTATTTTTAACTCACTTCAACTTAACTTTATAAAAAAGGATAATATCTATATACGACTCATGAATACATGAGGGGAAAAACTTGGGTCAAGTCGTATAAAATGACTTCTAAGGAAGATGCAAGATCCACCGTTGGATCTTGCATAAAAGTTATATGTTTGTTTGAAAGGTGATAGGTGTGGTAGGTCGAAAAAATGGTAGTTGATAGGTTACGCATAAAAGTGGTAGGTTGTAGGTCGAAAAAGTGGTAGGTTGTAGGTCGGCGACTTAATCCAAGTAGGTCCCCATACATGAGTCATGAGTTGCATGTACTGCATGCAATTCATGCATGTACATGAGTCACATGTAGTATATGTGATTCAAGTACAAATACATGAGCTGCACATATTAATTGCGATTCAACATTAGTATCTTAGTAATTATTTTTATATAATTTATATTGATAATTTTTCTTTTAAAAGTTGGTACACATGTTTCATTGTTCTGGCTTCCATTTTTATTTGCCTCCCCAAGGGATAATTGCAACAACTTGTAGGAGAAGAGGAGGAGGAGGAGGAGGAGAGGAGGCCGACGACGACGACAACAACAATGATGATGATGACGACATGATATTATTATTATTATTATTATTTTTCGATAACAAAAATAAGGATATAGTGAATAGCACACTAGTAAATATTGTTGTGTATTGTTGATTTTAAGGTAGCACTCAGTTATCAAAAGAATACAATACAGACAGAATAAAACAACTTACTAAGGAGCACAACCAATATAATGTCTTTCAACACAGAGTTTGGTGTAAAGTATTTTGGAAGCAAGATGATTATTTTAAAGGTTTTACAAAATACTCATCTTCTTTTTATCCTATGATTAGATTTTCTACCAATTGCTTGTCAAAATAAGTATGAATGTAAAATGATGGACAAAAAGCATCTTGAGTGACATAACGAAACCCAACAATTTCATACCTTAGTATGAGCACTTTTTCAATAAATTCCTGTAGAGTTGCCCCATTTAGAAATTTGCCCGTCCATCCTATCATGCACCATATGGGCCAGCTAGAATCTGTTTCTTTTTGTTTTTATGTATACTAACAAAAAGAAAAAGGCATGCCTGGCTAGCCAGCTTAACCATATGTGCAAGGAGTTTAGATTACCCATGTTGTCAATTTTTTTTTTAAGGAGATAATGTCTTTAGTTAATTGTCGGAACAATACAATATATATATATATATTATATAATTAATATAATTAGAATAAATAATTTAAGGAATACACAATGAATGCCATCGTCTTATAGCTGATACTTTATTAGAAAGCAAGGTCCGAGGACGTTATTATTAAAGGTTCTATAAAATTCTTTTCTTCTTTTAATTTTTTTTAATTTTTATCTGTGTTTGATCCACATATGTATCTTATTTATTTAATATGTTTATAAGTAAAAATATATATTTTATTTTTATCTATTTTTTGATAAATAATTTATTTAAAATCAATAAAAAATCTCAAAATAGATTAACCAAACATCCCTAATTAGAATTTTCCCAGGATGAGCCATCCCATTCTACACATGCGGTTTTCTCTGGCCATCTGGTGCTTCAAAATATGGCGTGTTACACTATGTTAATCAATTTGCTAGCAGCAGGAAATAAATCCGAGTTTAGTATATATTTTTCCAGAAGTTAATTTCTTTTAAAGGGTTTTTACATATCTGGCCTATCTTGCTAGTAATTTTGTTGAAAATGTCTTTTTTGGTATTTGGACTTTGATGAAATGGACAATTAGATATTTGAAATTTTAAAAAGTCTAATTTCACACATTATTAAACTTTTCAAGTCCTAAATAATACTACTCCCACTTATTGTTGCATGATATGTTTCAACTACATTAAGAAATAATAAAAAAGTAGGATAGTAAAAAGAGGCACAAAAAATTTAATTAGATATGAAACTGGACTTTTTAAAAGTTTAGGTACTTAATCGTCCGCTTTGTCAAAATTCAGGTATAAAAATAGATTTTTTCCCTAATTTTTATACATATATAGTTTAGTGGTCAATGTCCGAAATTTGTCAACGTTGTACTTAATGATTTTTTTCTTTTCTATTATTTAGCATCCTATTATATTTTCCAATTGTGAAGCATTAACATTATTCATGAAATCTCTCTCACCGTTTTTATTTCTCTTATTACAACGGAAAAAAAGGAAAGTATGAGTATGATAACTTTTAAAGATGCCATTAAAGTATTAGATCATGATGAAATTTCTCTAATGTAATTAATTATTTGCCCATGGAAGGCATTGTTGTCCAATGATTATTGAGGTGGAGACAAGTAATCGACAATATAAAAGTCACATGCACTTCTGAGATATTAGATTATCTAATTATTATCTTTATTCATCCTATAAATAAATCCTAACAAACGGTTTGTGTACTGATTATCACTTGCTTCTTAATCTTTCCTAATTGAGTGAATATGATAATTCTTTCCACTATCTTATTAACTAAATCATTTGCATTGAGAGAGATATTTGTACAATTTATCTACGTTAGATAAGTATTGGGTAAATTACATAAGAAGATCCTAACATTTGAAGGAAAGTTTATTTAAGATTTTAACGTTTTGAGGGTCTCAAAGTTTGATGGTAAGTTCATTTAAAATCTCAATATTTAAAGAAATGAGCCAATTTAGGTCCTAAGAATACGTGTCAACAGGAGAAAATATTTAATTAAAACTTAAAAGACACTTCTTTTTTTGACACGTGCTCTTGGAGACCCAAATTGACCTACTTTTTAATCGTTGGGATCTTAAATGAGCTTATTCACAAACGTTAAGATCTATTTTTAACTGCTAAAAATATTAAGACCTTAAATAAACTTATCTCCAAATATTGAATCATCCATCGTAATTCACTCTATCGATACCCCATTTGAATATTTAACGGTCCTTAATTTTTCAATATGTTTGGATCATAACTTCATGTCGTGTCTCATAATATTGAAATTAATACAATATATAGTTTATTTAATTTAAAAATATATATCTTTTTTCTTCCAAAATATATGTGTCGGGGCTATAGAATCCGTTTATAGTTTTCATAATGGTAGGATTATACAACAAAAACAAAATTTATCTCTTTGCTGCTGTTGATTTAACGTTACTAGTCAACACGCACCGTCCTATCTCATTACTACCTGAATGGTAAACGACGGATTATAATATAATGGCATGATATTAATATTCTAATAAGATGGAATATTCTTAATAATTGTAAAAAAAAAAATGTGATATTTAACACGTATATTGTAATTATATCCTTTTATACAAATTATAGAACTCTATACTCTACGTGTAATTACTAAAGGGTCTGAAGGATTATACAATAAATTATAATAAAGTATGAGTGATGACATAAATTGAATTATACTACAAATTATTAAGGTAAAGTATAAAATTAAAAAATTGTTTATTAGATCCTTTACTGTCCTATCATGTAATTAGCTCTGTCGTCATCATCATCATCACCACTAATATTTCCAACTATTTTAGAATACCTATGTGGTTTTGCTACTGATTTTGTATGCAGGTTTTTTCTTTCTTTCTTTATTTATTTATTTTTTGGTTAGATTAATTTCCATGTAATTGGATTTTAACTTGCACTTTTCAATCCGACCAGTCCGACCCGTTTTTAATTATTTGAGCCGAACGATTTAAAATCACATTTTTTTAATGCTATTAAGAGAATAGCATAAATCTCAATTAGACTGTAACAAATTAATATGTGACTATTTAGTGGTAGGGTCGAGACCACCTCCTAACTTAAATGGTGCTGTTATGGAAAAATTTAATTATGGCATCCACTATTGTATCCAGTATATTTATTTTTACTAGGACATCAATATTTGTGAGTAGACATACTAAAAAAAAAAAAAATTCAAAAATGTTATTTATTATTTGTAAAATTTTTGAGATATTCTATAATAATTAAACTAATCCTCAAAGCATTAAATTTATTAATTATACAAATAAGTAAAACTTAAATAGTTTATTAAGAATAAAATAAAATTTAAATAATTGATTATAAAGATAATAAAATACAGGACTACAAATGAGCCTAGCGAGCCGAGCCGAGCCGAGAGCTTTTAAAGGCTCGGGCTTAGCTAGTTTAAAATTTAGTGAGCTCGAACCAAGCTTTTCAACAAGTCTGAAATTGAGACTCGAGCTTGGTTTGTTTAGTTAAACGAGCTCAAGTTGGAGTTTGAGCTTAACTCGTTTATGAAACAAGCTTAAACTAAGCTGAGTTATTTATTGAGACTAACGAGCTTTTATTGAGCTTAAAATTTAAGTCTAAGCTTAACCCGTTTACATATCCTATTTTTTATTTTTTTAAACCTAAAATATAATATATAAGTGTTGTTATTATATATATATACATAATTATTAAATGAAAAATTAGTTTTTATTATTTTTATTATGTAGTTATAAATAATATATCATGCGTAAAAAATTCACAAATCTACTAACGATTTTATTAATGAGTTTGTTAATGAGTTTAGTCGTGAGCTTATTCACAAGTCTAAGCTCCAGCTCGACTCGTGTAGATAAACAAGTTTTACTTTGGACTTAGACTCGGCTTGTTCACTAATAGAGCTTGAGCCAAGTTGAGTTTAACACAAACCGAGCTCGAATAGCTCATAAATAGCTCGGCTCATTTGCAACCTTAATAAAATATAGATTTTAAATTAAAAAATTTAAATCAAGGACAGCCACAGAACCATATGACTAAAAAGCTAAATTAGTTTTTTTTTTTTTACTAAAAGATAGAATAAAACATATTTTTTTATTTAAATATATTATAATAATTAATTTTTTTCTAGTTATTAGTCCCCTTGATCGGTTCCAGTTTACAACTACAATAGTGATTGAAAAATACTAAATGTTCATACGAGATACTTGCACTATAAGTAAACTGGATGAAAGAGTAAATATAAAATTTGATACCAAAAAAATTATAGAAAAATTCACCTCAACTCTTAAGTAGGTAATTTAATACACTACTAGATTTTCTTCACTATATATACTTTTCTTTAACACCTTTAAAAATGGATAACTACTTATTAAATTTAATTTCTGTAAAAAGTTGGGTGAACAAAGTTGACAATTTTTTTTCATAAAAATAAAAAGTTTCCGACCAAAACCAAAAATATGAAGGAAAAAAAACATATCATTTCTACTTTTGGTAATAAAAATGTAGTAATCTTTATGAATAGCTTTCTTCACCTTCCCCCACCCTCTCTCTCTCTGTCCGTTTCTCTAGTTTCTCTCTCTTATTTTTGTCTCTCTCCATCTATCTTCTTCTCCTACAAATCCAGGAAACGTGCAGCCACATTCTGCTCACCTACCCTCTCTCTCTCTCTTTCTGTAACTTCCCCACATTTAGTCTCCGAGGACCAAACACATCACACATATTTATTAAAAATAAGTGGAAAATGGATCCATATTTCGCCATGGTTTCTTGGCAATGTCATAACTAAATCCACCAATAAAAACCTCAAAAACTACATAAAGTTCAACCTTTTATTAACTTATACCTCATGATTCTTCTCCATCAGCTTCTCCCCATTCACATTACTTAGTTAATGAAATGGGTCTGAAGGTTTTGCCCATTTTGGGTTTTCGTGTAAAGACACCAAATTTGCATCTGGGTTCATTAGATTTAGGGACAAAGAATAATGGGTTTTGCGTGAATTTTAATGTTAGTTTGAATAAATCTAAAAATCATTTGTTGGAATGCCAGTGTCTTGGTGTTGTAGCTCAAAGAGCTATTACACCTGTTGAAGATGAGAAGAATTATACTCCTTCTATTGGGTTGAATTTAGATTCTTCTTCTGGGGCTATTCAACATGTACATGACGACAATAAGCCGAAAGGATTTCATAAAGATTTGAATTCGCTACCGAGTGAGTTTATTTTATACCAATTTCATTAATTTAAGTTTCTTTTTTTCCTTTTGTTTATTCTTCCTTCATTTGTTTATCTACTTACATCGAGTAAAATGTGTGTTAGTCAACGATTTTGGATGTTGATTAGTATTTGTTATTTAGGAAAATATGGTGTGTGCATATGTAGGATTCATTTTGTCTTGAATTGCTGTTGGAGTTATGATATTGGTGATCAATGTGGAGTATATATGAATTTGTGGAGTTTGATGATGCAGGTATCAAGGCCGTGGTAGGGATTGATTTCGAGTTAGATTTGTGTTAAAATATATAGCTTTCATTGGATACCATAATTAAGTAATTAATTTTTGGATTATACCAGTAAATATGGTCATGATCTACGTATTTAGTTTCTGTAGACTGTGATCATCTTAGAGATGGGGTTAAATTTTGAATAATATCTTATGTTGTTTTAGGGATTTAAAAGGGCTTGCAATCTGCGGTGTTTATTCCTTTTAGTCTCATGAAAAGTCCAGGACAGTTACGATCTGCTAAGCAACAGGAAACAACTTTCTTTGTGACTCTTTGATAAAACCTATTTTCTAACTTTAATGGCACGTTTTAATACAATCTTTCATTTTTTGTAAAAGATTAAAAAAAAAATGAACAGTATGATTTCCTTGTTGGCACTCGCAACAAACTATTTGGCAGTAAATACTGGTAATATCCTAGTAAAAGATAATAATCGAAAATAAGGATGCTGTTAATTCATATTTGACATATATTTGCATAATTTTTCGAATAGAATTTTTTTTATACCGCTGCACAAAGTAAATATTTTGTTTTGAATGAACTAAAGAACATCACAGTACTGTAATCTGATCTAAATCTGCATATGCTCTGATGGCATAGAAATTTTCTTGCTCTCACTGGTCTAATTTTTCATTTAGATGTTAGTTGATGCATGTTGTGCCAAGACGAGTTTTGCTGCATATTTTATTCCTTATTTCTATTGCTGTTGACGATGCAATTACTGCATAAATTGCAGAGCCATTGTCTGCAACTGAGCTTGCGGGCGGTTCTGGTGATGGTTCAAAAGTACGAGTAGCATATCAGGTAAAGAACCTCCTCAATCTCACTTTCATTGTTGGCTTCTACATCTTATTGTATGAGTGAATTCATGAAGGGACTACCTGGTGCATATAGTGAGGCTGCTGCTCTGAAAGCATACCCCAAGTGTGAGACTGTTCCTTGTGATGAGTTCGAAGCTGCTTTTAAGGTTAAATAAATTCCTTTTGATGGTTCATTAGTATATTAAAAGATGTAACGGAAGATTTCATGAGGTAAATGTTATATTACAGGCAGTTGAATTGTGGTTAGTAGATAAGGCCGTTCTACCAATTGAAAATTCCGTTGGTGGAAGCATACACCGTAATTATGACCTGCTTCTTCGCCATAGGCTGCACATAGTCGGAGAGGTGCAACTACAAGTTAACCATTGTCTTTTGGCATTACCTGGCGCAAAAAAGGAGGATTTAAAACGTGTTTTGAGTCACCCACAGGTTAGTTAAATTCATATTTTCCAATTTAGTGTCCTATATTAGACCAATTAGAGTTTGTATTCCATATTGTTGCATTTGTTAGACAGGGATCAAATTGATATTTTGGTTTTATTACCGTAGAATAGCTATTTCCTTATTTGGTTTGTAAAAAATTTTACATGAGGAATGCCTATTCCATATTATGTGAAATAGATTAAAAATCTCTATTTCTTTCCTTCACTAGAAGAATTACTATTCCTTATCAAAAAAACATAATTTTTTTTCCTTAAAAATACCCAAATTATAAACAAAAGAATTACTATTCCTTTGCAATCTTATTCTATTCTAGTAAACCAAATGTGACGACGTATACAAAGCATCCATATCTATCTATAAAAAGAAGAATGGGTTATTGACCTTTATGAGGATTCCTTTTTCATGTGTACTTGGACAATTTACTGCTTATTTGCCAATGCATTAGCTGTATTTTAAAAACTTAATTTGCTCTGCGTGATTCATGCTCGTATATTTTATAAATGCAGGCTCTTGCTCAGTGTGAAATGTCATTAATGAATCTAGGTGTAGTGAGGGTTAGTGCGGACGACACTGCTGGTGCTGCCCAGGTATTCATAAAGTGCGTCAGTGACATATTCTGTATCATGATTAGATAAAATGGTTCGTGAATATTTCCTGTATTACAGTTCGTGGCCTCAAATGGTCTGAGGGATACTGGAGCAATTGCAAGTTCAAGAGCAGCAGAAATATATGGTCTTTCCATTCTTGATGAGAAAATCCAGGTGAGGCCTTCTTTCTATATTTTCTGAGTTTCTGCTTCAATGCTTAGTTCTTCTGATATTTCAACATCTGCATCTCGAAAATGTAGCTTAACTCTGTCAGTCTTGCTCATTTTCTGAGTTTCATTGGGAATATGTTCTTTATGTAGTCCGTGCATTATAATGACCCTGCAAAATATTCTTATGAGGCTAGTTGCTGATGATCAATTTCCTGTATTATTTAAGACAATAGATCACCTATGGTTTTCTTAGGAATATAATTAAATGCATTAGTTCCCGAGCTTCTTTAAAAAGGATAACTGTTGCCGTTGCATCGGCAAATATAGAAGCAGCTTAATTTACTTAAGGAGGAATGAGGCTTGAATTACTTTGTTTCTTTTGAATTGCAATTACCAGGATGATGATGATAATATTACCCGCTTTCTAATTCTTGCAAGAGAACCTATTATTTCCGGAAACGACAGACCTTATAAGGTATTACCCCCTTATAATATTTTCATCTTGTACCTCTATTCTGGAGTTAATGCCCTTTTTGTTTCCCTTCAGACTAGCATTGTTTTTACTCTTGAAGAAGGCCCAGGTGTCTTATTCAAAGCACTTGCGGTGTTTGCTTTGAGGGATATTAATTTAACCAAGGTAAAATCTACCTGTAATCCATGTGCTATTTGACAGCATCTTATGAGTCTGATCGACATTTTGGTCCTTTGGTGAAATTTCAGATAGAAAGCCGGCCACAGAGAAAGCGCCCATTAAGGGTTGTAGATGATTCTAACAAAGGAACTGCAAAGTGAGTCGCATTTTGACATAAAAAGTTGCAAGAATTGATTACCCTTATATTGGAAATCCTAGCCTCCCTAATAAATTATAATGTAATTGTGGGCATCTGGGAATTGTTAACATCGGCAACAGATGTGTTAGCAAATCGTGTATCTTAATGGTTAATTTTTGCAGGTATTTTGACTACCTTTTCTACATCGACTTTGAAGCTTCCATGGCAGACCCTCGTGCCCAACACGCTATGGGACATTTACAGGTCAGTATTTCACAATATATTTAGCCAATGATGACACTTAATATCAAAGCTTCAATGGTTTGCTAACAATTTGGATTGTCTGATTTTCATCTGTATTTATATCTTATTTGCATCTCATTTGTTTGATCTGTTTATAAGTAAAATGTCTATTTTTTATCTGGCTAACGATCCAAATAGGGGCTTATTTCTTTTGTTCTGATTGTTTTGCAGGAGTTTGCTGGATTTCTCCGTGTCCTCGGTTGCTATCCAATGGATACATTATAGAAGGTCCTTCCCTGCAGTCCAAATTTTGTCCATTTTTCATGGAATGCCATACCCCGCCTTCGCTGCCAAAATAACCTGTTCATATGTGCATATTAGTTGCTCCAAAACGAGGAGTAAAACAGGGTATAGTGAAAAATCAAACTCAGAGGGACTTTTTTTTATCATTCATTAGGATACCATTCTTTGACTCATCCTATTGTGTTCTTGTTCTAGCTTTTTGTTACATGTCAAATTTGCAGCTATAGTGAATATCTAGCTTATTCACTCAAAACATGCATCTTGGTCTGTTGTTTGTATCATCCATAAATTGACATCTGTAATAAAACCTTTCTAGCATCATTCTTTCTTGCAACTGGCTGAAGCGGTAGCTTTTTTTTGCCTTTTTTTTTTTTTTTTTAATAATGAGGAGAAATTCAAACTTGAAATCTTTTATTTGAAAGTGCAGCCGTGATAGCATTAAGTCACAAGTTCATTGGCACTAAAGCAATATTTGTCTCTATAATTTGCTAAATATGGTACTCAATGCAACTTTTGTTGAAATTACTATGCATTACTTAGATTGTTACACTTTGTAGTTTTATAAGTTTATAAGTGCTAGCTTTTTCAATTTTTTTTTTCAATCCTAAATAAAGATGATAAAATTGACAAGTAAAATTTTTTTTTATCAATGCCACACTTAAGATTGAAAATTTGATAAACAAAGGTTTTATTACGTCTGATATTTAGTGATTTCATACTTTAAATATAAAACTGAAAGAACACATAATATTCTTAGTGATTTTAACTTTTAGGTGTGTGTGTGTACATATATATTATAAATAAAAAATTGTCAGTTTCTTTTGACCAGTGAACTGGCTATGCTTGCTTTTGGAGTTATTAAAGTCGAATCTGTATAGGTCGAAATAGTGGACCGTTGAACGACAGCAAAGGCGTACCAACTCCGCCTTAGAAATTAAGTATTCATTCCCTTTGTTGTTTTTATTTGTTGAAACCTCTTCAAATCTTATCCAAAAATATTGTATGCTATATGGTTCATCGTACAACTTATAAAAAGAAAAAAATTGGGTGGACGTCAAATTTGGCACTTTAGCTTTGATAATTTATAACGGATTAATGTAAAAAATAGTACTTGAATTTTGACAAAATATATAATTAGGAATTTAAAGTTTGAAATTGATCAATTTAGTATTTAAACTTTGAAATTGAAAAATTTAATATCTGAAAGAACTTTTCATGTACTCTAATAATACTTTCGTCAAGTTCTTTCAGGTACTAAATGGATCAATTTCAAAGTTTTTCAGTTGCCAAACTGATCGATTACAAAACTCAGGTACTAAATTGATTATTTTTAAAATTTGGGTAGGTAATTGTATATTTTATCAAAAGTTACGTACCATTTGTGACATTATCCTATTTATAAAAATAATTCTATAAAGTTCAAAATGACAATTTACTATTTGAACCTTATCAAATTTTATAATTAGCTGCCTAAACTTTTTTTTTCCTTTTGCAATTAACTATCTTATTTAAGTACAATAATCAAACTCACAAAGTTTATAAATAGTAAATTGATATTTGTAAATTTCGAGTAGTTAATTGTATAAATTGATAAAATTCAAGTACTAAATACAACATTTTTATTGAAAAGATATAACTCTTTGACACATATAAAAATTGAATCATAGACTAGGAACATTACTTCAATATACAAACCACTATGCGTTGATTTCTTTTCATTTTTTCTATTTTGAATAAATAATTATTTATATTAATACCTTAATTAGAAGACCACTATCTAAATAAACAAATTGATCATGGTACGGGTTCAATACAGAGTACTGCAAATTGCCAAACATCCCATGTGAAAGATATTTCCTCGACAAAGGATTTGGTGGGTATCATGTGCCATGTGTAATATATATGTGGTATGTAATTATCAGTGCTATTCTAACATGTGGTCATATAGACAGATGTTTTTAAAAATTGCCAACTATCTTGTTCATGTGTTTTGACATATGATTTGTAATTACACAACATAACTGCATATGTGTATTACCCATTGAAATTTTTCATATTTACTCATATTATCAGTATCAGGAATATTACATAGGCACTTATTACAAAGTTCAATGTTAGTTATAAAGCTTTATCAATAAGAACCTACTCCACGATTTTGATGTTGTTGACATATAGATATATTTATTTTTTTCTTTGTTTCACACGAATAATAGATAGTTAGTTACAAAACACGTGGACTCTTGTATATAAACCTTTGTTTGATTCAGTAATTAGATACACTTCTCATTTAAAAACATTTCTCCTAGCTCTTTCTGCATATTTCTACTTCTTTGATCAAGTAAGTTTTCCTCTTTGATCTTAGTTTATAAATGTTTTCATGGTATTGAAGCATTGTTATTACATAAGTTCTTAGTTAGATCTCATATTGATTTGTTTGGAAGTTGAACACATCGATTTCAATGTTGGAAGTCGCCATTTTTCAATAAAAATAACTTCCATAGATGGAGTCGATTAATACAATTAGCTTTGGGAGCCAAAGATAAGTTAGGGTTTATAGATGGTCGATGCATGAAACCTAATAGTAATGACATTGAATTGCAAAAATGGATGAGAAATGATGCCATGATTTATTATTAGTTAGTGAATGCAATGACAAAAGATTTATCAGAGGCTTTTCTCTATGCAACTTTTGCTAAAGAACTATGGAATGACTTGAATGAAAGATTCAAAATGACAAGTGGACCTTCGGTTTTATTAATTACAATATGAAATTCCTACAATTAAACAAGAAAATTCCTCTGTGACTGCTTGTTTTAATCGTTTGAAGAAACTTTGGGATGAACGAACTCCTATTATGAGTATCCAATTTCTTTCTGAGGGGTTGTGAAATTGTGCACTTGTGCACTTGTGAATTAAAGTCTAAAGTTGAGTTGATGGAGAATAGGTAGAAGTTGATGCAGTTTTTGATGGGGCTTAATGATATTTATGAATATGTTCGCAATGAAGTCCTTTCATGGATCCACTACCTACAGTTAGCAAAACGTATTACTTGCTTTGCCAGGTGGAGAAACAAAAACATATAATTGATGTTATAGGAAATAATGGAGATATGAACACAAACTTTCTTGCTTAAAATGTTCCTAAGTCTAGTGTAACAATCAGTGAACTAGATAAAAGGGATAAAAAGGGAAGGTTTACTTGTACTCATTGTAAAAAGGCTGGTCGTAAAATTGATAGATGTTTTGAATTGGTTGGATATCCTGATTGGTTATGTGGAAGTAAGCAGAGCAGGTTAGGTCACAAAATAACAGCATAAATTCTTAATGTTGCTGATGGTAGCTTTGATAATCGACTGGAAATGCAATCAGATGTGAGACCATCATGTGATAGCAATGGTGATTTGATTTCTAAAGTTTGTCAAGAGGTCCTTAAAGCTCTTAAAGATGTGCACGACAAACAACATGATGTATGCATGGCCAACTTTGCAGGTAATGCCTCTTCTTTAATTTCAAAGATTGAGAATAGTTCAAGTATATAGATAGTAGATACGAGTGCTTTTGATCATATCACTCCTTTTTCTACACTTTTACATCATAAATAGACGTTAAATAGGCCCATACATATTAAACCACATGATGGACATTTAAAGGTTATAAACATTATTGGAGATGTTTACATAAATGACCATATTGTTCTTAAAATGTGCTTTTTATTCTTGAGTTTCAGTTTAACCTTTTGTCAGTCAACCACCTGTTAAATGATACATCCTTGATTGCCATTTTTAATCTAACCAATTGTATGTTTCAAGATGAGACATCTAAATGCTCATTGCATATGCTGAAGAAATTTATGGGCTCTTGATAAGTGTGCATAGACCCTTAATTTCGATGCTATTTGAACACATTTGTTATATAATTCTTGAGATTTGTTAAAGAAAAGGATATTTATTTTGTAAAAAAATTCATTTCACATCTTAAGGAACATTTTTGGAAGCTTTTATGATAATCTAAGAGAAATTAAGGCAAATTAAACAAGTTTGGATCAATTTTGTACAAGAAGGAAATTTTATGTTTTCATCCCTGCCTTCATCCTTGCCAGGGAAGGACGCCAGGGATGCGATCAGTAAGCATTAGAGAAGAAAAGTTTTTAGCCCCGCCTTCATCCCTACTAAGGAAGACATTAAGGGAAGAGAACAAACCTTTATAGCCGAAAATTTGTTGTTTTATGTTCATCCCTGCTTTGATCCTGGCCATGCTGCAGCCCTTAATGACTTGGGTTTTTCCTAAAACTATAAATAATGCTCTATTTTCTTATTTTTTAAATTTTAGATCATTTGTCTAGGTCCTAAGAGATAGGTTACGAAGGAAATTATGAAGAACTTGCTGGAGCATCAATTGAAGATCTCAAGACATCAATTAGGGTTTATTCTTTCTATCATGATTCTTTTTACTTCCTCTAGATCTTTTGTTCTTATTTTAAATCTCATAGAGGAGTAGATTCTTATACTCTTCATCTTATGAAACCTAAACCATATGAATTGAAATGTCTTTTGATTAATGATATATTCATGTATTTGTATCTATTCATGTGATTTAATAGTCTTGTGATTGATTTGTGCATAAATTAATTGCATGTTTGATTCTTATTGGATTGAAAGAGGTTTCATTCAAATATACAGATCTTCATGAATAGAAAAATTGCTTATTTCACCTAGAGGTAGGGAATTATGATTTTCTGCTATAAGAATTTAATTCTTACTTAAGGATCATAAACTTTCGTACAATCTTATGTGATGATTAGTGAGGGAGAGGTCTCCACTATTTCATGTAAGGTTAGGAATTGATTAACTCGATAGAGTAATTGATTTACTTGTTAAGATCCAGCGGTGCAAAGCATGAATGCTTCATTAATCAATCTATTATCATAAGAATTTATGTTTAGGGTGGATCAAGGTGGAGAGTATGTTTTGAGATTGATTTTATCTTTTGAAAGCAAACTTTTAATCTTAGAGCCTGATTTATCTTTTTTCATTAGTTAATTGTAGAATCCACTTCAAAGCTTTTGCTAAATAGTAGAACTAAGGTGATTACTAGTACTTATTCTTTCCTCGTGAACGACCCCGATCTAAACAATATTCTAAGATTCGATAGGTTCACTGCTAATTGCTTTCGTAGTAGTTTTAAGAAAGGGCTTTTATAAATTTAAACTACGATTGGCAAGAGAAAATTCCATCAACTCTATCGTTTGAAGTTTGCTGACCACGCTCTTAGTTTCACTAATAGACATTTTTCGATTGATTGTACTAAAAATGTTTTTTTTTTGCAAATTCTGTTTAGTTGAGTAATAAATTGTCCCTAGACTTTTGCATAAGAGATTAGGACATGCTTCTATTTCATCATTGAGACATTTGATCGATCCAAACACTTGTAAAGACCCTACTTTTATGTGATACTTGTTTGTTGTCCAAGTTTCATTGTTTTCCCTTTACTTTACTTCAAGTTCATCTACTATTGCATATCCTTTTGAATTGCTTCATGTGGATATTTAGGGTCCTTTTAATGCACTAACTACTTTAGAAGAAAATTTTTTCCTTACAAGAGTTGATGAGAAGACTAAATCCACATGGACCTACTTGATGAAACACAAGTCACAAACTACAAACATTTTGACCAAATTTATTGCTTTGTTCAAATCCATTTTCAATCAACTCTAAAAAACATTAGAACCAACAATGGGCTTGAGTTTCTCTCCATAGAATGTTAACATTCATTTCATAAACATGGTATTTTACACAAAAAAGTGTGGTGTATACCCCACAACAAAATGAAGTAGTTAAAAGAAAGTATAGACATCTTTTATATGTTGCACGAGCCTTAAGATTTCAAGAAAATCTTCCCAAACACTTTTGGGGTGAATGCTTACTTACAACCACTACTCTCATTAACAAAATGCCCACATAAATCTAAATTGGTCGACACCTTATGAGAAACTTTACCACAAACCACGTTCTTATCAACAGATTTGAGTCTTTGATTGCCTTTATTATGTAGCTACATTAGCAATTGAAAGAGATAAATTTGATCTAAGAAGTATATGGTATGTCTTTGTGGGTTATTCTTTTAGACAAAAAGGATTCAAGCTATATGATCTTGAGGCTCATCAAATCTTTGTGAGTAGAGATGTTTTGTTCTATGAGCACATTTTTCCTTTTCATTCTTTACTGTCATTGTCTCAACATTTTGATTCTTCTCTTTTTCCTTGTAATGATTCATCTAGTGATGTTAATATTATTCATACTAATCCTTCTTCATCTTCTCCATACGCTAGTCAAGTATCTTCTATCCATCCTATTGTATAAGAATCTATTAGTAATCAACATGGATCAACTATTTGAGTTTCTACTAAAGTAAAGAAAATACTAGCATGGCTAACAGTCTTTAAACATAGTGTTCATAATAGTTTAGCTTTACCATCATCACTTCATACACTTTACCCTTTGTTTAATGATCATTCTTTTTCTTCGTACCCAAAGGAGTATATTGCATCATTAGCACATGTTTTTGCTGTTCATGAACCACAAAACTATTATGAAGCTAAATATGATCCTAAGTGGGCAGAAAATATGCAACAAGAATTATTGGCTTTGGAATCAAATAATACTTAGGAGCTTACATCTTTGCCTCTAGGTAAAAGGGCCATTGGTAGTAAATGGGTTTTCAAAGTAAAATATAAATTGGATGGTACAATTGAATGCTATAAGGCAACATTGGTTGCTAAAGATTATAACCAAGTTAAAGGCCTTGATTATACATACACTTTCTCCCTAGTAGCTAAACTTAGTATTGTGAGAATTTTGCTTACTTTAGCTTCCATTAGAGGATGGTTTGTTCATTAATTGGATGTGAATAATGCATTCCTCCATGGTTATATTGATGAGAAAATTTATATGACAGTTCCCGAAGGTTATAGTAGTGCTTCGCTTAGTCAAGTTTATCATCTTGTTTAGTCTTTGTATGGCTTAAAACAAGCCTCATGACAATGGAATAAGGAGTTCACACATTGTTTGATCAGTATAGGTTTTACTCAGTCATGAAATGATTACTCTCTATTTACTAAAACATATTCTCATGGTTCTATTATTGTTTTTGTCTATGTTGATGATGTGCTTTTAGTAGAGGATAATCACTCTGATATTTTTGCGATAAAACATTCTCTTCATCAAGCTTTCGGTATTAAAGATTTTGGTGAGGTTAGATTTTCCCTTGGAATTGAAATTTTCCGATCTTCAGCCGAGTTTATGCACAATCAAAGGAAATTTGCCCTTGACATTTATTAGATGTTGGTCTGATAGGAGCAAAACCACTTGCTTCTCCTTTTCCTACTCACTTGCAACTTAATGATATCAACCGTAAAATTCTTGTTGATCCCTCTTTGTATTAGTGAATTGTTGGACATCTTCTATATCTAACTACTACATGACCAAATTTGTCTTTTTTTCCATTCAACAACTAAGCCAATATGTTTCTTCTCCATGGGAAATTCATTTGCAAGCCACGTTTCATATTTTTAGACTCCTTAAAGGATCTATTGATAGGAACATTTTCTATTAATCTAAATCTGATATAACTTTTATGCTTATGCTGATGCAAATTGGGTGCTTGTCATCTAGATCATAAATCCCTTGTAGGTTATTGTGTTTTTATTTGCTCGTCCTTAGTTTCATGGCAAACTAAGACGCAACTTACGATATCTACATCTTCAACTGAGGCTAAATACAAAGGCATAGCAACCACTACCAAGGAGTTACTTTAGCTTTCATATCTTCTTCGTGATGTATAGTTTGATCTTCAGCTTCCCACCATTCTTCAACTGAAAGACAATTGGCCAAAATGATAGCAAACAATCCATGTTTTCATCTTTGTTTTACATGTGTAATAGGTAGTTAGTTACAACACACATGGACTCTTGTATAAAATCATTATTCGGTTCAGTAATTAGATAGACACTTTCATTTGAAACATTTGTCCTAGCTCTCTTTGTTCTCTTTTCATATTTCTACTTCTTCAATCAAGTTTTTCTTTGATCTAAGTTTTTGAATGTTTTCAGATGTAAGACAAAAAAATCACCTATCATTTTGCCTATTTAGGAGCCATGTTGGCATTAAGAACTAAACTATTAAGACAATCATATAAATTAATGTTTGCATTGATGAGATTGTTTGTCTTCTATTGGTGATTAAGTGGTAATAAATCTATAGATCTTTCTCTATGAAGATGAAGTCTATCAAATTTGTCATTGTGATAAATTTATGAAGTAATTTCTATCAAAATTTCATCCCATCAATTTTTTTTGCTCAAATTATCTTTCATGAGAGATGAGATAACTTATTATTAATACATATACCATAGGTTAGAACATTTCATTTTTCTAGTTTCTATTTGATATTAAAGTTTATATATTACATCCATTGGTAATGCATTTCATTAGTACGCATGTTATAAGACCAATAACATAATTTAATTAAACTAGGCTATAATGAAAAATTCATCTCTCACTTGGATAGGTGTAAGCCTCACTTTCAAGGATTAGGCTTTTATGGCTTTGTTCACTTTTGTCATTTATTTGATCTAATCTGATTATATAATCTCCTAATTTTAAAAGTATCATTGTCTTTTGACTCAAATCCACATTTAATTAACATATTTGAGCACCTAATAATTAATTTCAAATCAAAATAAAAATTAATTGAATTAAAAATGTCTTATGTAAACTTTCCACATATTTCCCATTATAGTGATAACATCAAAGTTGGATGTAGACTTTCATAATATCTAGTTGTGTTAATAAAGCCATATATAGCTTTGTGGCAATTTGGAAGTAATGGTAACTATGTAATATTGAAAACCTATGCTTTTTCCCATCCAATTGTATAGGGTTAAACATGTTTTAAGGTTAAAAAAGTTCTAAACATCAATCTTCTTAATTTTTAATTTTTACTCCATGTAGGATGTAAAATTATAAAAAAATTGTCATGAATCTAGTTAGCTCAGTTATGCCTAGTCATCGAGAAATTGTCAATAAAATCTAATTTTTAAAACCAACATAAGTCATGCTTTCCATTGAAGAGCTATTGATTGGTTGAAGATTATTGATTAATTGGTAATGATAGATATATAGATCTTTCACCATGAAAAGTGCATCCCATGTATTTTGTTATTACGATATATTTATAAATATTTCTCCATGAAAATTTCCCCCTATAAATTTTGTTACCTAAATCATGTTTCGTGTAAACAAGGTAACTTATCATTATTACATAAATAATAGGCTAGAACTTAGTATCATTCTTCAAGTTTTTTTTGATGATAGAGTTTATATAATATATCCATTAGTATTACATTTCTTTCTTCGTTTATTTTGAAACTAAAAAGACTAGCTATTTTAAAGAATTGATATGACAAAGGATGGCATTATCTCCATGCCTAACATACAAAGAAAATGATAAAAGTTTTAAAAGTATATTGTAGAATTATTGGGTCTTGATTGAAAATCTTAACTATATGATGGAAATCGGGAAAGCTTCAATTGAAAGAGAAACAAAGATGAAGCTTATGGAAGAAAGTTTGTTATTTTTTTATATCATGTACGTAATTAGGCTTTACTATTTATACTGTCATTTAGCACACATGCAACTCACATGACTATAAATAACTAAACTACTACACCTAAACTACAACATAGCCATCTGTAGCCTACAATATACGGCATACACTACTACATATACAACATGAAACACAAAGAAGATAATTGAGCTTCAGTAACTGCTTTTGGAAGAAAATCTACAAGTTGATCTTTAGATGCAACATGAGAAACACTCAAAATCCAAAGCGAACATGATCTTGAATTAAATGAGAATCAACACCAATGTGCTTGGTACAAGTATGGAAAAAGGATGAACAGTGATGAGTTAAGTAGCCTTTGTTATCAGTAAACAAACCAATAGGTAGAGAGGATGAAACATGAAGATCTTTTAGAACATAAGAGACCCAAAGAATCTCCTTAACAATAGAAGCTAAACTTTTCTATTCTGATTCTGTAGAAGAAGTAATATGATGCATTGTTTCTTGGGTTTCCAAGAAATAAGAGCATCACCAAGTAAAAGATAGTAACTATAGAAAGATTTATGATCAAGTGGACATGTTACCCAATCTAAATCAAAATATGCATGCAGTTGCAAGGCATTAATGGATGGATAAAAAAAAGCAAGATCAACAATGCCCTTAAGATATTTAAGAACATGAAGTGCAATGCGAAAATGAACCAAATGTGGTTTAGAAAGAAATTAGCTCAATCAATGGACTGCAAAAGAAATATCAGGCCTGCCGAGCATTAAATACAACAATCGACCAACCAAATGTCCATAAGGCGTAGGATCAAGAAGATAGTCAGTAGAAAGAACATGAGACTTAAAATTAGATGGTAAAGGAGTGTACAATGGCTTGCAAGCTATGAGTCCATGATCGAACTGAAGATTAGTAATAAATTTGTGTTAATGCAACAACAAACCTAAAGGATTACGACACAATTCAATGCCCAAAAAGGAATGAGCATCACTAAGATCCTTAATAGTGAATGTGCTTTGTAAATTAGCTTTTAAGGTTTCAATAGAAGAAATATTGTTACCAGTTAACATGTCATCAACATATAACAAAGTAATAAGAAAACCTAAGGAATCTATCAATGTAAATAATGCATGGTCATGTTGAGATTGATGGAAACCACGATTAATAAGGAAATTGGAAATTTCCAAATTCCATTGCCTTAATGCTTGTTTAAGACCATACAAAGATCTTAAAAGTTTGCAATCTTGACTTGGCTTAGCTTTGTCATAACCTTATGGAGGTGTTATGTAAATTTCTTCATCTAAATAGCCATGAAGAAATGCATTATTAATATTGAATTGACAAAGTGGCTAGCCTCTAGCCATAGGAACGACTAATAAAATCTTAATTGTTCTAAGCCATGCAACGAGAGAAAAAGTTGTATGATAATCTTCTCCTTCCACTTATGCATAACCTTTAGCAACTAATTGACCCTTATAAAACTCAACACTACCATCAGCTCAATATTTAATTTTGTAGTTACACTTAGGCAAAGAGGTTGATTCCCATGTATCATGAGCTTCAAGAGTTTCAAGTTCACTATTCATAGCTTTACCCACAAGCCATCGTGGACAGCTTATGAATAAGAATTGTTCTTTAGTGGTTAAAACATTTGCCAAGGATCCAATGTAATCATGTGGATAATGAGAAACGGAAGAAGAAGAGAATAGTGGCTATTGAACAAAAGAAGAACGTGGATACATGGCATGAACAGAATGGACATAATTAGAAAGCCACTTTAGTGGAGTAACATGTTGAGTAGATCGAGGAAGAGGAAGGGAAGAAGAAGCAAGAGGTAGTGAAGTGGCGACATCAAACGAATTCTGAGCAGACAAATTATGGTTATGAAGTAATAACCATTGCTTTGCTCATTCTCTTAAAGAAAAGGAAAAAACGAAGTGTCACCGCATCATCAATGACCCTATTATTCTTGAATGTCTCACAAATTTCTAAGAATGTCTGAATGTGAGCATGTGAGTCTTTATAAGGTAAACCATCAAATTAATAGTACTTTTGTAGCATTCGAATCACCACACTCTTAATCTTGAAATTATTCACTGTAATGGGTGGTTCACAATAGTCAATCCAGTATCCTCAAGTGTAGGCTTGTGGAACTTTTTCGTTGTAACCAGCCATAATTGTGTCTTTAGTATTCTACCATTCTTCTTCAAAAACTAATGCTTTGATAATGTCTCTTGCACTAGTCTTCAATCTTCTCGGAATGTTTTGTCGATCATAGGATCTAAATCAAGAAGTCTCACAGATGAGCTTTCTGTCATGTATTGCAAAATATTAGAAATTGGAGTTAGAGGTTCTTCAAAATATGTCTGAAAAGAGAAAGAAAAATTTACCATACAAAAGAAAAGCTAAATTAGTAGAATTTAGTCATTCCTAATATTGTCAGGACCCTAGCAACAGTGCCAAAAACTTGATATATTCACTAATTGCAATCAATCAAATTAAATTAAACTCTATAAATTCTACAATTAATCCTAGGTAAGCATACCTATCGATTATAGCATATATTAGCACAGAGATCATTCCATCAAGACCTATAACCACTAATATTCACCCAAAATATACTATTTAGCTGGTCTAATTTGGATAATAATAAGAATGATTAATATCCACTTAATTAATTGACCCTATAATTAGAAATTCACACCTTCAATTATCTATAAATCAACCACAAAACAATACCCTCAATCTTGATCTACCACTAATCTTAGTTCTAATTCTTTATATCATATTCGTTAATGAATTGTTCAGTTATTGAACTGCAGGAATCCCTAATTTCATCGATCTTTCTTTTAAGATAATTGAATTTTAACCCTATATGTCTAATGAAAATTCCTTTCGTCGTTAGGTTCATACAAAATTGCATTGAGTTCATGATTCCCTAGAAAGAATAAATCTTGATGTAAAAAATTCATGCAATCTATGTCTAAAATCACATTCAAATTTCTCCATTCATGCTAGATCTATCTCATCAATCAATCCATTAATTAAATAAATAAGAATCATGTAATGATCTAATACTGTACATATATTAAATCAAGAACAATTATAAACACATTAATAGATTCAAGAAACATAAATTTCCATGAACAAAAGTATTAAATCTCTACATTAAGGTTAGAGTTCCTCAAGACCTAGGGTATAATGATATATTTTTCCATATGAAGATGATTATAATGATAAAGCAAAGAAAAATAGATAGAAAACATGATTACAACCCTTAAAGATGAAGTCTTGTGATCTCCAATAAGCTCTGCCATTTTTTCCCTTGAAATTACTTATTTTTCTCTCTAGGATTTCTAAGAATAAAGATTTGTATATATAAAGACAAGTAATAGGCGCTATTTATAGGGAAATGATAAAATTGTCCTGAATGGCTATCCTACACGACCGTGTTAGAAGCTCGTGTGGATGTAGAGTAGTGAAAACCATGAAATTCAAGGTTGCACGACCCTAGAGCATGACCTGAGCCACTTGGTCGTGCACAATCTAATGCTTTTGACCTCTTTCCAACTTCTACGTAAGCATTCTGCACAGCTTTTGTAGCCTCCATGTGCACTTTGAAATTGTTTGTTAGACGTCTTTCACCTTCTCTATTAGTATTTTGTACAACTTGCGCAGAGTTTTCATGTAAGTTGCAAATCTTCACTTTCCTAAATTCTTCATCAAAGATCTTCATTAAATCATCTAAATATCTTCATAATGCTCAGAATCTTCCTTTATTTTTGAAATTGACAATTTAACCCAATAAGTGTCTTTTTTTTTTTTAATAATTCACATAAAATCTATGTAATATAATACTAAAACAATGTAAATAATAAGAGTCTTTTGAAACTTATCAATAGGATAGAAAGTATTGAAAAATAAAAATCACCTCAAATTTATACTTCACTAAATATGTCCATGTGCCTCTAGTAAAATCATCCACTATAGTAACAACATAACGTGCTCCAAACATCAATTCCATACCATATGGTCCCTAAACAATAGCATGAATAAGTTTAAACACAAAACTTGATGCATATTTACTTTGTGGAAATGGTAAATGATGTGTTTTAGCTAAGAAGCAAGTATCATAATGAAAGTTGTCAAAGGTAAAGTGTTTACAACAAGGAATATGTACTGACTTTGAAATTGTAGTATGCCTAAGTCTAGCATGGAACAAATTACATCCACCAATGACAAAGGGGAATGTCTGGAAGTATAAAAAGTATTACAACTAGAAGAAGGAGTAATAGAATTTAAAATATAGAGTACTTCTTCGAGATTAGCTTGATAACAATTGCTTTAGTCATCTGGTCCTATAAAACACAAGCGATTTTGGTAAAATTGATGACCAAAGAAAAATCCAACATAATTCGATTGATGGACAACAAATTATACTTGAAATCAGCTATGAAAAAGACATTCTTTAGATCAAGAACTCATTAATCACAACTGATCCAATGAGAGCTTGATAGGTGTTTGAAGGTGATGGGTATCAAAGAGTAGTGAATAAAAAGGTGTAATAT
Source organism: Combretum micranthum (assembly GCA_024138025.1). Classification (NCBI taxonomy): domain Eukaryota; kingdom Viridiplantae; phylum Streptophyta; class Magnoliopsida; order Myrtales; family Combretaceae; genus Combretum; species Combretum micranthum. The sequence goes on from JAMXBD010000592.1 coordinate 679,929, forward strand.
AATCCAAGGCACCTGAATCAACAATCTAGGAACACATATCATTATTTATAATAGTCAAATTAACCTTAAATAAAGATTTACTTGGATTAGTGAAATTCACTATACAATGACTAGTGGAAGGATTTGCTATATGAACTTGCTGTGTTTTCATCATTCGAATGACTTCCTTGCACTTTTTATGTAGCAACTGAGTATCAACATTCTCAAACTTCATACAAACATCCTCTTCCTCAACATGATCAAAAGGTGTGGCAACCTAATTATGTAGTTTAGTATGAACAGGTCTTCTAACCATATTTATTCTAGTATTACCTCTCTTATTTCTTTTCCCTTTATATCACTCAGGATAACCTATCAATTCTGAGCATTGTACTTTCATATGACCTTCTTGATGACAATGTCTACATTTCGCCTTATTCCTTCTTAAATCTCTCATGTCACCTACAACTTGTATACTAGCATTTCAAGTAACATTAAACACAAACAAGTCAAGTTTGGAACTTAATGTCAAAGTTACTTGACGATGTTTTTCAACTTAAACAACAAGATATTATGTTCTATTAACTGAGGATAAAGGATCATATGGAAAAATCTAATTCTAACCAATTCTAACACATCTGATAATCCCGTTAAGAATTGCATTAGTTTGCCTTGAGATTCAAACTCATTCAACTGATCATTAGGACTACAAGTACAATATTCAACCCTATCACATGAACAAATTAGATATGGATTAATCGACTACAAATCATCCCATCAACTTTTCAAATGATTATAATAGGCAGTTACTAATTGAGAACCTTGCCTAATATTCACAATTTCATGATGCAATTGCAAGATGAGAGGACAATTAGTTTGCCCATACTGATCACAATCCTCATTCCATAATTCTTTGGCTGATTATGCATATATGAAACTTTGAGACAAATCATATGTCATAGAGTTTAATAACTGAAATCTTACCATATTATCGTAATGTTTCCATTTAATCCAATTAGTCAAATTCACTCCAAGTTTTATAATCGATCCATCAATAAAACCTAATTTTAACTTTGTACCTAATGCCATACGTGTTGATCTATTCCGTGCTAGAAAATTTGATTCATTAAAGATAATGTTATCAATAACCATACCTGGATTGTTTGAGCTAGATAAGTAAAAAGGATTGATGTTCGCATCTTCTTCGATCAATTGATCTCCTCAAGCATTGATGTTAAAATTTTAATATTACATCCAGAAAGGACCAAAATGTGAAAGGGAAAATGAAAATCAGAATTGCTCACTCGTCCTGCTTGGATACCATGATGGAAATTAAGAAAGCTTCAATTGAAAGAGAAACAGAGACAAAGGTTATGGAAGAAAGTTTGTTATTCTGTTATATTATGTACATAACCAGACTTTGCTATTTATACTATCATCTAGCATATGTGCAACTCACATGACTATAAATAACTAAGCTACTACACCTAAACTATAGCTATCTATAGCCTACAATATATGACATACATCACTACATATACTCTTGCACCATAAACCTAACAACAAAACCCACGTATCTACCTGTACAACAAAACTAGACTACCTTTGGATTCAGGACTTTTTCCAACCCATGGATCATGTATCCATGAGGGATTGAAACCACTCCTTTCTTAACACAACTCAAGGTTATGAGACTGGCATATAAGCAAAACCTTACCTGACTCAATTCACATTTGTCATAGTAGTCTCCTAACATACATTCTTGATGGCCATCAAGCAGCTCATCCTAGGGAGGGCAAAACCTAAATAAGCTTGGATACAAGCTACCCCCACTTAAGAAGCTTGGTTGACCATCCACTACCCATCATCAACTTGTAGTCCATGTCAAAATTAAATATCATTAAAACTTATTGTTGAATCCATTAGATTAGATTTGGGTAGATAAAATCATGATGACCAACGTAAGAAGCCTATATTGGAACATATTCTTTTGGCTAATCTCTCACCAAAGAGAGTGGAGTTATAGAGGGGGGACAAGCGTTGATGAGAAAATTTTGCCATGTCTTCCTATTCTAGTCTAACCTATTTGATACTTGCATTGACTTAATGGTTAGTGAGCCATCCTTTTTTAAGCCCTTGATCCAACTAGCAGCATCGATAGAAGATCTCTTGCATCCTCAAAATGGCTTAGACCTCCTCTACCAACCTACTGATTCATCTAATCGACTCGTCCACTTACTAAACCTCCATGAACTCCACTATTAAGAAACTCAGGATGTGCCTTCGACTAGCACATCTCTAGAAACTACCATGATCACCATGACCTAACTCCAATTATTCAAATCTTCATAGGCTATCCCTTTATAAATATTACATGAGAAGCCTTTGCTAGTCATTTGGTAACACTAACCCTATTCTAATAATTACTTACATTGCTTATTACCTTCCTAAGTTGATCGTTGAAGTGATTGCATTAGAAAACTCCCTTAGTGCCAATAGAGCTATTTTTATTTTGTAGGCCCATCATTTGTATTGAGCCATATTAAATCATGTTTACCACAGAACTTTGGTGGTGACAACATCATATAAAATGGTAACAATAGTTTTTCAACGATCAATGGACACAAGACACTAATTTGTATCATTTGATGCCATTGAATGTGTTAAAATATGAATGTGTGAATGATTACTTTAATGATAACGAATGAAATTCATCAAAGCTATCTAAAGTCCTTCCTGCTAACATAGTTAATTGAGTTATTCAAATCCCCATATATCAACAAGCATTGGATGCCCTAACATGGATATTTTCCAACTTACGAACTTCTTCAAGTAAAATAATTTTGGTTCATACGAGACTAACTCAAAACATCAAATCAAATCTATCTTACTTTTGGAATAAATTTACTCCAATAAAACTATGAGTCTTCATGTGGAAACTTTATAATAAAGTGTTACCCTTCGATGAGGCTTCACAATATATAGGCATTTAAATTGCTTTAAGTTGTTGGCCCTACTAGAATGAGGTGGATTCTCTTTGTCATCGTCTATTTGAGTGCCAAGTAATAAAATCAATTTGAAAACACATGTTTTGACTTTTTGCTTTACCAAATTTGCAGGACTTGAAGAGTATCAACATTTGTAAATTGTGGACTACGAAGTATCAAACAAAGAAAAATTGATCATAAGTCATCTTAGCAAGTACTTTATGGAATAATTATAACGTGGACTCATAGCAAAGTATGAAGAATTTTGAAACTTTGATGTAGTAAAATTGGGTCAATATCGGAGATAAAGACTTCTTAAAATAGATTTTCATTGACAACTACCACATGAAGTTGCAAATTCCTAATATTTTATGACAAGGAGAAGAAATTCATAACAACTAATTGGTTTAGGCTAGATGCAAACCATGTCAAATTAAATATAGATGGGGCTTTAACTAATGGAGTTGCAATAGGCGAGGTCATTTAGCTAGAGACTCTCATAGGGAATAATTTTTGCTTTTGGGAAATTCTTCCTGTCACTATGAGAAAATTAATCTTTAAAATAGAAATTCTTCAACGGAAAATTAGTAAGATAACTCTTATCCTAATAGATAGTATCAGCAATAATGATTTTCAAGATAAAATTTTACTTTTCTATATATAAAATATAGTTTTTTTGTAGTGTATTTCCTTCATAGGGATAATCCAATCATAAGTCTATACATCTACTATACGTGTCCTTGCAAAAGCAAACAAATTAAACAGCAGATTGCCTTGCATAAAAGCCTTGACCTTGAATTTTTTTTACATGTAATTTTTTAGATTTAGATTCCTTTTATTGAGATGTTATTCTCGTAGATATGAAAGGAGATCAAGTTTAGAATGAGGAAGTAACCGCTGATGTATCTTCCATCCAAAATTAACAAAATTAGTTTCATTTGATTAAAAGAAAATGTCTTTTCTTTTTATTCGAAAATTTTAAATACTAGAAGATCTTGTCTTTAAACAAAAAAAGAAAAAAAAAAGGAAGATATATTGAGGGAAATGAGTAGCGTGTACCACCTTACATATGTGAAGAAATTTCTATACATTTTTAATAATGCAATTATTATTTTTTTCATTTAGTATATAAATATTTTTAATAATACCAAATATTTGTTCGTTTCACTTTTTAATTATGTCCCAATAAAATCATTGCTGAAAACATATTTTAATATCACTGTGCCGGGGAAATTTTATGCCACCAGTCCAAATTTTACCATGAAAGGACATGTCCTATAATATATAGGCTACACTTCCATTTTGAGTTCACACACAAACAAGTACGTGCCACCTCCCATACAAAATTTTCCTCCAATTCATAATACACAAGCCTTCCAGCCAAGCATTACACACCAATAATAATCTTCATAAACAACCATTATTCATGTTCATGAGATCGTCATACACTGCAAGCCCAATCAGAGAATATTCCCTCACTGTGAAACCGCTTTGTTTCTTCTCTCTCTAAATATTCACCAATGTGCAAAAGTACCCGATCTGGCTTCAGCCATTTTGTCTTGGAATGTGAATTTCCAAGGCAACTACGGTTGCCATGATACCACAGGGCCGTAATGAAAATATTCCTCTGGATCCTATTTAAGGAGAATTCAATAGACATATGATTATATATTTTTACAGCAATGAGTGTATACATGCGTATTTTACTTGGTTTCCTCTGAAAACCTACTACTTTTAAAAAAACAATAACGACAATATGACTAAAATATTTTTAGAATGGGACTAAATCAACACTTCTTTGCAATGCTTATAGTCAAGCCAAAAACTCAATATATATATACATATATATGTATATAAAGAAAATTACAATGAAAGGAATCAATATTTGGAGCAAGTTCAAATAAGATTTCAACATTTTGAAAGATTAAAAAAGAATAAGGTTTCACATAATGAGAAAAATATGGGGTCAATGTCTAAAATAATTATTAAAAAAGATCAATATTTAAATATGCGACAAATTAACATAACAAATAGATTGCTTATTGGTTTCACTTTATTCATTGACCATTTTTTAAACATTTAAAATATCAATCACCTATTTGACTTACTTAATGAAATGTTGATTCATTTTAACCATTTAAAATGATAATACCTTGTTTGAATTTATCTCCAAATGTTGAAGTCTTCCAATGTAGTTTACCCTTCTATATACTAATAGTATGTCATTTTTCAGTTATTAGCAGAAGTTTATTTAATGAGAAGACATGTTTGAAAATAAATAAATACATTTAAGAAGTAGGATGCTTTATGAGGTATTCGTCTATGGAAAAATGTTTTAGAGTGTCTTGGATTAACATGGGATTTGGGATTGGATTGATATGCAAGTGCAACATACTGGCATTAATGTTACGGCTACACTCAACAGATTGGCATATGAGATTATGGATTTAAGTTTGTGGATTTACGTACTAACTAGAGATCAAGCATGATATCGAATTATATGATGGTTAATTAAAATTTGGTCTTGTGGCAAGTGAAAATACAAGGCAATTTCTTAAATAAGGCGTTTGATAAGTCATCCACGAGGAGTAGATTGATCTTGACGAGAAGGCTATTAAGGTGATGAAGCTACGTTTGATATTGATAATGTTACAATGCGTACTAGTAAAGGAGAGGATTGCAAGACTGAAAGAAATGGGCAAACTTGTATGTGACCAAGTCTTTTTCGGACTAACTAGTATTGAAACAGAGGTTCTATTCACTCTAAATGCTGGAAGCCATTAGTAAGATAATATATTTTAATCTTGGAATATTGATATTAAGGTTGAGTCTCCCATTATGCTCTCTACTGACTTAGTTCCATGGATTCAAGTAGATCTAGATCTACCTAAGGATATCTGATTTCAAAATGAAAAATAAGGTTGAGGAAAAATGTCGAGGAATGTATAAATAGACTAAGAGATGTTATCTAGAAAATGAGGTTATGGACGTCATAGTTGTTAGAGATCACCAGACAAATCTAAATGAAAATTGTTATATCTCAAAGAAATAGGAAGTTACTACATTGTTTGAAAGACTATATTGTGAGGACTTAAGTATACATGTGACAGCTTAGAAGTCATTTTTAACAAAAAATAATACAAGGCCTCAATAACATAACAAAGAATAATAGATATGGTTCATACAGTTAACAAGTAGTAGGAAATGGAGTTGCATGTTAACAGATCTGAGCTATGCAGTCAATAACCAACAATATAAAAGGAACAAAAGAAGAAAACAGTTTTCTTTAGCTGGAAAGTTCAGATCTCTTAACCTCATCTTTCTTTCACCCTCTGTTTAGGAGCCACACTGGAAGCTTAAATTCCAGTACTTCTCTATCCCTTTCCTTGTTATTTGTTCCTCATTTTCATATCAAGAAATAAACAAAATTTTAGTTAGTTTCATAGAATACAAATAATAACATAGATCAGTTCTTGAATCACATGAACACCTTCGATTACTACATCTTAACTCATGAACCCTAGTTCTTGCAGACAAAGGAATAAAGATTGAGGAGGACGAGTGCACTCACCTTTGCCTTCGAGAACCTTTTATCACTGTGGCTAGGGCAAGTTTGGTTTGAAGTTTCTTTAAACATTTGTTTACTTCGTATTATGTGATACATGCTTAGTGGAATAATTGGTATGTCTGTTTTATTTCACTTGTAAACATTTGGACTATGAACTTTATTGTTTGGTGGGCTGTTTGAGTTGATGTTTTGCAAACATTTATGGACTTGCTAGTTAGATTTTAAATAAGTTTGGGCTATAAGAGTAACAATTTGGTTGTTTTTATTGAATTTGTGGTGATAATGGCTGAGAATACTAAAGCATAAGTAAAATTTCAAGAACAATTGGATCAAAATAAAGCAACTATTGACAAAGTGATGAGTGAATTTTAGAGTTTTGAAGATTCTATGAATGGCAATATGCGAGCATTGATGCATCAATTCAATATGCTATCACAATTTTTTCAAGCTCATCATGTTAATAATGGGAATCAGAATGTGGGTCTATCACCATTTCATCATCTTCAAATAAGCAGTAAAGAGGGTTTTTATCATTACTCGAAAGCAATTAAGTTGGAGTTGCCAAGATTTTCAAATGGTGATCTAAATAGTTGAATTTTCAAAGCTACCAATTTTTTCACTTTCATCAAGTTCCAGTAGATGAGAGAGTTAAGATGGCTTCTTTTGCTCTTGATGGGGAAGCTTATGAGTGGTTTCACTGGATGTTCACAAATCAATTAAATGATATGAGGACTAGTTTTTGTAATGCTCTTCGACATCGCTTTAAACCATCTCCTTTTGAAGATTATCAAAGGAAATTATCTAAATTGCTTTAGACAAGTTCAATACTTCAATATCAGCATGAATTTCAATCACTGTCCAAAAAAATTCAAGGTTTGTCAAAGGGATTTTTGAAGAGTTGCTTTATTTCAAGGCTTAAACCCCTGATTCAATAGGAAGTGTTGGCATCTCAACCAACAAGTTTGTTACATGCTATTAGTTTAGCAAAGTTGCATGAGTGTATATTTGAGAATATTATTTCACAATTGCCGAATACTCAGTCCAAACAAGCTACAATAACTCCATGGAAGTCTTATACAAAGCCTTTATTGCCTACTCTAACAACAGTAGAGCAAAGTGGCAAGTCAATAGAGCATAAGGAACTCAAACAAAAATCTATTCCTATCATGAAATTATCGACTGTTGAATTATTAGAAAGACACTAGAAAGGTCTTTGTTATAACTATGATGAGAAGTTCAACAAAAATCATGTTTGTAAAGCAAAATTTTTGTAGATTGTCAGTTCGGATGATAGACCAAAGGAGCAACAGTCAGATATTGTTGAAAACGAAGTACCCTTAGTTGTACAACAAGATGACAATGTTGATATTGAGATTAGTTATCAAGCAATGCAGGGATCATGGATCCCAAGACTTTTCATATGAAGGGACAAATGAAATCTCATTCATTATCGATATTAGTTGATTCGGGTAATACTCATTATTTTTTATAGGCAAGTGTTGCAAAACAGTTGAGTTTACCTATTTTGGCAGTCAAATCATTCAATGTAACGGTTAGAAATGGCGAGTATTTGGAATGTGTAGGCTATTGTAAGCAAGTGAAAGTAATAATCCAAAATGTTACTTTTCATTTTGATTGTTATGTTCTTCCGTTAAAAGGAGCTGACTTGGTATTAGGAGTTGAATATTTAAAGTTTTAGGGTCTAGTTACCATGGACTATTTTAATTTAATAATGTCATTATAGTTTAAGGAAAATAGGGTAGCATTAAAGTGGACTGATAAGCTTTCTGCTAAATCTGTTAATCCAATTACATTATAGAAAATGATAAAGGCTGATCATATTGTTTATTTCTTCATTTGAAGGCTTAGATGAGTAGTTCTTCATTGGATACCACCAACAACACAGCTTTGCAAGCTTTGTTAGTAGATTTCCTGAAGTGTTTGCAACTCCTTCCTCATTGCCTTCTTTGAGGGATGTCCAGAATCATATTCATCTTAAAGATAAATCAGTGCTCGTTAATGTCTGGCCTTACTATTACCCTTACTTTCAGAAAACTGAAATAGAAAAATTAGTATATGAGATGCTTGATTCGGGGTGATTCAGCTAAATGCAAGTCCATTTTCTTCCTTAGTTTTAGAAGTTAAAAAAAAGGATGGGACATGGCACTTTTGCGTAGATTACAAAGCATTGAATCAAGCTAAAGTGATTGATAGATTTCCAAGTCCCACTATCGATGAATCACTAAATGAATTATGGGGAGCCGCTTTGTTTTCAAAGCTAGATTTGAGGGCTGGATATGATCAGATCTGAATGTTTCCATCGGATGTTCATAAGATAGCATTTAGTACGCATGATGGGCATTATGAATTTTTCTAATGCCTTTCACTTTATCAAAGGCCCCTACTACCCTCCAATATATTATGAGCAAAATTTTCAGATCCTTTTTAAGAAAATTTGTTATTGTATTTTTTGATGACATCCTTGTCTATAGTAGGAATTGGGATGATAATTTGTAGTAGTTGGAGTAGGTTTTACACTGTTTGTGCAAGCTACATTTTATGTTAAAGAAAGTAAATGCTCATTTGCACAAACCAGCATCGATTATTTGGGGCATATGGTTGCTGCTGATGGGGTTAAACCTGATGAGGAGAAAATCATCGCCATTAAGGAATGCAACACCAATGTCAACTAAACAATTAAGGGGATTCTTGGGTTTGTCGGGCTATTATATAAGGTTTGTCAAAGGGTATGCTATTATAGCATCAACACTGACAAATTTGTTGAAGAAGACTCTTTTATTTAGAGTGAGGAGCCAAAGAGGGCTATTCAATCTTTAAAACAGGCTTTGATTACAACACCTACTTTAGCATTGCCAAATTTTATGGAAACATTTATAGTAGAGACATATGCCTCTAAGTCTGGGATTGGAGCTGTTCTACATCAAGGTCATCAAACAATAGCTTTTTATAGTAAGAAGCTGAGTATGAGATTGTAGAAAACAGGAGCATATATCGGAGAACTTATAGCAGTTGTGGAGTCAATTAAAAAATGGCATCATTATTTGTTATGACATTATTATTAGAACTGATCAAAAGAGCTTAGAGAAAATTATGACTCAAAAAATATAAACCTCAGAGCAGCAATAGTATTTGGTAAAAAGATATAATATAAGCCTGGTGTGGAAAATAAGGTTATTGATGCACTTTCCAGATTACATTCATTAGACCAAACCTTCTTGACTATTACTATTCCATTTTTAGACTATATGACTGAGTTAAAGCATTTTGTTGAACAAAATAGTGAGTACAAGAGTTTGAGTGAAGCTTGTACTACTAGCCAATCACTTAAATGGCCTTTAGTTAAAGAAGAATGGTCTTTTCTTTTTGGTTAACATAATCTTCTTATTACCTTAATACTCCTACTATTCAAGAATTACTTCGGGAATTTCATCGATCTCGATGGAAGGACATTTGGGAGTTTTGAAGACTTTTAAATATTTGAGTGCATCATTTTATTGGGAAGGAATGTGAGCTGTAGTGGAAAATTTTATTAAATAATGCCATGTTTGCCAGGAAGTGAAGTATTTAACTACATCCCCAACTAGACTTTTGCACCTTTGAATATTTCTCAACAAGTATTTGAAGAAGTTTCCATGGATTCTGTGACCAATCTTACATGTTCTATAGGGGTTTTAGTCATTCTTGTAGTGGTGTATGTGCATTTTAAATTACTTACTACTTCTCATATTGTAGTAAAAGTGGCTGAGTTTTTGTTGATATGGTGATCAAGTTACATGGCATTCTAATTTCTATTGTCACTGATCAAGACAAAGTTTCCACCAGCAAGTTTTGGAAAGAAATTTTTCACTTAAGTGGAACCAAAGTTAATTTTAGTTTAGCATACATCCGCAATCGGATGGTCAAACCGAAGTGGTAAATCGGCGTTTATAACATTATTTGAGAGCATTTGTCATGGATTTTTCGGTTTTGTAGCCTAAATACTTGCCCTAGGGAGAATTCAATTTTAACACTAGTTTTCATACTGGAGCTAAAATGACACCCTTTGAAGCATTATATGGAAGAGAACCGCGCAAAGTAGCTTATTATGTTCAGAATTTCAGTTCCATTGAAGCAATTGATGAGGAATTGAAACAGAAAGATGATATTTTAAAAATTTTGAAAGAGAATTTGAGTCAAGCTCAGTTGACGATGAAGAATTTTTCTAATCAACATAGATCTAATAAATCTTTTCATATAGGTGATTTGGTTTGTGTAAAGTTACAACCTTATCGACAGTAATCACTAAAAGAGCGAGTAGTTATGAAGTTAGCTACACGTTATTATAGACCATTTCTTATTTTAGCTCAAATAGGGTTAGTAGCTTATAAACTGAAGTTGCTTGTAGGATGTAAGATTCATCCTGTCTTTCATGTATCTTTACTCAAATGAGCTTTGGGGGACAATTATGGAATAGTAGCACTACCATTAGATCCAGTAGCGAATCGTCCTTTGGTGAAACCATTAGCAATTTTGAATCATAGGGTAATACTCAGATAGAGACATCAAGTGAAGCAGCTTTTGGTGAAGTTGCAATCATTATTGCCTGAGGATGCCACTTGGGTTAATTTAGAGGAATTTGATCGCAATTATCCTCATTTTTACCTTGAGGACAAGGTGAATTTCTCTTCAGGGGAGCAACATGTTATATCTCAAAGAAATAGGAAGTTACCAAAATATTTGAAAGACTATATTGTGAGAACTTAAGTATACATGTGATAGCTCAGAAGTCAATTTTAACATAAAATAATTGTAAACCCTTGAAATTTTTTATTAATTTTAAGCTTAATCTTAGAATTAAAAATCAACCGAAAACCCTAAAGATCAACAAAAGATGAGAACAAATCCTAAAATTTAGATCCGGCATTCCCGTATTCTTTAGCCCTAGACAACGAAGTTGAAATAATTAGTGATAATAGTTCGTAATTATATAAGTAAGCGTAAAAATATCATATTCGCGAATTTTGGGTGTCTTTCAAACCTGAATAGGATTAGCTCTCGAAAAACATTTTCGGGGCTCGAAATAGTAAAAAATATTATGATAACACCATTAGGACCGAAATAATACAAGGATTTTAAAAATATAAGTTTCGTAATTTTTCGTTAACTAAAAATAACAGATATTACATTTATATGCATATTTTTTTACTACCGGTACACTATTAGTCTTGTTTACTATTCATTGTCCTATACTACTATTTATTACTATTTATCTATTTCTACTTTACCTTACAACCTATTCATACTAACTACATACCTATTTTTTTCTACTTTTTTCATTTCCAATACATCTTCACATCAACTATACTTCACATCTTCATTACTTTTGATAAAAAACGATAAAAATAATTCTCTCTCTCTCTCTCTCCCTCTCAATAGTGGCTAGCGTCCTTTTCTCTTCCTTCATCAATTTATTTTTCTTTTTAATTTATTTTATTATATCTAATTTCCTTCCATCTTCAACTATAAATACCCCCTCTCCCTCCACTTCTTTCACACCATCTTCACACATAACAAAACTCTCTCAAATTCACTCCACAACTATCTCCATAAAATTTTTCTCTACCAAAACTCTCTTTCACCAAATACTTATAAAATTTCTCTCTATACACAATCCATTTACTATTTCTCACTAATCACATAATCATACATTCACTACCTTCTTCCTACACCATAAATACTTTAGGTAAAACTCCTATCCTTATTTTATTTACTCATGTCATGTAACTAGCATGATCATGGTGTTATTTTGAAACTCATATGAGTAGTAAAAGCAACAACATGTTCATGTTTCATTCTTGTATATGAAATTATAATTTTACTATGTTGTTATTATGTTCATATATATGTTGATTATTAATGATATTATTGTTGTTATTATGCTCTAATATAACCCTATATATTATTAAGTATATGTATATCTATATATTTTTAGAGCCTAATGCTCACTAACTATCTTTAACTTGATATTATTATTGCCTTTTCTTTTATTTATTTTTATTTTTCTTTTTCTCTTTTTTTGGGACTAGTTTATTCTTAGTCCCGAGTTGCCTTGATGAAGTTAAGGCTCCCAATACTTGACCGGGTTACCTTGATGAAGCTAAGGTTTCCAATACTTGATATAATAACTTGCTTATTATATTGCTTATTATGTCTTTCTTATATTTTTCATATTACATTTTCATGATCGTGCATGAGCATATTGGTTATTGTCTCAACAAGATAAAGAGGGAAATGTTTTCTTAAATAAAAAGAAGATAGAGTTGTTTTCCAAAATAAACTCTGTCATATAAGAAATGATTTTTTTTTTCCATAAAGATTTAGGAATTTATTTTAACAAATATTTTCCAAAAATTTAGAGGAGTTCATCAATAATTTTTAAATAACCAAAGAACATATGGATTTTTAGATAATACATAAAGTAGATATATCATACATACACTTTACAAAACCATAAAGTGAAAAAGTTTTCTTTAAGAATTAAAATTTCAAATCCTTGGTTGACAAAAGTTTTACCAAACTTCATTAAGAAAGTTTCACCAATACTCTAAAATATGAAGGAATAGACAAGTTTGACAAATCACCAAAAATGTTTATTTTATAAGGATAAAATGTTATTAAGGAATAACTTAGGAAATCATTTTAATTAAATGAAATAAACTTTAGGAAATGTTAAGAAAATGTAAAGCTTGATAAATTTTAACTACTCTTAAATAGTACTTAGAAACTACCCTCTCAACTCCAAAAATTAAGTTATAAGAAACTTAGAAAGACAAAAATCATTTTTAGAGAAATTTGAAAGACTAAGGAATAGAATTAAAAGGAGAAAATACTCACTTAAAATGATTCAAGAAATTTTTCCAATAAGCTAAGTGGAAATTTTCAAAGTTTTGCTTTTCCAAATTCTAGAAAACATTGCTTTTACAAAAATTATTGTTGAGATAACTTCATTAAACTCATGCGTATGATATGAGTCAATATATATATATATATATATATATTCTAAAGGTTTTTCCAACTATAATAATATCTATATTTGGTACAAATATTTTTGGATAAAGAAAAGTTTGCAAATTTAAGTTTTGAAAACTAGAATTTTAGTGGTAAATCTGTACCCTATGGTTTTAAGACCAAAACGACTTTTTATGATAAGAATAACCTTAGAAATGGATAAATCTTTTTGAATAGGTAGAAAATGGTACATTATATGCAAAATTCAGAGTTAAAATGAGCAAGTTATGGCCATTTTAAGTTGGAATTTCCATCTATATGAATTTTACCACAACTAGAAAATAAAGTTAGAAGTTTTGACTAGAAATTCCATGGACTACTCATTTTGGGTATTTCCCTTATTTAGGAACCAAGGAGGAGGACGTATACTACCTCGAGGACTACTTCGACTAAGGGAATATTGTCATGGCCGAGTGAGTCTACTTCCCTTATTTTTCATGCTAATGCTGATGCTTGTAAATTAGTTGCACTAGATTTAAGAAAATATAAAATTGAAGATGCATGTGTTTATAACATGTTGAAAGAATATTAAGCATATCGAGCTACAAATTGTTTGTAATAAATTGTATGATTATTAGCATGTTGAAGTGTCTGAAATTGGTTGATCACTTGTAAGAGGTTGAAACTTAATGGCTAGGCCCTAAATAAAAATTGATGCATGCAATTCATAAGTTAAGTCACATTACATTCGCTATTGTACAATTGGTGGGACAAGTGTATGATAGTGATGGTAGGCATAATCGGTATATTATGTATGTGGCGATTAGGAGCCAGTAAAAACTACATAAATTGATGGTTAGTAGGAGCCGATAATAACTACATATTTTTCATGGCGAATAAGAGCTGGTAAGATCTATAAAAATGATTTTTTAAAATGATGGCTGTAATGGACCGAAATACCTAACCTCGAATGAAGAGCATAATTCATTCAACATATGATTCTCGGAAAATCATATATTATGTATGCTCACGTGCTTGTTGCATTACATTTGCTTGTCTAATAAACTTGATTGTTATTTAGTTTTAAGTATGATTATTGGGATTATACTCACTAAGCCTGTAAAGCTTACGCCTCTATAGATATTTGTATTCACAAAAATACCTATTCTTGTACTTGAGGTCTCCTCATATTCCCGTAAGTTTTCTTTTGGGAGCTTTTGAAGGAAATCTACTTGAAAGATTAGATCAGAATTCCTTTAAAATCTTTTAATATAGTATTTAAGTTATTGTAAAGACAATTAGTTATTTCGATCCTTGGAGCTTTAGCGGGGTATGCTCCTAAGAATCATGTAATAGACTTTTAATTGTTATTATTATGATCTATTTTTATTTCTAGATTCTTGTATGTTCAATATTACTTGCTTAGACCATACTTCCCAAAAGCATCTCCAATTATGGTGTTAGATGCCTTACATGTAATACCGAGACTTTCGCGTGATTAAGGTAGTCATTTCTAAGTCTTGATATTATATGTGGTGGACTACCACGTTTAGGGTACCCTTTGGGGTATGACAGTTTAAGTTGGTATCAGAGCGATAAGTTTAAAGGAATAAAGGTAATAGGAATGAATCTAGAAAAGGAAATGGTAGATAAGTTAAAATTAAGTAGACAAAGGCCTAAACCTAAATAAGTTAGACAAGCTTAGAATTTTCTAAAAAGAACTAATGACCTTCCTTGTCTTTTATCGCTTACTCTTGGTGAAGTTAGAGCTAAGGCCCAATGATTGAACATGAGAAGTGACGAGACTCTTGTAGACTATCGATTGAAAGTACGAAGCTTATGTGAGATTTCGCCCTAATAGGACGGCCTAAGTCCGCTCAAGAAATGTATAACATGTGGAGAAGAGGACTCTATGACACTATATGGGATTATGTGATTGATAGGTTAAGATATGACGCCATAAGACACACCAATTGGACCGATATGGAGATTATATATGGAATGGAACGGCTCATGTGCTATTACAACCACACTCCTATAATCCAAGAGGCCACTTTCATTTTCTGAAATGACGGACACCTAGTTTTCCCTGACTTTCGGACTTGGAATTCCATAGACCCGGTGTATATCTGTGCCCACAACGAGCTAGTTGACCACACTGATTAGGGAAGAGTAGATGAAGAGTCTTACTTCTTTTGGTACGGAGTTTATTGGAATTTGTTGCTGTACCCCAATGACCTGCCTCCACCACCATCGCCGAAAGAAGAAAGACGTGCAAGTAAAATGGGGAGAAGATATGGAAGGAGCTAAAGAAGGAATGGAAAGAGAAGAAGTAAACCAAGGAACGGAACCCATAATGCCACAAGCACATCACGGATAGGGTGAAGATGTTTCCAACCATCATGAAGTCAACCATGATTTCGGATGGCCTGTCGAACCAACCCAGGATGAGAACAGCTTGAATAGAAGCTAATCTCACACTCCCTTAATAACAGATCAAACCAAGGATGCAATGATGGAAGAATCCAATGGAAGGCATGTACCGTAAATGGCTTATGATCAAGGAGAGCCTAGCACATGAAGGAGTTGACCCTCCAATAAAGGGAAAGGGATGACAGTTCAAAGCTACCCAAGGCAATTTGTAACAAAAAGGCTAAGGATGACTCCTAGCCCCCATCACCGCGATGTGACCCCCTCGCATGATAGATGACCAAAGAAGGAAAGAAGGAAGGATCCACTCGAGCAAATCCCATGTGTCTAACTAAAATTTTGTAACCAAATCGACCTAGGATGTAAGATCGATTAGAAGTTTGATTTATGTTTTCGGAAAGGTGTTTGATGTTGTTGTGTTTTTAATTTCTCTTGTAAGCTTAGATTTCTTCTATGTATGGGTTTCATGCTCTTGAATGCTTTTGATTTAATGAAGTATTTTGGTTTGAACAAATTTTATTTCTTGACTTAATTGCTTAAATTTCTTCTATTTGATGTATTTCTTTATATAATTGAACTATCGAAATTTTTGCAATTTTCGTAACTTAACATG
This sequence comes from Combretum micranthum, assembly GCA_024138025.1. NCBI lineage: Eukaryota > Viridiplantae > Streptophyta > Magnoliopsida > Myrtales > Combretaceae > Combretum > Combretum micranthum. Next base: position 696,514 of record JAMXBD010000592.1, read on the forward strand.
TAAAAGACAATAGTTTGAAACTTACGTAACAAAAATTTAAAACAACCGACCTAGAAGAGGACGACCAAGAGAAAGGCATGCATCGAATAATCCACTGAAGAAGCAAACCAACCAGAAGTGCCCCCTGTGGCTCCACCCCTGAATCCACAGGCGATCTACAAGCTACGCTTGGTCAATTAACATAGCTTCTAAATGTGTTAGTTCAGCAACAACAAATGAATATGTCACCACCGGCACTAGCTCAAGCATCACCTCAACAAGCACCTCAAGCATCCGTACATGGACCAGTACCCCCTGATGCTCAATCGCATACCGCATCTTTGCCGCCTCCATCACCACCCCGACCATATAGGACTTCATTTCCAATTTCATTAAAAGTAACCATTACTTTGATAGAGCTTTCGGAAAACTGGATGAAGCTGAGGATTGGCTTGCACAAATAAGTGATCTTTTGTTACCTATGAAGTTCCCCAACATCTTCAACTAAGCTATACTACCTACATGTTGAGGTTTAATGCTCAAATCTGGTGGGAGTCAAAGAGTCGAGAGTTTCCATCACCCATCACCTAGGATATGTTTCGGAGTGAGTTTTTGGAAAACTATTTCCCGAGAAGTCTAAGAATGAGTCTACTTCCCTTATTTTTCATACTTATGCTTGTGCTTGTAAATTAGTTGCACTAGATTTAAGAAAAGATAAAATTGAAGATGCATGTGTTTATAATATGTTAAAGAATTTCAAGCATATCAGCCACAAATTATTTGTAATAAATTATATGATTATTGGCATGTTGAAGTGTCTGAAATTGGTTGGTCACTTGCAAGAGGTTGAAACTTAATGGCTAGGCCCTAAACAAAAATTGATGCATGCACTTCATAAGTTAAGTCACATTGTATTCGCTATTGTACAATTGGTGGGACAAGTGTATAATAGTGGTGGTAGACATAACCGGTATATTATATATGTGGGAGTAGGAGCTAGTAAAAATTACATAAATTGATGGTTAGTAGAAACCGGTAAGATCTATAAAAATGATTCTTTTTAAAATGATGGTTGTAATGGACTGGAATACATAATCCCGAATGAAGGGCGTAATTCATTCAACATATGATTCTCGAAAAATCATATGTCTTGTATGGTCACATGCTTGTTGCATTACATTTGCTTGTCTAATAAACTTGGTTGTTCTTTTGTTTTAAGTATGATTATTGGGATTATACTCACTAAACCCGTAAAGCTTATGCCCCTATAGATATTTGTATCCACAGGAATACCTGTTCTTGTACTCGAGGTCTCCTCATATCCACGTAAGTTTTCTTTTGGGAGCTTTTGAAGGAAATCTGCTTGAAGGATTAGACTAGAATTCATTTAAAATCTTTTGATATAGTATTTAAGTTATTATAACGACTATTAGTTATTTCGATCCTTGGAGTTTTAGTAGGGGTATGCCCTAAGAATCATGTAATAGACTTTTAATTGTTATTATTATGATTATTTTTATTTCTAGATTCTTATATGTTCAATATTACTTGCGTAGACCACACTTCCCAAAAGTGTCTCCTATTATCGTGTTCAGTCTTACATGTAATACCTAGATTTTCGCATGACTAAGGTAGTTATTCATAAGTCTTGATATTATATGTGGCGGACTATTACGTTTAGGGTATCCTTCGGGGCGTGACAATAATACATAGCCTCAGTAACATGACAAAGAATAACAATCTGGTTCATACATTTAAGAAGTAGCAGGAAATGCAGTTGCATGTCAACAGATCTGAGCTACTCGGTCAATAACCAACAACATAAAAGGAACAAAAGAAGAAAACAATTTCTTTAGCCAGAAAGTGCAGATCTCTTAACCTCATCCTTCTTTCATCCTCTGTTTAGGAGCCACGCTGGAAGCTCAAATTCCAGTATTTCTCTATCCCTTTCCTTGTTAGTTGTTCCTCATTTTCATATCAAGAAATAAATAGAAAATTTTAATTATTTTCATATAATACAAATAATAACATAGATCGGTTCTTGAATCACATGAAGACTTTCGATTACTGCATCTTTAACTCATGAACCTTAATTCTTGCAATAGAGGAGTAAAGATTGGGGAGGACAAGTACACTCACCTTTGCCTTCAATTATTTTCTATTACTGCGGCTAGGGCAAGTTTGGTTTGAAGCTTATTTAAACATTTGTTTACTTTGTATTATGTCGTACATGTTTAGTGGAATAATTGGTATGTTTGTTTTAGTCTGCTTGTAAACATTTGGACAGTAGGCTTTATTGTTTTGTGGGCTATTTGAGTTGATGTTTTGTAAACATTTGTAGGCTTGTTGATTAGAATTTAAAAAAATTGGGCTATAAGAGTAACAAAAATCTATAGTAAGGATGCAACTGGGGTGAGATTGGTAGATGCTATATAAAACTTGAACCCGTCCCAGTTCCTATAAGGCTTATAAACACGATTCTTGACCTTATAGGTTTTCTCCATTATACCCAATTCCGCCCCTATAGGATTTCATATTTACCTGAACTCCTCTTTATAGCAATTATTAAACAACATTTGTAGCCTTTTTTTTCCCTTTATATTATAATTATTGGTATTTTCTCAAAACATAACTAGATGTATTATATATAATATCTACATAAAATTGAATCTCATAAAATTTCTTCATCACAAGGAGATCAAAATAATAGGTCAAAGTAAATATTTCATGGTGAAACAATGAATAAACCCTTATTAGATTTATGTATCAAGTTCGGTTCCCTATAGAGTTTTATATTAGATTTGAAATATGACTCCAAACCCATAGGGTTTTAAGGGATTACCTAACCTAACCTTAGAATTAAGTCAATTAGGTACCTTATAACGGTTGCATCCAATGTGAGGGTAAAGTACTAATAAAAGAAAAACATATTTCTGATGTAGTGTGATAAGGCTAAAGCAGTCATTAATGTAGTTGAAGTTGATCTCCATGATGATGCATTTTTATTGGCTTCTTACAAATAGAAGAGAGTAGGTTATGGACTCTAGAAATGCGCTTCACATGTGTTGTAGGAAGATTGGTGATAGACAATATGCCTATGCAAATTGGTACATAAATAGGCAATGAGCAAAGGCTAAAAGTTGTTAATACAGATAAAGCCTAAGTTAAATTGCATGATAATGAATGTGCACAACACAAATTTGAGATATGTATCAAAATTATCTTGTGATATCTTATCACTAGATTTACTAGATGGCATTAATCACTATTGTATGATGAGTTCCAATAGTGTTGAAGTATCTTTTGAAGATATAGTAGTGATGATAACTTGGTTTTACTATAAGGGATCGAATCGTGATCCCTTTCTTGTAGAAGTCAATCAATAGTAAAGAATCTAGACATCCCATGGTGGCTAGATCAGAATTGTATTGAACCCCTGGTTCTCAACAAAATAAAAGTTAAAAAAGTAAAATTAAGAAAATGTAAACAATATATTTAAAAATAATGCAAAAATTAAAAAAGAAATAAAATACATTTAATATCTTGATTAATTTTCATATAAAAAATTAATTATTATCTATTTACAGCTTTTAATGTGTTATTCATAACAATACAATAAATAGATATTCTAAAAAAAAAAAAAGATCTTTTTTTGCTTTATATGAAGTATTATAATTTAATTTCTTCCAAGATTTGCATGGAATCTTAAGATGAACGAATTTTAGAGGAGGATGGAGTTCGAATATTCAAAGAGTATTAAGTAACTCAGTGCAACTATTCTGGGTCATTGAATAAGGGAGCCCAAAGCTAAACCGTAGGATCTAGCTAAACTTAAACTATCAATAAAAAATAAATACACACACATGAATAGAATTTTAGTACATTTTTCTCACACAAAGAGGCTTGTTGGAGTACCTCTCTAATTTTATTTAATACAAATCACTCGATGTTACATATGTGGATTACATTAAAAAAAAATGAAGTACATTGAGTCCTTTTATAGATGTACATGACAGTAAAAATTGGAGCTCTAGGCGGTGGAAATTTACAACTAATCTCTAGGTGGAAAAAAACAAAGTGATAGATGTTTGAAAAATCAACTTTGTCGACTGTCAATCCAAGTTATGTGCTACATATACGAAGATATAGGTAAGCTCTAGCTAGAAAATTTCACTGCCATACATGCTCTAATATTGCCCGTTCAATTCATCAAAGAACAATCTAGATCCAGCTTATGTCTAAAGCTTGGTTTATTTTTCTAACATCCTCTCTTAAACCAAACTTTTTCTTATACTTCACCATACCAAGCATCTTCTTTTGCTTAATGAATGTGTCAACTTTGAGTGCTTTAGTGAAAATATCAGCCATTTGATTTTCTGATGAACAATATTCAACAATAATCTCTTTATCTTTCACCAAGTCTATATAGTGATGTTTGATGTCGATGTGCTTGCAACGACCATGAAAGATTGGATTCTTTGTCAAAGCAATTGTTGATTTGTTGTCACAGAATATTTTTGTAGGATCATTTTGTTGATGTTGCATTTCACTAGGCATTTTCCGCAACCAAATAGCTTGAGTTACACAACTCGTAACTGCAATATATTCAGCTTATGTCGTTGAAAGAGCTACAACTTGTTGTTTCTTGGATGACCATGAAAATGCCCCTGAACCTAGGTTGAAAACCTAACCAGAAGTGCTTTTTCTATTTTTAGTATCACCGGTCCAATCACTATCTGCATATCCAATTAGCTCTACCATGTTATCATAAGAGTAGAGTATACCATCTTTAAGTGTACCTTTTATGTATCTAAGGATTCTTTTTGCAGCTTGCTAATGAGATTGTCGTGGTGCTTCCATGAATCTACTCACAAGTCCAACTTCATAAATAATATATGGTCTAGTTGTTGTTAAGTACCTTAGACTTCCAACAAGTCTTCTAAAATTTGTAGCATCAACCAAATTATCACTGCCATCTTTTCCAAGCTTTAACTTTTCTTCAACAGGGGTTAACATTGGCTTGCACATTTCCATCTTGAACTTCTTTAGGATATCTTGAGCATATTTCTTTTGAGAAATAAATATACTATCACTTATTTATTTCACTTCAATACCAAGAAAGTAAGACATCAATCCCATATTTGTCATATGAAACTGTGTAATCATGTCCTCCCTGAATTTCATTAATAGTATTTGATTGTTGCCGGTGAAAATCAAATCATCACATACAAGCAAACAATAACGATATCACCATCCTTATTGCTTTTTATATATAAGGCATGTTCATACGGGCATCGATGGAAACCATTGTTGAGGAAATATGTATCAATACGATTATACCATGCTCGTGGAGCTTGTTTTAACCTATACAATGCCTTCTTCAAATTGTAAACTTTATCTTCGCTTCTTACTTCACATACCCAGTGGTTGCTCAATATATACTTCTTCTTCAAGAACACCATTTAAAAAGCTGACTTACATCCATTTGATATATTTCCAATGATTTTGAGCAACAAAAGAAATAATCATTCGTACAATATCTAATATAGAAACTGGAGCAAATATTTCAAAGTAATCAATACCAGGTTTTTGATTATATCCTTTTGTAACTAATCTTGCTTTAAACTGTTCCAACTCTCCATTAGGTTTATACTTTGTTTTGTATACCCATTTAACTCTAATCGCCTTCTTTCATTCTAGAAGAGTAGTTAGCTCCCAAGTGTTTTTTTTCTCAATGGCATTAATTTCTTCATCCATTGCCTGACTCCATCGACTATCATTTACTGCTTTCTCAAATGTTACTGGGTCACTATCTGCAAAGAAAGCATAATAGGTAACATCTTCTTCTTCATCAAGATCAGTATCTTTTCCAAGTTCATAATCTCTCAAATGAGTTGGTATTTGATGCTCTCGTTGTGGATATCTTCGTGTCTCAATAGGCTCCATAGGAGTAGTATTTGACCATTAATTCCTTGGATTCCTCAATTGCTTGAGGCTCATTATTTTGATTTATCATCACTAGTGCATGTGATGAACTTTGCTTCTCTTCTGACCAATTCCAAATTCCATCTTCTTCAAAAATAACATCTCTACTTACAATAAGCTTTTGAGTGACAGGGTTGAACAACTTGTAACCTTTTGTTACTTCGCTATAGCTAACAAAGATACACTTTTTTTTGACTTATTGTCAAGTTTCTTTCTCAATTTGTCTGGTACATGGGCATAAACAATACATCAAATAACCTTTAAATGACTTAAATTTGGCTTTTTACCACTCCATGCTTCTTCATGAGTTTTATCTCGAACACTCTTTACCAGGCATCTATTTAGAATATAAACACACATGATACTACCTCTACCAAAAACCTTTTGGTAATTTCTTACAATACAACATACTTCTCACCATATCCATAATGGTCCTATTCTTTCTCTCTACCACCCCATTTTGTTGAGGTGTATACCTTGTAGTTAATTGATGTTTAATTCCATTCTTTCTTAAGAAGTCATCACAGACAATATACTCAGTTCCACGGTCTGTTCTTAGAATTTTCACTACATGATCACTATGTTTCTGAATGAATGTTACAAAATTCTTCATTATTTCACATGCATTAGATCTCTACTTCAAGAAATAAACCCATGTATTTCTACTAAAGTCATCAATAAATATAAAATATTTGTTACCTCCAAAAGAAGGAATCTCTACATAACACAGTCTGAATGAACAATCTCCAATGGTTTTGTAGCTCTATGTGCATGTCCTTGAGGAAAAGGATCTCTATGCTTCTTTCCCATTTTGCAGGCTTCACATAATTGGTTAGGAACTTGAACACCTGGCAAACAAAACCCATTGTTTATCTGCTAAAAACTTAATGCTTCTAAAGTTATAGTCCAAGACATATGCCAAAGCCAATTATCATCTATAATAGTTGTATACAACATAATCTGGTATCATATGTGATGTTTAGTGGAAAGAGTTGATTTCTAGACATGTTCATTTTAGCAATCATTCCTTTCTCCTTATCTGTTATTGTGTACCCTTGCTTATTGAAGTGTAAATCATAACCATTCTCTATCAATTGTCATACACTAAGAAGATTCTAACAAATACTTGGAGCATAAAACACATAAGAAATATACTTTAGTGATCCATCCCTCAAACGAATACCAATCTTTCCTTTCCCTAAAAAGCAATTGAAGTATTATCACCAAGCTTTACTGTTGTTTGAAAATTCTCATCTAAGTCAAAAAATAGTTCTTCTTCCCACTTAAATGATTACTACAGCCTGTATCCAATTACCATTGATTGTCACTGCTTTTGACAATAGCATGACTAGTTATTAATAAAGTTTCAAATTCGTCTTCTTTCTCTATGATATTGGCATGGTTATTTAGGTCATTCAATGCTTTGGTACGACACTCTTTACTATAATGACCATACCTTTTACAATTATTGCATTGAATGTGTGATTTGCACTCAGATTGATAGTGACCAAACTTCTTGCACTTGAAGCATTGAATATTTAACCTTCCTTTTCTAGAGTTGTCTTTTCTCACTATTTGAATGTTCCTGGAATTCTTTCCACTTTCCCATCTATAATTGTGTCCTTTTTCTCTATTCTCTCTTTGCTTTGAAAATTCTAACTTTTCTTGAGCCTTTAATGCTTGTTCATCTGAGCCACCATGTTTTCATTCATTCGTATTCGCGTGACTCCAATTAAGCTTGCAAATCATTTAAGTCATTTTGTCAAAATCTTAGACTCTTCAATAGCTGTTACCACATAATCAAACTTGCTCTTAAGTGTGCGCATAATTTTCTCCATAACTTCTTTCTCTGTTATTTTATCACCATTACTTTTCATATCATTTACCAACTTTTCCACTCTTGAAAAATAATCACGTATACTTTCATCTTTTCCTTGCTTCATCAACTCAAATTGTCTTTTTAATCCTTGTAATCTTGTTCTTTTGATGGTCTGCTCCTTCATAGGTATTGAGTAAAATATTCCATGCTTCTTTTGCTGTTTTGGCATGAAATATTTTTTTCAAGAACTGGTATCTCTACCGATTGACATAAAAAACAAGGCTTTTCATTAAGAGAACAATCATGCTCTATTGTTGTTTGTCTGTTATTGACAATTTTCACCTTCTTTTGGTTCAACAAAACCCTTTTCCAAAATTTCCCCATAGCCACTACTCCTTAAGAATAATTCCATTAAATGTTTCCACATTGCAAAATTTGTTCTCCATCAAACTTGAAAATTGTTGATTGTACTTGTTGAAATTGTTGTAAACTTGTGCTTGAATTTGAAGTCGTGATAATGACTGGCTGTGATACCAAATGTAGGATCTAGGTAAACTTAAACTATCAATAAAAAATAAATACACACACATGAATAGAATTTTAGTACACTTTTCTCACACAAAGAGGCTTGTTGGAGTACCTCTCTAATTTTATTTAATACAAATCACTCAATGTTACATATGTGGATTACATTAAAAAAAATGAAGTACATTGAGTCCTTTTATAGATGTCCATGGCGGTACAAATTGGAGCTCAAAGCGGTGGAAATTTACAATTAATCTCTAGGTGTAAAAAAACAAAGTGATAGATGTTTGAAAAGTCAACTTTGTTGGTTGTCAATTATCCAAGTTATGTGCTATGTATACGAAGATATAGGTAAGCTTTAGCTGGAAAATTTCACCGCCATACATGCTCTAAAATTTGCCAATTCAATTCATCAAAGAACAATCTAGATCAGCTTATGTCTAAAAGCTTGGTTTATTTTTCTAACATAGACATTAAGAAGTCCAACTACATGGTTCGTAGGATGATAGCTCACTGGCTAGTATTATACATTGGATTAGACACAAGCACAGTCCGGTTCTAAATCGGGAATTGAATTGAAACCATTGTTGGTGGTTTTAGAACTAGAACTAAACCGATTGGCCAGTTTCAGAACTAGTTATGAAACTGCGGTTTCAGGATTCTTAGGTGGTTCTTTGGCCTAAAACCAGTAGAATCTGTAGTTTTACCATATTCCATTGAAAAAAAAAAGAAAAAGAAAAAATAATAATATTAAATATATAATTATTAATATTTAATTATTTCATATAAATAGTAAAATTTATTATCTATTCACAATAATAAATTTGTTATTATTAATATTATAAATAAATATAGCTTAAAATCAAATTTCTTTTAAAAAAAATTCATTTTCTTAATAACGTGATACTATTTTTTGCATTGTGATTTTCTTTTTACCTTCTAGAATATTTTGCAATCTCATGTTATCAAGTATAATTGATATTGAATGTGTTTGTATAAAAATAAATGTGCATTTTAAATAAATTTTTAAAAAATTTGATTAAATAATTTAACACTTTTAGATCCAATAATTATTTTGATTTTATAATTCATTTCATTAAAAACTAAATTTTTTTATTTGAAAAAAAAAAGCAATTCCACGATTCTAAAACCGGAATCGGAAACTGGATCGGAATTATGGGAGATGATTCTAGTTTCAATTTCTTAATTTCAAGACTCAAAAAAGGTAGCTTTGGTTCCAGTTCAGTTCGATTCTGGAATCTTGCCAATGTCTACACCGGATATCTTAAATACATACAATTGGCAAGACTGAAACGAAAATGCTATAAATAGGCGGAGTTTTGAGTTTATGTGCATACTTGGATTGTAAGAATACGGTACAAATATAATTTTAGCATACCCTAAATGAACATGACTCGAGATTGTAGTAATAAGGAAAGCTGTAATAAATTACCATGATGAGGATAATTGTTCTGTTCTCTAAACTATTGGATAAATAGATCCGAAGTGTGGTTTTACCTTCTCATAATTTCTGAAAATATAAAAACAACTCTAAATGTTTAAAATATCCCAAAATTTATAGTTACATAAATACTTTTAAAATTATTTACAAATTTCAAAAATTTAGGAGATAGTAAAATCATACTTTTAAAATTAAAAAAAAAAAAAAAAACTATCTGCCTCTAGCCAAGGCTCGGAAGGTAAATTATTTAAGACATGCTTTAAACCACCTGTCTCTATCTTCTTTTGTAATAAATTGAGGTTTTATTACGACATGCATATCTCAGGTGGTTTTGACGTTTGATTCATTTAATTTTAACCTAGGAAAAAGCATATACTCGCACAAAATAGTGCCGGTTTTGCATGGTAACCGCCAATCTCACAAAGTGTTGTATATCCAGGTGGCAATAATTGAACAAACAATGTTGTTTGTCTCATTAATAATGGATGAATCCATTTCTGATATCAAGGAGAATTAATGTCGACTTTGTTATTATATGTGTGTGAAAGTCTACGCGTTGTTGAGCGGGAATAGAGGGGAGAAGTTTGGCTTTTTGGAGGAGTAGGAAGATTTGAAATAAATTTTCATCGCTACTTTTTTTAATCGTTCTCAGGGTAATTGTTCTTATGGACATTCAAAGCTTATGTCACGTATTATGTGTTCACTTTCGCCTCTCTTTAACGTATGGACTATGGATTATTTCTCGTAGGTTTTTACTCCTTTCTTTAACGTATGCTGCTTTTATTTTGTAACGTTCATCTAAGAGGTTGTGTGATGTGAACCATTTTTTGCGCTGACTTGATTATTTAAGGAGATTAAAAAAAAAGTCATTTATTTTTTTTATATATATATTTAATGTGTTTAGTTTCGCATTAATGCTTGATATGATAACAAAACCATACCTAGATTATAAAATGATGTAAAAGTATTGTTAGCATTTTAATCCTGTTCGTTGATCTTCTCCCCATTTTCATCATTTTACAAAATAATTAAAATTGTGTAATTTCTTAAAATCTCATAATGATGTCATTGTGATGCTATTCTATTTCTTAATTTAATATAAGGTAAATGTTGAATTATTAGTACCTGAACTTTACACAAATATTTAATTTAGAATCTAAATTTTGAAGTAATCAATATAATACTCAAACTTTTATGGCTTTCACTGTCTTCTTAACATTGTTTACTTTATTTATTGCCTTAGCAGAACGGCATAACATTAAATTTTTACTATTTCTCCTAACCCTAACTAATATTGATAGGTTACTTTTTTCGTGTAATGAAATAGAGAAAATTGCATTAGATGGTCAAGAAAAAGTTAAATCAATATTAAGGATTTGTTTGGATGGTCTGTTTTTCATTTATATCTTGTTTATGTCTTATTTGCATTTGTAACTTATTTGTATTTGATTTATATATTATCTGCAAAGTCTATTTATATGTAAAAATATCCTTCTTTCATCTGCATCTATTTCTAACATATAGTCTAATTGAAATAAATACGAAACAGATGTCAAACCAACGAACTAAACGAACCCCAATTTGACTACCAAAATTTTAATTGAATTTTTATGTAAAGTTTGGATATCAAATTTGACATTTTTGCTTTAAAATATTAATTATATATAATATTTTAAGGAGATATATCTGTTAAAGCTAGTAGCATAATCATTTAACCTAAAAACTTAAGTTTCTAGATATGGCATGAACTATTACATTTATTCTATAACACTCTTCCTCATTTGTAGGTCGAGACTTTGATTTTGACTAATGCTTATTAAGTGAATGATTTAATTTTAATGGGGTTGTAATAGTATGCAAGAATTTGAACTCTTGACCTCCTGCTTTAATACTATATTAAGTTAGCACAACAACTATCTTATCTAAAAGTTTAAGTTTATTACATTTATTCTATAACAAAATCAATAAAAAAATTGAGACAAAGGTGTGTATTTCTATTTTATGTTAATTTGAGGATATGTATATAATAAAGGCTTTGTTTTGAATGATGGGTGTTTTGGAATTTTATAGGAAGCTTTCTGAGTTGTCATCAAAATTCTTATATCGTCAATTACTTTGGTTATGTAACACGTGTTATGGGAATAACATGAGGCATCCGAGGATATATAATACATTATTCATATAGTTGATGGGATAACGTTGTCGAATTCATTCTTTTTGGTCGTGTACATATGGATGCTCCATAAAATTGAATTAATAAATTAAAAAATAAAATAATTTAAATTCGATTGGTATTAGTTAAAGAAATTTATCTTATTAATGCTATATAGGACATTTCGAATTGAAGCCGAACCGAAATTAAAACCATCGCTATATAATTGGTCTTGAACCACAATCAGACCTGCCATCGTACTTATAAATTGGTTCTTAAAAACAGCAGGTTAGAATTTGGACTCATGAATTACCAAACAAAGTCTCGCAGACATAGGCGCCGAGGTCAACCTGGCCCAGAATCTGGTTCACGGGTTGGGATTGTACCGACCCAAAATCGATCTGATATAATATGAACCGATCTGAGTAGTGTCAAGGCTTGTCGATCTGTGATTTTTGTTTTTTAATTTCCTGGTGTTTTCTTTTAATAAATGCAACCTATTTGATCCGCTATATTACTAGGTTGGTAGGATTGACCTCCTTATCCATCGGAACGGTTCGTGATGAATTATGAATAAGACTCGACTCGTGCCAATATCTAGCGTTACTTATCATGTTTAAGAATCTATGTTGCAAATCACGGAAAAATAATTAAATAAGGATAAAATAATATAACGAAAGAATAAAATGGAGTTAATATGGCAACATCACTTGTTAGTGTGTTGATGCCTAATATATTACATTAATGTTTTTTTTTCTATTTGTACCTCGTTATTGGAGGAGATTTGAACCGATACCCTTATTAAAAAGTCAAGATTAATACTCGTTTATAAATAGAGAGAGATTTGAACCGATACCCTTATTGAGAAGTCAAAATCAATATCAGTAATTTATAAGATCATTGATAATTATTTATTCTTTCCTTATATCATATTTCATACTTGAATATTTGATTATTCCTTCCTATACATATAATATTTGCAATAACACATTGATAGAAACGGACGTTTGTTCTGAACTTTTACTCCTTTCTTTTTCACCAAATAATGAAATCGCTTTTGAACGCGATTCCTAAACTGAAATTCAGTGTTGAATTTTTTTCCATTCGGTAATAATCAAACCCTGAGGAACAAAACTGATCTTCACAAACAGACACCACTTAAAAGGCTGCCCTGCTACACACTAGGGACAAACCTTTTCAAATGACTCTCTAGTATATATTCCTTGTTCGTTGAACCTTAAAATTCACCAAAAACAACTCTCTCTCTCTCTCTCTCTCATTATTATCTCTTATACAGTAGTATCATAAGACATGGACACACCATTCCAAGGGCGAACTAGTAGCCTTAAAAGGTCAACATCTTCCTCTATAGATGAAGAAGCTGACCTTTTCTTACACTCTTATGCCCTAAGCATTGATAGTAAGTGTAGTGAAGATGATAATGCCACCGAGACGTGCCCAAAACCACCTTTGGTTAGACCGTACGCCCGATCGAAACTACCCCGGCTTCGATGGACGCCCGATCTTCATCAGTCTTTCGTGCATGCCGTCGAGCGTCTCGGCGGAGAAGATAGTAAGATTTTCTTCCCTTTATGTGATTAGGGTTGTAAACAGATTTGGCATGCAAAATATGTTTTTAATGTGTTGAAGTAAACATTGTTATCTGTTTTATTTTTTTCCTTATGGACCGGCACTAGGATGAAACCATTAACAAATATTGTTATCTAAATTACTTTTACGGGGTTTCAGGGCATGTAGATCAACAAGTTGAATCTATCTAATTTATCTTCTTTTCTCTAAAATAAAAAAGTCTTGCGCCCTTATTCAATTTCATGACTCAAAAATTTCTAGAAAGTAAGAATAAAGTTATATAATATTTTTTTTAAGATAAAAACGTCTGTATTATGGTTGTATCGCCTCTAATGTAATGTGAATTGGCGTTTCAAATGTAGGAGCTACCCCGAAGATGGTTCTACAAATAATGGATGTCAATGGACTTACCATTTCTCACGTGAAGAGCCACCTTCAGGTTTGGTTCATAAATTCTTTTGGATATAATGCTTCTTGTTATAGAGACAATCTTAATAGTATTTCCTTTTCTTACCTTTTTTCCCTTTTCTTGGGCATTGACAGATGTATAGGAGCATGAAGCATGAGCAGATGATTCAAGGTAACTAAATGCTACCAATAATATGTGCGTATTTATGGTGTAAAACAATCTAGCCACCTAATAAATTACTTGTATTAGACTTAATATTTATTCGAATTTTATTTGAGATAGTTGAGTAGAATTTAAGTTTGAATTCAAATGTGAGCTCAAACCACTCAAATGATTTAATTTATCAAGTCAATCTTGAGTTTTATATTTAGCTTGATTAGCTCGTAGGTCTATTTGAGTTTTATGGAGTTGAATCAAGTATATTAATTAAATTCAATTTATGCATTAATATTATTTAACTTAAAAGCAAAACAATTTTCTTGATTCTAAGAAAATTTATTCAAGTTGAGCTCAAGCTCATATAACATTATTTTGAATTAAACTCAAATTTAAAATCTTAAGTTTAGTAGAGCTCGAGTCAAATTCAAGTTTTAAATTCTTAATTTGAGCTTGAATTTGAACTTAGGTAATGTACCGTCTAGAATAAACTCACTTACAACCCGTGGATGCATGCGAGATGAGACTATGAAACCTTTATATGTACTATGGACTAGCTAAATTATTTAATGCTAAGAAGATGGTTGAATAGTGAAAATCATAATAAGTTCGTTTTAGTCAAGTTCATGCAGAATTTCCGGTTTATGAAGAATGATTCAATAGTACTAACATAAGTACTAATTTTATTTTAATGCTTTTTCCTGGTTTACGTAAATTCTACATCAATTCAATGACGGAATGGCCGGTTAACACTTTTGTATAAAGTCAAGGTACTTTTATAAAAAATAAGACTCTTGTTTTTCTTTTTTTCCATCCTTTTCTGTAAAAAGAGGGGTCGTTTTTTGACTGCACAGTGAATTTGAGCGTTTCTTGCCTTTCAAATTTGATTATTACCTAAGGCCAAGATATTCAATTGACAAAAGGAAACTAATATAATAAATACAAAACCAAACAAATACAATTTCAGATAATTGTTGTTTTGCAATATTATTTTCATAATATTTTGAAAGTTGGATGCTATATAAGTACCTTTTCTTTTGCGTATTGTGTTGAGACATTAATTAGTCTAATCTTTCATTTTTAACAGTTTCAATGAATTATTAGTTTTTATATATAATTATTTTTATAATTTTTAGTGTAATCTTAAGATTATGTCCACTTTAGCTTAATATAATACTATACTAATAGAAATTTTGTAAAACATTTTTACCATATACTTTTCTATTGAATTTTTATGTGAAAGTTATAATGTCAGAGCGTATTAAAATAATTTGTTACATCTTCTGTAACTCTCGGTCACTATTTTTTCTTCTTTTATAAATAAAACATCTTTGTGCTCTAATTTTTATCTATATCTATATCTTATTTGTATATTATCTATATATGATCTATTTATCTATATATATAAAATATATATATATCTTATTTGTATCTTATCAATATCTGATATATTTAATTTATTTAAGAGTAAAAATATATATTTTTTATTTGTTTCTAGTTTTGATAAACAGTTTATTTGAAAATAATAAAAATAAAATACCAAAACGATTTTAAAACGACGGACCAAACAAACTCATAATACTAAAATAGTAGACTTTGTGTGTAATATATTCACATAAAGAGTCAACAAGACTATTTCTTTTAGGATTTAAAAGTAGGGTAAATTATATCGGAATGTGCCAATGTTTAGAAGTAAGTTCATTTGAGGGTTCAACGCTTCGAGTGGTTAAAAAAAGATTCCAACATTTGGAAAAGTGGATCAATTGAAATCTCTGTCAAGACATGTCAATGGAAAAAATTTAATTAAAACTTAGAAGATCTGTCACATCATAACACGTATCAATAGAGATCTCAATTGACCCACATGTTGGGATTTCTTTTGAACCATTTAAAAACATTAATACTTCAAATAAATTTACCCCAAATGTTGAGATATTTCAATATAATTTATCCTTTAAAAGTGAGTTGCTAATTCTAGTTGGATTTGAATGTTAAAAACATTTGTTTCTTTTAAGATTTAAAGGCGATATGCTAATTCTAATTGGATTTGAATTTTAAAATTGTTTGTCTTTTTTAGGATTTAAAAGCAAGATGCTAATTTTTGTTGGAGTTGAATGTGAAAAACGTTTTTTTTTCCCATATATTTAAAAAGGTGATAACACGTTGCTAACCATTTTTATTACGTGTGTTCTCTTAACACATAAGAAGTCAACGAGACTATTAATTAGGGATTGAAGGTCGAGATGTTAAATCTAGTTGGATTTGAATGTAAAAAAAAAAAAGTTTGTTTCTTTTTATACATTTAAAAGGTAAACAAGGTACTATTTTATTGGTTTTAAGAGCGACAACTAATTTCTTAGCACAAATTTAAATTTTTAGTATATTGGCTGCATTTATTCATCGTTATTGAGCTATAAGATATGTAGTTACAATAGTAGATTTTTGTATTTTTTATATTTGCGCTGAAAAAATGACCTGATGTCTTTGATTAATTATTTTTATTGCAGAACCGACCATAAGAGCAAGGAATTGCGATATATCTAAGCGCCTCATTAATATTGATAGTCAAAGCAATTATTGTAAGCAAAATAGCAGCACGCATGCATATCCAAGCCAGCCCCAGGGAACTCCTTGCAATGGGAATCATGCTGATCATTGTCTGAACGACATGACGTCAAAATGGTATGGCGACTATCATTTGGGCACTTACAGCTACTTAAATACATCCATCTAATCCTTGAAACAACTATAAAAAAAAAAAAAAATGCAATGGGATTGTAGTAATTAGATAATAAATTGGACAATTCTTGATTAGAATCACAAGAAATCCAACTATATACAATATAGAAATGTCAAATTCAAATAAGTAATAGGTTATCGATACTTTATAAATATTTTTTATGGTTTTTGATAGGTCTAAGTTAACAAATAGGTGGAATTTTATGATACAACAATTACAAATAAGTGAAAAAAAGGTTAGTTAAAATTATGAAATAATTATAAATTAGATGCCAATATATGTAGGAAAATAAGGAATAAAGAAACTACTCTGAGTAGTCTCCTTAATAGTGTGACCTAAAAAGAAAAATTACAATTTTCAGAATACTTGGCAAAGATTTGACGAGTAAAGTGCGTCAAAACTAACTTTACTTTTTGTTATACATTAACAATCCCACGCATTGTACGTATTAATGATATCCTTTACTAAGTAGAAAGCATATAAAATTTAATTAAGTATTAATGATATCCCACGCATTTTCAGAATACTTGTGATTAAATAATTAATCTAATGCTTTCCTAAGCTAGGAGATGATTTTTTTACTGCTTTTAATCAAAAGGAATCCTTTCACATGCTGGATTGCTTGCTGCTGTCTTCATAAATCTAACAGGAATATCAACAATGACACAAGGAATATTGGAAAGCGAATGACGCCATTAGCATATTTTGAGCAAGGAACAAACCAAGGACCCGGCCACAGGCCAAGATCCTACATCATCTTTAGGGATCTTCTTAAAAGCTGCAAAACCCAGGTCATCTTCTCTCTTCCTAGTACACACATGATGGTAACTGGGTATGAAAAATTTTTAAATGGTAGTCTATCCACATTATATATATACACTCCTCCATCCCAAAAAAGGATTCAATGAACATAATAAGCCATATATCTAGATAGATGACAGACAAATAACAATATGTTTTAAAAAAGTTGTGAAAATAGTACATAATTTTTATCAAACTGTTCACATGGATAAATTTTACAATAATTTATATATCACTAATCATTCCATGTAGCATATGACACCTCTTATTAAAAGATAACAACTTCCAATATGGCTAGTTCCCTTTGCCTTGGCTATTATTATATATGTGGGTCGTCCATGTATGCAAAATAGAAATACGTATACATATTTTTTTTTTACCTCATTTTACATTTCTTTTACTAGAAAGTATATATATAATCAATTTCAAAAAGTGATTAGTGTATAGAAATCTAACTATCAAATGTAATTGTTTTAATTTTCAGGAGTTAAGTGAGAGGGATTCTAAAGACTTCAAGAAGGGCAAACTTGCATTAAAGGATGCTAGTGGCAATCTTCGTAGGTTGGACAAGTTCTTACCGAAGGACAATGTGGTTAATCCTCAATATCATTGGAGCTGAATTTAAAACCATTTGGTACACCATCGAATGTTGTCAATACTAGGGCTAATAGTGACATAGAAGTGTCTCTTGATTTAGCTCTGTGAATACTTTGAAACAAGTCTTAAGATGCTTGAGGGGGAAATATTGCAATTTTATTCAAAAATATTTGATTGATGTTCCATTTATTCTTAAAATGTTTCAGCTAATATAATGTATTATTGAAGAACAATCTTTTAATTGTTTAAGACTCAATTAACATTTTAGGAGGCTTTGGATTTCACTCTCTTTTTTATCCCTTAAAATTACTTGTATACTCTATAATATTTTTCCTGCATTAATTTTAAAAACTAAGGACACTATTTTTTTTTAATTTTGTAATAAAAGTAACTATGGGAAGTATTAAAAAAAAATAATTATGTAGGGTTCTTTACCTATATCTACTTATATTATGTTGTATTATTTCTCTCTCTCACACACACATTTTTATTTGGATTCAATTAAATTTTTAACTTACTTTTTATTATATATCCTTAAATAATATTTTCTATTACTAATAATTATTAAGTATCAATACTTTCTTAAGGGATGGTTAGTGGATCTTATACTTAGACTATCACATCCATCACAATTTCCTATGACTCTGTTTTTAAGTTTTTTGTTTTTAAGTATATACATTTTAAATTATTTATGAATAAATTCTTATTTTATATCTTCAGTTGCATATATAGTTTGATTCAGTAATTATTTTGTAATGTCAATTTAATTATACTATTGCATTTAAGTATTACAAATGCATCACAAATATGCATTTGCTAGTTATTTAAATCTTTACACTTATGCTCCTTTTAAGGTTGAAAAACTATCTTGTATGCAGTTGATGATGATGTGCTTATCAAATATACATGATGACTAGTATGAGAAACCCAATGCAGTTAATAGATAAAGAGGAGAAATGTAAGAGAATTACATTTGTCCTCGAACTGCTTACAAATCCTTATGGTATATAAAGAGTTTCCCCAAGATATTACAATGTTGGTATATACATTATAATAATTAAAATAAAAAAAAACCTTATCTTGAACCTTATATTATTAAAGTTGGGAATGACAAAACAAGATATTTGTAAACTTTATGATTTAATGGGGGCATGCTATAGTCATTTTGCATGAGCGTTAGTCAACTACAGATACACTTCGTCGATTGACCAATTTAGATTTCTTACATATTCCAAATTTGTTAGACCTTCAATCAACTAATCTTCAAACTTTGCAAGCCCTTAATCATCTGAACATATGTGGAAACACTAAAATCCAACATGCATGTCAATTCTAAATGCACCAAACATGTCCTGTGTGAAGAATGCGAGTGAATTAGGCTGCACACAAAATATGCAGATATGGGATCCTTTTGTGCTTTTATGAAATCATACATCAATTCATTTGATTACCTTAGGATTTATTTATTTTGGCAAGTCTACCTTTTATGGAAGAAATGAGTGATCAAATTGCACTCTTAGTAGAAGATTAACCCATGTAAAGCATAGGGGATGGGACTATGATTTGAGATAGCCCTAACATTAAAAAGATATATATGATTACTTAAAATATTCAGACATCTCTATTGTACAAGGAGTTGTTGATTGGAGAACCTAACACTACAAGAAAACTATGTTTTAGTCTTTAAAAGTACATTTTTTTTATCAAAGTAATTGTCTATGATTTTATCTGTAGAGATTAGAGTTATCTTATTAATTTTCTATTATAAAATTTTTATTTTTAAATGTCAATTTTTTCATGATGAAACCCTAATAGTGCTACAAAATCCTCAAACTAAGGTTGAAAGGGATATATACCCTACACTTCACATTGGTTAGTAGGAGATCATACATAATGTTGGTAAGAGATACTAGTTCTTCAAGATTTAGTTTATTTATGGAGAGTTGAGACTCCTTAGTTATTTTTATAATGGGTAATGCATATACATTCTAATTAATTCTAACAATTTAATGTTTATATAGTCTTGTGACCTCTAACTTAACCAGGGCACATGTGGCATAATAATTTTAAGGGATAATTTCATAAATGGTATATGCAATTTGGTAAAATATGCAATTAGGTATCTCAACTTTGAAATTAATAAATTTAGCACCTAAACTTTAAAATTGATCAAATTAGTACTTGAACTCTGAAATTTATCAATTTAGTATCTGAAAAACTTCAAATTGATCAATTTAGTACTCGAAAAAATGTTATTGAGGTACAATTGGAGTATACGAAAAGTTCTTTTAGGTATTACATTGATTAATTTCAAAGTTCAGATACTAAATTGATCATTTTCAAAGTTCAAGTAGCTAATTAAATATTTTATCAAAGTATAGGTACCATTTTTGTGATATTAACCTCAATTTTAAATGGTTTATATAAGCCCTCTTTTAAGGTTCATTATAATGTATGAAATGTCCCAAGATAATTAAGTATATTAAATAAAAATTTAAATGTAGTTAAGTGAGAATTACTTAATATATTTGACCAAATTTTTCTAAAGTTACAACAATGTACCCAACTCGATTTCACTTTATATTTCAGCCGAGAAACTTCTATAATCCTTTTAGGAGCACTCAACCAACAAAACTTATGGAGACAATTAGATATCAAGTGAGAGACTAACCCAATTGAAGCAATGCATTAGTTTGTGACTAAAGGTAAACTTAGTTAGTAGTAATTAGGGGTCTTTTAAGGTTTTGTAAAGGATATTTCTCAACTATAAATCTCTATTGTCATCAACCCCCTCTTAAGATGCCTTCAACTTTTCTTTAAAAAATTTTACAATTTAATTTGACATATGCTAAAACTTTAAATCTTAAGTTAATTTATCTTATGCTTATGCTATCACTAACTATATCTCTTGATGAACAATAAGTGCAAATGTTTTGGAGCTCTTAGATTTTATCCCAAGTTTGGTTGTGAGACCCTTCATTATAGGTAAGAACTTTTCAATTGCCACTTGGTTTCAAGTTAGATATTTGATATATTTTGAAAATGAATCCTAATATACCCATTTTCATTTGGAGTTTAGCTTGAACTTGGCAACAAACCCACTTGTTACTCACTCTTAGGAGTGGCATCTTGTAAAGATGTTGGAAAAGCAACAAAAGGTAAAATTTGCAATCCTTGATCCAAATGTGAAATATGAGGGGATAAGAATAATCAGCTTGGTGAGAAGGTGAACATTTATGTTTGAAATGAGAATGATGATATAGAAATGTGGTCTTAGAAAGCATTAAGCAGGCACTATTAAGGGTTCTTGATGGATCTATTTTTGAGTCATTTTAAGTTGACTAAATGTGTTCTATATGAAGATTTATGATGATAGATAAATTTGTAATTCACTATACTTTCGAATTAATAATTTGAAGTTGGTTAAAATGGATATTAAACATGTGGCGAGTTGTGACCAAAAGCTTTGATGGATAATCTAGTTGGATTTTGTCATTGATATACATAAGATTTGTTTATTTTGAAAATTATTTCTTAATACATGTTAATTTATGATTAAATTTGCTAACAATGATTTTTTAATAATAATTAAAGTGCTTGGTGGGACTCGAAGTAAGGAACATTAACCTTTCCTATTACTTAGACTTGATTCAAGAAGGAAATCTTCAGAGAATACTTCTTAAGAAGTATGCGATCATATATAAACTCATATCTCTTTATCAAGAAAGGAAGTCGAATGATCAATAAGTATGAGTTATAGTTCAAGCTTTTTTTATGTTTTACCCTATAAGCTTTTGAGAGAATGAGGAACTTCAGATCTAGATATTTAAGATCGAGTTAGACCCATATATGCTAGGGAGATTGATAGAATATCCTTTAACAACATACTCTAAAGTAGTTGGGAAGGCTCAAATTTTCGAATATATTAAGAAATTGGAAAATCAAGCTCGAAGGACCAATGGAAAACTAGCTTAAGCAAGAGACAAATGGAAGCTATTGAAAGCAATGATGAAGGGAAAAGGTTTGCACTAGCAATAGGATTGAAAAGTAACAAACCAACATCAAGCTCTCAAAAGAAAGTTAGATGTTGGATATGAGGCTCAAACAACCTTGCAAGAGAATGCCCATAGCTAAAGAATACGTGATTTTTTTTTCTGGTGGAAACGAAGGACACCAAACAAATGATTTCCCCAAAAAGAAGTTCTTAGTGCGTTATTTCTATAGAAAACTAGGCCACATAATAGTAATTGTATATAATGCATGATTTGATCATTGTAGTGAGGTCATAAGAAGTATGCTAGTGATTATTTAAGTTAGAATACTTTATATATTTAATTTGTGTTTGAAATTAAATAGTATAAAAAATATATAATAAATCATAAATAAAATAAACTAAGTATAAAATAACTGGTTAAACATGTAACTTTCTAATTTAAAGCAGGAACCCCTTTGGTTGCATCTTAACCTGCTTTTACACTTTGATATGTGAGCTACTCACTCTTTTGTGACTTATGTTTGTTAAATAACACACTTTTTACTCAAACCCTCTCCTCTCAAGTTGCTTTTAGATTAGCACTCCTACTAGTAGTACTATCATATCCATTGAAATAGTTGAATTCTATCCCATTAAGATAGATACCTAAACATTGCATGCCGACTAGATCATGATGGATATAAGGAAGTATGAAGTCATATTAGGGATTGAATGGTTATCAAGGCGCCATGTGCATGTAGATTATCGTAGAAAGGAAGTACATTTCAAGATACCTGGTAGTTAGGAGTTCATCATGATGGGAAGACTAGTTAAACCTATAGATTGTTGGGTAGCAACTGTGGAAATCATCCAATCAAATGATTTGCAAGTGTATCTTGTATATGCTATGAGTATAATAGTGCGACAACCTAAGCTTGAAGACATCCAGATAGTTCATGAATATCTAGAAGTGCTTCAAGAAGAGAACTAGGACTTCCACCCGAATAAAACTAGACTTTGGTATCGATTTGGGACCTAACACAAAGCCAATATCAAAGCAACCTTATCAAATGGTCCTAATAGAATTAACAAAATTAAAGAAACAACTTCAAGAGACATCAAATAAGGGTTTTATTTGACCTAGTGTTTTCCCTTAAGGTGAAACAATGCTCTTTGTGAAGAAGAAGGATGGTTCAGTGTGATTACCATGGATCGACAACCTTTTTGACCAATTATAGGCACATGTGTGTTTTAAGGAATTGACCTAAGGTCAGGCTATCATCAATTCCACATAAAGTTAGAAGATACCACAAAAATAGCTTTTTGCACCAAACATGGTTACTAAGTTTTTGGCCATGCCTTTTTTATTAACAAATGCCCCAATAGCATATGGACTTAATGAATCAAGTACTCAAACCGTACTTAGATAAATTTATTGTTGCAATTACTAACGACATTCATATATATATATATATATATCTCTAAAACTATAGAAGAGCATGGAAAGCATATAAGGATAAAACTACAAACCTTAAAGAATTACAAGTTGCATGTTAAATTCTCAAAGTATAAATTTTGAAGGATAAAGTAGCTTTCTTAGGACATGTTATTTTAGGTGAAGGAATATTAGTAGACCTTAAGAAGATAAAAGTGATTGTGGGATGTAAACAACCTACTACAATGGCGGGAATATGGGGTTTCCTTAGTTTAGCAAGTGTGAGAAAAGTTTTCAAAAGTTGAATTGAAAATTAGTGTTAGCACCAATACTTGTCTTACCAAATAGTGAATAACCATTTATCATCTACATTTATGCTTCTTACAATGAATTAGGTTGTGTGCTAATGCAAAATGGGAAAGCAATGGCGCACACATCAAGAAAATCAAAGCTACATGAAAGAAACTATCCTACTCATAACTTAGAACTAGCAGCAGTAACATTTCCTCTTAAAAGTTGAAGACATTATCTATATGAGCAAAAATGTGACATTTATACAGACCATAAGAGCTTAGGTTTTATGCTTACTCAAAGGGAGTTAAATATATGACAATGAAGATGGTTGGAACTTCTTAAAGACTATGATATTACAATCCACTACCATCTAGAAAAGGCAAATACGGTAGTAGATGCTTTAAGAAGAAAGAATTTTGCTCACATGGTATCACTTCTAATAGAAGAAGCATAGTTGATTAAGGAATTCGAAAGGCTAAGGATTGAATTTGTATTGTCAGATTCAAGTGTCAACCTTGCAAAATCTTATGGTAAAACCAACCTTGACAAGAATAAAGGAAACTCAAGAAGAAGATCCCACGTTACAAGATATTAATACGTAAAGATATTAAGAAAAAGAGGTAACAATATTAAAAATTTTTTGTTCATATTGATGGATCCTTAAGAGTTGGAAATAGACTTTGTGTACCAGCAAATTAGCAGCTTAAGAATGAAATAATGGATAAATCACGTTATTTGGAATACACGATTCATACCTAGGGAACAAAGATGCATTAAAATTTGAAGAAAATCCTCTAGTGGCATGGAAAGAAGGCTAACATAGCAAAATTTGCAATAGTGTATGCTATTTGTTAGCAAGTGAAAGTTGACCATCAATGACTTGTTGGTCTATTGCAACCATTGAGTATGTCGGAGTGGAAATGGGATTATATCACCATGGATTTTATAATAGCACTGCCAATGATATAGAATGAATATGGTGCTATTTAGGTAATAGTAGATAGGCTAACTAAGTCTACTCATTTTCTTACATATCAATTTTAAATACTCTTTAGACAAGTTGAACTGATTCATGAAGGAGATTGTACAACTGCATCATGTACCAAGTAATGGGAGCTAAACTAAACTTTAGTTCTGCTTACCATCCACAATTTGATGGTCGATCTAAGTGCATAATCCAAACCATAGAAGATATGTTACGATCATGTGTTCTACATTGTAAAGGCAGTTGAGATTCAAATCTGCTGCTCGTAAAGAGCTCTCACAACAATAGTTACCATGCCTCAATTTAGATGGAACTAATGAAGCCTTTTAAGGAAGAAAGTGCATACCACCACTTTATTAGGATGACATAGGAAAGGCAACATTAGGATAAGATTTAGTACAAGAGGCAGTGGAAAAGGTCAACATGATCATATACCGGATGAAAGTGACTCAAGACTAGTAGAAAAGTTATGTGGACCAAAAGAGATAGGATATAGATTTTAATGTTGGAGATCATGCCTGTCCACAAGTGTCCCAATGAAAGGAGTAATGAGATTTGAAAGAAGGGAAAGTTAAGCCCTTAATTTGTAGGACCTTTTGAAGTATTGGAATACTTAGGAGAAGTAACATATTGCTTGGCGTATTACCCCCAAGCTTATCAGAATTTATGATGTTTTCCATGTATCCTAGTGATGTTATGTTCTCGATACAGCATGTAATAGAGAAAGAACCTATACGATTAACAAAGGATCTCACACATGAAAAAGGTCATGTCAAGACTTAGACTATCGAGAGCAATGATTAAGGAATAAAAATATAAGACATGTGATGGTCCAATGAAGCAACCACAATGAAGAAGAAATCACATAAGAATTTGAAAAAGAAATGCGATAAAAATACCATCACTTTTTCAAAAACCTAGGTACGAATGAAGTTATGAGGATAAAACTTCATTTAAGGAGGATAGGATGTAATGACCCTCTATTTTAATAAGAATGAATTAAACACAAAAGTTCTCTCTCTCTCTCCTCTCTCTCTCTTCTTCTCTCTCTCTCTCTCTCTCTCATCTCTCTCTCTCTCTCTCTCTCTCTCTCTCCCAATATATATAAATAATATATATATCAACTACATTTACAAGCCAAGACATAAATATAATTTAATCATGCCAAAAGACCCATCTATAACGTTGGATTGTTAGTCAGTGGCATTGTAGCATAGTGATACCCCCTTATTATCCCGTCTCCTCTGATGTAATGGTAAAAAAAAAAAAAAAACCTTGACGTTAAAATAAAACTCCTCGTGAATTTATATTTTTAAAAACAAGCTATTTTTCTCGACAAGCCATTCATTAACTAAAATTTATCAAGTAAAATTTTGACTATCTTGTAATCAATAAACCGAAGATTAATGTATGACATAAAGTTATATTTTATCTAAAAATGTTTTTGACTCTATTAAGTTAGGCGAACTTAAAAAAACAATGCCTTTAACCGTTACATATATTGCACTAATACATTAGTTTTATCCGGAATGTACTATAATAATACTAATAATAATAATTTTATTGATGATAGAACCATTGTAATCTTTTCCTGAGGAGTAGGAAATCCAGTGAAGTAGAAATGGATAATGGCATTAGATTTGATAAATTATATAATAGTGAGTTCGGTGAAGGTATAAGGATAAAGTAGCAAAATATTATAACAATAACAGTCAAGATAGTGTCAAAAGTAATAATTACCTATGTCTTAATGAAATGAAAAAACATGTTGAAGTTGGCAATAGGACTAGGTTTAAAGCAGACATACGAAAGTAATAATAAAATAAGTAAACATATAATATTAATATTATACAGTGACAAATTTATGATAATAAGTTATTGTTAGAGTTCATGACCCTAATCGACTCCCGTAGTTAAATGTTAATGAATGAATATTTGATTACACATTTATTATTCATTCATTATACATTTAATGGTTATAATCCAGACCTTTATCACTCATTAATTACATATTTAAATGTTTAGCCATTATGTCGGTTATCCTTATACACACGCATATATATGTATTGTTTCTAGGATTATATACACAACACATCACATACACAAAATTTTCATTAAGAGATCTGAAAGTTTAGAGTTGTAATTCTCTCAAGCCTTTGTACTTCTACTTTGATATAGTATGATTCCTCTCTCGTCTCTGCCCGTGGTTTTTCTCGAAAGGGTTTCCACGTAAAATCTGTGTGTTTTTTACTTTCTGGTTGCTATTATTATTTTCGATTGTGCAAGTATCAGAGCGTAGGTTTTGATAATGTCAACCATGAAGTACGATATTCCTCTTTTGGATCGTAACATCAGATTCTCGTTATGATAGGTGAAGATGTGAGCGGTTCTAGCATAGATGGATCTTGATTATGCACTTCTAGGGTTTGACAAGATGCCTGCATCTTGGTCACCAGATGAAAAGCAACAAAAAGACCAAAAAGCCCTTTCGCAGATCCATCTCCATCTATCGAATCAGATTCTCTAGGATGTGCTTAAGGAGAAGACCACGGCTGCATTGTGGTTGAAACTGGAACAACTATGCATGACAAAAAGCTTGACCTATAAGTTGCATTTGAAATAGAGATTGTATTCTCATCGTTTGGAAGATGGTACGTCTCTTGATGATCACTTAACAACCTTTAAAGAAATTGTTTTTGATATAGAAACGTTGGAAGTTAAGTATGATGAAAATGATTTAGGTTTAATCCTATTATGTTCTTTGCCTCCATCATATGCAACATTTAGAGATACCCTTCTATATAGTCATGATACTTTGTCGATTGATGAAGTTTATGCTGGTTTAAGCTCTTTTGAAAAGATGAAACATCTAGTAATTAAATCTGAGTCTACTTCTAAAAGTTTGGTAGCACGTGGTAGGAGTCAAGACCGTAAGTTTAGTGGGAATTCTAGAGGCAGATCTAAATCTTCAAATAGACTTAAAACTTGTAACTATTACAAGAAGAAAGGCCACATTAAGGCAGATTGTTATAAACTGCAGAATAAAAATAAGAAGAGTGGTGAGAATCAAAAGCAAAATCAAAATGATAAAACGGCTGAGGACGATGTTGTTGAAGATCATACTGATGGTGATCTTCTTGTTGCTTCTGATAGTGATTCACAGGCCAGTAAAGATTGGATTTTGGATGTACCTTTCATATGTGTCCCAATCGGGACTGGTCTTCAACATATGAAACGGTTTCCAGAGGTGTTGTTTCGATGGGAAATAACAATTCTTGTAAAGTTGCAGGTATCAGAATGATTAAGATCAAGATGTTTGATGGCGTGGTTAAAACGCTTGGTGATGTGAGACACGTTCCTGATTTGAAGAGAAATTTGATTTCTCTTAGTACCCTTGATCTGAAAGGGTATCGATATATAGGTGAAGGTGGAGTCCTGAAGATCAGTAAGGGTTCGCTGGTGGTGATGAAAGGCCATAGAAAGATTGATAATCTTTATTCATTGCAGGTTTTTGTTGTGACAGGTGATGCAGCCGTTGGTTCCTCCTTATTGGATGAAGATGCCACTAAGCTATAGCATATGCATCTGAGGCATATGAATGAAGCTGGTATGGCATAATTAAGTAAGCGAGGACTTCTAGATGAGCAAGGCATCAGTAAATTGAAGTTTTGCGAACACTGCGTATTTGGGAAGCAGAAACTGGTCAGGTTCACAACAGGTACCCATAATACTAAAGGCACTATGGACTATATTCATTATGACCTTTGAGGTCCTGTTAGAGTGCCCTCCAGTGGCCATGCCAACTATATGATGACAGTTATAGATGATTACTCAGGTTTGGGCATATTTCTTGAAGCAAAAAAGTGATGCTTTATCTACGTTCAAAGTGTGGAAGACAATAATTGAGAAACAGACTGAAAAACAAGTGAATCGTCTACGCACTGATAATGGCTTGGAATTCTGCTCCAGCAAATTCAATGACTTGTGCAAGTCTGAAGGGATTGTTAGACATCCCACGGTTCCTGGTATACCCTAGCAAAACGGGGTTGCAGAACGTTTGAACAAGACCATTATGGAGAAGGTGAGATGTATACTCTCCAATTCGAAGTTGCCTAAATCTTTTTGGGTAGAAGCTGCCTCCACAGCTTATTTGCTGATCAATAGATCTCTGTCGACTTCCATTGAGAAGAAGACTCCACATGAGGTATGGTCTTGATCCCCTGCAAATTATTCTAATTTGAAAATATTTGGATGTCCTACATATGCTCATGTAAACAATGGTAAACTTGAGCCTAGATCCCTAAAGTATGTGTTTCTTGGTTTCAAGACTGGAGTTAAAGGATATAAATCGTGGTATCTCGAATTGAACAAAGTTGTTATTAGTAGGGACGTTATATTTGATGAATCTGCTATGTTGCATGATTTATGTCCTGCTGTTACTTCTGATGAAACCCAGCAGAAACCAAGTGTGCAGGTGGAGTTTGATATCAATACAGATTTAACAAAGCCTGTCTCTTAATCGACTTCTACATCTCAATAACCACAGTATTCAATTGCCAAGGACAAACCCAGGAGAGAGATAAGGCCTCCACACAGATATGGGGAAGTGGATCTAGTTGCATATACGTTGAATGTGGCTAATGATGTTGATTCAAGTTTGGAACCATCTACTTACACAGAAGTGATTAGTTGTGATGATTCTGGTAAGTGGATGATAGCCATGTAAGAAGAAATCGAATCCCTCTAGAATAATCAAACATGGGAGTTAGTGAAACTTCCCAAGCGTAAGAAAGTCGTTCGCTTCAAGTGGGTTTATAAGAAAAAGAAAGGAGACTCAAGTTGTGAAGAACACAGATACAAAGCAAAGCTTGTAGTGAAAAGATGCAATCAAATACCAGGTATTGATTTTACTGACGTGTTTTCTCCTGTTGTGAAATACAGCTCGATTCGAGCATTGCTTGGTATTGTAGCTATGGAGGAACTTGAGGTAGAGCAGCTTGATGTGAAGACTATGTTTTTGCATGGAGAACTTGAAGAAGACATTTACATGCACCAACCGGAAGGTTTTGGGGTCTTAGGGAAAGAAGACCATGTGTGCAGATTAAAGAGATCCCTATATTGGTTGAAGTAATCACCACGACTATGGTATAAGATTTGATTCTTTTATGACTTCTCATGATTCCAGGTGAAGTAATTATGACAACTGTGTATATTTCAAGCGCTGTGAAGACAGGTCATTTCTGTATCTACTTTTATATGTGGATGATATGTTGATAGTGGCATGGATATAAGAGAGATTGACAGGGTCAAAGCACAATTGAATAAGAAATTTGAGATGAAGGGCTTGGGTGCAGCCAATAAGATTATTGGTATGGAAATTTCAAGAGACAAAAAATCAAGTGTATTATACCTGAGTCAGAAAGTGTATATTGAAAAGATACTCTCCAAGCTTAAAATGAAAAGTGCTAAACCTATTAATACCCCTTTAGCAGGTTATTTCAGACTGTCGTCTGATCAATCTCCTAAATCAGAAGATAACATTAACTATATGTCAAAGGTCCCTTACTCTAGCGCAGTAGGGTCTTTTATGTATGCAATGATTTGCACGCATCCAGATTTGGCATATGTCGTTAGTGTTGTCAGCAGCTATATGGCGAATCTGGGCAAGGAACACTGAAAAACAGTCTAGTGGATCTTTAGATACTTAAGAGGAACTACTAATGCATATTTACATTTCGGGAAAACTAGAGATAAGGTCATCGGATTTATTTATTCTGGTTTTGCCGGGGACTTGGATAAAAGAAGATTTATCACGGGGTATGTTTTCTCTCTTGGTAGTTGTGCAATTAGTTGGAAAGCCACCTTACAAGCTACTGTTGCTCTATCCACTACAGAGGCGGAATATATGGTTATTACAGATGCAATTAAAGAGGCTATCTGGTTGAAAGGGTTGTTTTCTGAGCTTAGTAATTTGAAGACGTCTATAATATTTTGTGATAGTCAGAGTGCGATTTTTCTTACTAAGGATCAGATGTTCCATGAAAGGACTAAGCATATCAATGTCCGTTATCACTTTGTGCGTGATATTATTACTCAAGGAGATATTGCAATGAGCAAGGTGAGCACTCATGACAACCTTGCAGATATGTTGACTAAGACACTTCCCATTGCTAAGTTTGAGCATTGCTTGAACTTGCTAAGTGTAGGTAGCCGATTGATTCCTTTGAGGAACTTGTGGAAGAGGGGGAGTTGTTTATCAAAGTTTTGGAGTTTATTGTTTTTGTTACTCCAGAATTCGTGTCAAGGAGGAGATTATTAGAGTTCGTGACCCAATTTCTATAGCCGACTCCTGTAGTTAAATGTTAATGAATGAATATTTGACTACACATTTATTATTCATTCATTATACATTTAACGGTCATAATTTAGGCATTTATTACTCATTAATTACATATTTAAATGTCATAATTAGGCCATTATATCGGTTATCCTTATACATACACACACATATATATATGTGTGTGTGTTGTTTCTAGGGTTATATACACAACACATCACATACACAAAATTTCCATTAAGAGATCTGAAAGTTTAGAGTTGTAATTTTCTCAAACCTTTGTACTCCTACTACCCGTAGTTTTTCCCGAAAGGGTTTCCATGTAAAATCTGTGTATTCTTTACTTTCTGCTTGCTATTATCGTTTTCGATTGCATGATTTGTTTATAATAGTTATTATGCAAAAAATATAACTAAGTGTAATTACAATAATAAATATAATACTTTGAGAATGAGACTCTTGGCAAACTTAGCAAGAAGTCCTTATAGTCATTTTCATCTAAAAGTGAGGAAACATAAAGATACATGAATTTCGAATTTAAAACGGAGTAATGCGTAATAATTAAATACTAAAATAATTAACAAGTTATAATAATTCAGTGTTGAATATATAGACGAGAATATAAACATGAAACTTTTACAACTTTAACTATAGAGGAAGGAAATTTGCGCGAACCGGAAAGAAATTGGCTGTAGTGATAAATCATATTGGAAATAATACTTAAATATTAGATCACTTAATATATAACAAGCAAATTGGTAAGTCAAAATTTATATCTAATGTGAAAGGTTAGCATGAGAGATGACAATCTGAGATGAAGAGATGCCTTGGACAAAGAAAAATACCATGTGTCACTCCATCATTAGACCCCATAATTTTAACTACTATAAGAAACAAGAACCCGTATAAAATAACACTCTTCCTAAGAATTAAACAACCAAATTAATCTCAAACTAATTTTAGAATAACATGAACACACTCCTAAAGACTCCCACATTTGCCAATAACAACAACCATAATTTACAACAACCTTTCACTAACATTATTGGGTTGTTCATTTCGCTGAATGAATAAAACTGCAATAAAATTCTATTATGGAGGAATGAAATAGAGTTGTAATATGATTTTTTATTAATTTTTTTATTTAAATGATGGTATATTTTTTTTTTTAAAAAAAAAGACAATTTCAATATTGAATTGATATTCATAGGTTTGAATAAATGATAATTGATGCAGTGGACAAGATAGCACATAATTATTTGGAGAAATGGCACAGGATTTGATGATAATGGCAGTTTCGTAATTTCGGGAGTTTTGGATTTTTACCGAGCGGGACCATATTCTGAAGGGAAACGATCCAACGGACAAAACTCACCAGCTTCGCTCGTGACCCAAGCCGGTTTTCGGCCAAATTCCTTCGTTTAGGCCATCAAAACCGCATTTTTACTATTTTTAGTAATTTTTCTTTATGTCTTATCTTTTCATTGGATAATCGTTTTTATATGCCGTCTGTGGCATTAATCTCGTCCGTTCATTTGTTTTCGCCCTAGGTATTATTTAGATAGTTTCCTTTTTTGGTAAAAATAGCATATTATATATTCTAGGGTTACAGAAGAGACAGAACAAATTGTTTTTTAATGAAATTTTATTGAGAGTGTTCTCTCTTTTTCCAGAATTCGACATCTTGAATAGATTTCGATTTTTGATGCCAAATATCAAGGTATTCTTAGAATCAATTGGTATTTGAAGATCACAAGCCGGGCATTCGTGCGCGAATCAACGTCTTGCGATAACCCCTTTCATATTCCGCTGCGTCAATAATTATCCAATGTTTTGTATATTACGGATGTATTATGAAATAACTATTTAGAGAACTATACGTTGTAATATTTATTCATAAGGAATAAGGTTGTAATGGAATTGTAAGTACAACGAAGTAAACAAGTAGTGATTTGCTATCAACATTCCACTTTTGGAGTAGAGAACATTCAAAGGAAATATCAATTGATATCCAATAAGGTTTTTAAAAGTAAGTTTGTTTTGTAATTTATTCAAAACTTTATTTTGACATTTCATTTTTTAAAAGCTATGGGGAAAAAAATCATTACACATTTGTGGTAAGTCATTAGACTATTAAATGACATCCTTTAAATTCAAAATTTTAAATTGGTACATCTATTTCTTTAATTGAATAACCATAATTTCAATTCTCAAAATGTAATATTTAAAATCCCTATACTTTATTTAGTTTTATTTTACAAATTTTTAACATACTTACT
Source organism: Combretum micranthum (assembly GCA_024138025.1). Taxonomy (NCBI): domain Eukaryota; kingdom Viridiplantae; phylum Streptophyta; class Magnoliopsida; order Myrtales; family Combretaceae; genus Combretum; species Combretum micranthum. The sequence continues at coordinate 730,032 of JAMXBD010000592.1, forward strand.
ACTTTTATGTATTGCGTTATTGCATACACTAATGGCCGCTTAGCTTTCCTTAATACTCATGTAAGGGGATATGTTTAGCCTACACTTGCTCCTTTTGAGGGCAATAGATCAACTCTAGGGATGTCGTGACAAGGAGAGAACTCAATAAGCTAGTGATTATAAGGTTTAAATTTTACACGGTGTGGAGACATAAGTAATGGAAGGTTATCCCCAACCTATGGTTAAGGAGGGGGTTTATATCCTTAACTTGACATCGGTTACTGGAAGACTAATGTGCGATGTCTTGCATTCATACTAGTTGTTTGTGCACAACATATTAATGATGGGTAAATTACACCAGATGGTCATATAGTTAGGGATAAATTCATTTGAGATCACAATATTTAGAGAAGTTGGTCAATTGAGTTCTCTAATGACACGTATCATAGCATGTTAGATCTTTTGAGTTTTAATTAAATATTTATTGTGTCTACATGTATCAATAGAGACCTCAATCAATACATTTATCTAAATGTTGTAAATCAAATAAACTTACCCTAAAATATTGTGACATTTTAGTGCAATTTACCTATTATTAATTAATAACCTCATTGTAATTAAGTTGTTTGTTGATAATAACAAGAAGACATAAATCTCACATGGTCACTAGGACTTATTGGTAAGGTTAATTACAAAAAATTGACCTGTGTTTTAATGCTTTTGCAATTAACTTTTTTTAACAAACAACTTATTTGTGTTACACTCTATTATGTCTTATCCAATATGGCCTTTATGTAGTCATATGACACTCACATACTTCTTAAAAGAAAAGGTTCACACATGTTTCTTTTTCCATCTACCTACCAAAACATCAAAACCCTCATATTGTCACCTGCAAGCCAAAATCGATAGCAAAACCCTAACCCCTTAAATCCCCTTCGCATATCCTAATCAATGGAATCCTCTCCTACCCTCAAGAAGAAAAAATCCTAGTCACACAATTATAGAAAAGCGTACATACCATCACACTCTCCATCCCAAGAGAATGGAACACCATGCCTAATGTCAACAACTCTTTCACTGATTCAAAGGTAAAAGCTTTATTCTTTATGTTGAACAAAGCAGAGCTTGTAGTTGTGATATAACTTCATTCCATCATGTTTATTGCAGGATGTTTTAATGAACATATAAAATTTAGGTAGCATACAAACTAATGATTAAGCTCTCACAAACTGGATTTATTAAGGTGATATCATTTTATCTATATCTATCTATATAATTTAATTGCTATTTAATGTATGTCTATCTATCTATATAATTTAAGACAGAACTTTCATTCGTTGCATATTTTTATCATATAGTTTTATATGATAATATATCAATATTTCTAATATTATTATTGATCATTTTATTTAAGTAAATAAACTTATCATTGCTTTTAAGAATATTAACTTAAGAAAAGAATCACCTTCCATTAATTTAAGTCAAAACTCTTTTATTTGTCATACATTTTTATCATGTAATTTTATGTAGTAATTTATCATCTCTTTAATATTATTATTTGATCATTTTATTCGACCACCCGGGTCGACCGAGTCAATCCGTTCTCGTAAAAAATGAGCTAACCGTCAAACCAGGCCTGCCTTCATTGCCGGTTCTGGTCGAACCGGTTTGAACCGGTCGGTCCGGGCCGGTTTGACAACCTTGATCCATATAATTTAAGCCAGAATCCTTTCAACATCGCACATTTTTATCATATAGTTTTATATGGTAATTTATCATTCTCTTTATCATTATTATTTGATCATTTTATTTAAAGAAATAAACTTATCATCACATTTAAAAATATTGACTAAAGAAAAGAATTATTATTGCTATTTAATATATATTTATCTATCTTTATAATTTAATTGTTATTTATTCTATATCTATCTATTCTATTCTATCGATATAATTTAAGCCAGAATTCATTCATTCATTGCACATTTTTAATATATCTTCTATGTAATTAAAGCCAAGATCCTCATTCGTTGTACATTTTTGTCATCTTTATATTCAAGCCAGAAACAATTTAGTTGTCGCACACTTTTATACTATATAGTTTTATATGCTAACTTTATCAATTCTCCTTAGGAAAATTTATAGTCTCGCTATTAATTTTGATAGGACCTGTTTCATCATCATCCAACGACTCACACTATACTCAATAGTAATCGAAACATTAAAATAGTTAATATTTTATTTACTATATTTATTTTAACGATTAGATTAATGACGGGATGGTCCCGTCGACAGAATCGTAGAAGCTCCCTTTCCATTATTATATATTTATTTTACTTAAAGAAACTAATTTATTACAATATCCATGAATATTGACTAAGCACAAGAATAATTTTTTTATTTTAAATTTGTAAAATTCTTTTATGAGACTCGTTTAATTCATTTTTTGTATTTTACTATATTTTTATAACACAAAAAACACTTCTATCACCTTATACCGCTGATTTTTCCACCTACATGCAGGTGGTGTTGCCTTTTCTAACTATTCTCTTCCTATAACTACCATCTTGACCCATATAAATAAATTTGTTAGATATATATGGGACAACAAGTGTCGCAAATGAAATATATAGATGATTTTGAATAAAGAAGACCATCACTAGTTATGAGTTTGAATTGTTTCATATAAAATTTATGTTGTTATACTATATTTCATTTTAACCATACTAAAAATTATGTATGACATAGAGAAAAGAATGGTTGTTTATGAGTTTGAATTGTTTCATATAAAATTTAGGTTGTTATAATATATTTCATTTTAACCATACCAAAAATTATGTATGACATAGAGAAAGAATATATTGTTTCCTTTTGCTTATTGCTTACTTTATCTCCATAAGTATGTAATGACAATTGGTTGCTTCTCCTATTTTTAGGCTTTTTTCTTTTCTTTTTTTCCCCTTCTAATTGTCATTATAATTATTATGTACATAAAAGTATAATTTGATTAAATAAATTCTCTTTCTAATGTCTTATTTGTTTTGTAGGTATATAGTTATGTCTTCGATGAAGCAAAATAATTGCGACTAAGATTGATGTATTATGAACTTCGTAATAAATATTTACAACATATTAGAGTGTTATTTCATAATCCTATGATTCCTTTTCATGTATTTTTATATAATTTATGTAATATTTTTAGTTTCTTCCTTCGCCCACTGATCTTACATGTAACTAACTTCAATTATGTTATTTATAATAAAAGTTCATTTTCTTATTTAATTTTTACATCCATAATGCAGGTGCGTCATCTACTAGTTAGTTTTTATACACGATGTTGATTGTGGCATGATTCTAGAGTTATGACAGAAAGCTTGGTTTACATGAGTGTTGATCCCCATTTAACTTTGCCATTTGTATTTGGTAGAAATATATCCTTAGGGTTGTTATTTCTAGGCATTATCACCACTTGTAATAAGACACCTTCGTAGTAGGTAGATTGCATAGTTTATTTCATCTAATGTATCTTGAATAAATATGATAAGCAAGCATTGAGTAGATGCAAAATAGCATAAGCTTTATAGATCATACCGTTACTTTTTAGTTGATAAGTTTTATTCTCTTATTGCAGGCTTTATAACATCAATGGAGATTTCATATGTAATTGACCTAAAATTCACTATGGTGGTAGACTTGTCAAAGGACCATCTTGATCGTATGTTGGAAGTATCATTGAAAAAAAAAAGTATTGATCCTGTGTGATGGGTTTTTGGGAGTTTAAAGATATCTATATGACATAGGCAAATCATCAAACTCATCGGTGTATTATGTAGGGCTTGGACACACATTGCATAGTGGCTTTAGGCTCTTTCAAATGATTCAGATGTTATCACAATGATGGAACTACATCATTTCTTAGGCATCCACAAAATAATGTTATATGTTGAAAAGTAGCTATTGGGGCCAAATATTTTGAATCCCCTTGCCTTGAATGCATTGCTTATGAAGGAGGTGGTACCGAGACCTAGTGGCGAGCCTCATGGTGTCTGTGTAATAGAGAATGATGCTATTGGTGATTACAATAGTAGTGATATAGTTTTTGATAACATTGAAGAGGACTTTGCAATCCCCCTTGATGACAAAGAAGTTAACAACAGGGTACCTGACATTGGGAATAAGGTTGCACAAGTAATAATTGGGGGTAATAAATGGGAAGAGAATACCCCTAATGATGATGACCTACGTAGTTCAATTGATTCATAAGATAAGGGAAAAAATGATAGATTAGTTTAGTATAGTGCAAATGTTGATGGTAAGCAACCAATGATTTTGTTAGGAATTTCATTCCCTAAAATTGAAAACATTTAGGCAATGTCTCCTTGCTTATACGTCTAGGAATGACATAACATTTTGACATACTCTCAATCATCTCGGAAAAAAAGTATCTATCCATTGTATCAATGAATATAGATGGCAAGTATATGAAATGAAACTTAGCAATGAAGAGACATTTCAAGTGAAAATTTTTTACCCACAATGTACTTGCCATCATAGCTTCACCGATAAACATATCAAATCCACTTTTCTTGTTCGGAAATATTTGTGTGAATATCATGACAATGGACCAAAGTGGGAGGTTAATGTAGTTCAACATCATGTAACGAACGAAATCGCAGTTGATATACCCATCCATATTTCTTACCACGCAAAGAGAAAGGCACAACCAATTTTGTATGGTCATTATTCCAAGCAATATGACTTAGTTTATGCATATGCTAATATGGCATTTTTACGTGATGATAGAAGCCAGGTGAAGATCAAGTGTGAATCATCTATAAAGGGGTGCCTTTCTATTTTTTTAGAGGAATTCAATGCCCAAAAGGTTGGCTTTCTTAGTAGGTGTCATCCAATTGTGAGATTGGATGGTTGTTTCATGAAGGGAACCTATGGTGGGCATTCACTTACAATTGTTAGTAAGACGGGAATGAAAAATATTTTCAATTGCTATAATAGTTGTTGAATTAAAGTGTGAGGATTCGTGGAGTTGGTTCCTAAAGATATTTAGAGATGAGATTAGGAACAAGACAAGAGCTTGGGTTTATGTTCATTTCAGATAGACAAAAGATATGCATATGATGGCTTTTCTATGTTCAATATGGAATACATGTTCCCGTCTTATTTTGTGAAAAATTCTAGGGACTTGACAATGTACTGGAGAATCTTTTCCCAATATATGAGCATTAATACTGCATGAGACATATATATGAGAAATTTAAATAAAAAAAATCACTAGACAAGAATTCAAGGATGCATTGCAAAGGCAACTACATTGATGGAATGGGAAAGTAAAGTTGAGACCATGAAAAGTTTAAGTGAAGCAGCATGTGAATGGTTATAAGAATTCCAGCCTCCTGCTAATGTAAGTCCTATTTCATTCTCATCCATTATGTGATACACTAGTCAACAACTTGAACAAGTCATTCAATTTCATGATACTTAAGTCACGAGATGCTAATAATATTAATGCTGGAGTGGTATAGAATATGTCTGATGAAAAAGTTTAATCTAAAAAGAGAAGGGATGCGGAGGTATGAGAAGGACATTTGCCTTAACAACTTGAAGCGTATTGAGAAGTTGAGCGGTATGGCTAGAAATTACTCTACAGAAGCTTTTGATGTCAACATGTATGAGGTAGATAATAGGTTTGAGAAGCATTTTGTTGACATAAGTGCACATATGTGTATTTATAGAGCATGTGGTTGTAAAGATTACCTTATAAATATGCAGCTGTAGCAATCCTTCGAAATTATCAACAACTAGAGCAACATGTACATGAATGCTATAAGAAGCCTACATACTTAGAGGCTCACCTATCAATCACCCTCATGCTAGGTAGAAGTTATGGCTAAAATCAAGATATGCAGCATATGTTCCTTCAAAAATTAGGGCTCTGTCGGGTAGGCTAAAGAAGTCATAGAAATGAGGTAAAAATAAGCCACAAAATCTTAACAATATTAGCTAAAGTAAAAAGGTCAAATGATGTGGAAAATGTGCAAGTACCACTAGGCATATAATGTGGCAAAGGTAGCTAGAGCGCCAAAAAGAAAATGTGGTATATAGTGCTATGAAATTGGGACTTTTATTTGAAATTATTACCTAATAACTGTGAAGTAATTCTATATTTAATTTCTAATTTACTAGATAGTTGGATGTAGTAACCAAGGTCAAGGAGACAAGGCAAGTAAAAGAGGTAAAGGAAGTGTTGATAAATGCTTATGCGTTGATGGACCATTAGTGTCTTTGTCTCAACCTGCCCAAGATATGACCACATCATAAGTTTGTTTTCTCACATGCCATATCATGAGCTAATTAGTAAACAAAATGTGATTTAATAAGCTAAATGTGTGTTATGTTAACTAGGGACATGCATGACATACCATCGCTACATGGTTTTCCAGCCATCTAACAATACTTTAATTGGAGAGAATTTTGGATTAGGAAGAAGTAGTGGGAGTAGTGAGATAGGAAGATGACAACTTAGAAGACTTAACGCACGTAAGGTCGTGTTCATGGATAATTTTTCCACCGTCAAGTACATAGGTCGAGGGGAAGGGTGGATGCATGTAAATATGTGTTGGCTTTTTGGTTATCGAATATTTCCAAATTACCTCTGCTAAGCAATGACCATATATATTTTTGTGTTTAGTTTGTATGACAAGAGATGTGGCTGATACACTAATCTTTTTTTTTTTTTTTTAGTAAGGCATGTACATCGATGTTTTGAGTTCATTATATTTTATAGTGTTATTGGAATACATGAGGAACTCTGATTTTGAAGGGTGAAGTTAGAACTTTGATTTAATGTATGAAGTAGTGAATTGTTTTTTTCTTTTTTGTTGATCGATACTATTGTTGTATATTGTTTTTTGCTATTAGGAAGCCATTTTTATGTCTTACCAATATCCTTGTCTGATAGCTGCAAGCTTAAAAGGGGGAACATATATTTTGTAAGAAAGTAGCTAAAGTAGGACACATGTATTCATTTCATTTAAAGAACTTCCAGGGTGCTTTGTTTGAAGTATTAAGGAAGAGATAGCTATGTAGAGACTCCTATGTTGGACTAATTTCTTTCTTTCTTTTTCTTAAATTTGATAAGTATGTTTGTTCTAGAGACTCCTATTGTATTAAATTGGATAAAGATTTTAAATCGCTAACGCTTCAACATTTTCATTGAACTCCAATTAATTAACAAGAAGCTAAATTTTCATATATATAATTAATATGCTAAAACTTTTTGAATTATTAATTCCATTTCATTGAGTATTTACATTTATATTCTGCAATATGTGTTCAAAGGTGGAATCACACCTTGTTGATGCTTGTGTATTCTAAAGATCAAAGGAATGTTTGTACTGGACTAATGGTATTGGATATGTATTGGAAGAATAAGTTTATCATTTTTTTTCCCTTTGAATTTAGCTCCTTGTCTGTGAAAAAAAGTGCAAGCAATATGTTTTTCCATTTTGAATACATCTAAAAACTATTTGAAGGAACAAGTAAGGACTGTTTATTTGACAATGTATACCACAACTTCGATAATATCATCACACCATAGAATTGCATGGTTTGGACATTGCATTAATATAGAGATGAAACTGGACATTGCGTTAATACAAAGGTCAAAATTAGACATTACATTAATACAAATGGATTTAAGATAGATCTTGTGCATGAATAATCTACACCTTTCTTCATACAGTCCATCTATATCATTTTTGCGCACCATACAACTTACAATAGCCATTACAAAAAACAACCAAGATACATGAAAGGATCAAGAGTCTCTGTAGCTTTATTCTTTGCGCTATAAGTGCTTCATCTTAACTTAAAGCTTTGTGATTGATTCCTTCTCTCTTTCTTTTTTTGTCTCCAATTCATATTCAAGCCTACTAACTTATTCCAGCACTTATTTCCAAAATCTAGGCCATAGCTACAAGTTGGTGGATCAACTCACTTGAAATAATCGCATCCGTCTCTAATCTATACAATTATTAACCTACTTTTGATTAATGGATGTGAAGAAAACATATGTCCTTCAACGAAACGATATTGGCACATACTAAGTAATTAAGACATCCTCAAAATCTTCTTCCAAAACTTTTAAGCTACCATGATGATATAATTACCGATCTTTCAGCACAATTATAACTTGCATTGTTTCCCTTAGAACATGAAGAGTTGTATGAGATGAATCATCTTCCTTAATTTTTACAAACGGAAAAATAAACTAAGGTAGTTTGTCATATGGAATATAACTTGCAGTCTAGTACTCTATTTTGACCATCAGATCTGAAAAGTTGGTGTCTTCAATATAACAACCAATACATATATCTGCTAAACAAAAATAGAAAGAAGATAAATAAAATCTAAATTCCAAATTGTCAATCGCCTCACGCTATGATCCACTGCACCACCCCTCAATAATTTTGTTCAAAATTATTCCAAAATGGTGTAGATGAAAATTTAGTACACTTACAGGTTTCCTGCCTTTCTCACTTCAATTACCACCTCTATTAATAATCATCCCATTTCATACAATCACTTTTCTCTACTACCCATCTCTAAGTCACATAACAATGGCATAAAGTTTGCATCACTAGAACAGAGGAACCATAAACTAAGAATAAGCAAAAACATATTGGTATAGGGAGGGAGACAAAACCTTATTTAGAGAGGGAGTAACCAACAATTCTGCTAAAGACAATGTTTTGGGGCTTTTGTCCTTTGAAGAAAACACATAGAGATGATGGTGGCTTTGGCACGATGGTGCGCACACTTTCTGCAAGTGAGGGTAGAAATGGGTCTATTGTTGATTTGGAAGAAAACCTTATTTGGAGAGATGCAATGGTTTTTTCTTGGTGAGAGTAGGAGAGGATTCCACAGATTAGGATACACAGAAGGGTATTTAAGGGTTAGGGTCTTGCTATCGATTTTAGCTTATGGGTGACTATAGAAGGGTATTGATGTTTTAGTGGCTAGATGGAAAAACAAATGTGTTTGGACTAGATCTTCTCAGAAACACATGAGTATCATGACTACATAATTGCTATTTTGGATGAGACATAGCAAAGTGTAACGCAGATGAGCTGTTTGTCAAAAAAACATAACACATGTTAGTTAATTGCAAAAGCGCTAAAATACATATCAATTTTTGTAATTAACCCCTTATAAGTATTGCAAGTTGAATACATAGGAAAAGGCTAAGGCCAAAAAAATGTTGGGATGAGTCGTGTGGAGACAACATAAGAAGATTCAACAAGTGGAAAGTACGTCTTAATGAAAAGTTATCTCCTGTTGAATGTAGTTTAGTTTATTATGTACTAGTGAGAGACTACATAAAGTGTGACTCAATAGATATATTGTAAGTTATGTACTCTTTACTATAATATAAAAAGGGCAAAAGAATGTTATGTTAGACGCCTTATGTATTCTTGGCATACATGGCAATCGACTAACCCACACTTGGGCATGACATGTTAAGTATCAGGAAGGGCATTATGTCAAAGACCCTCCAATATAGTAATAATTGGTGCAATCCTAATGGCTTATGCCTTAAGATACAGGTAGATTTGTTCTAGAAAGTATGTTTCCCAATGCAGCAGTAGCCACTGCTACACTCGCTAGGAACTACATAAAAACATTGAAATTGATTGAAAATTTGAGTAATCTCTTATGTGGTTCATATCATTTGTGTGTCATGATCTATAGGTGTTTGCACAGTTAAGGTGCAATGTTGTCATTTTCTAGATAGACTTTCTTAACCACATCAAGCTGATTGTTTTGAACTTGGAGTTTGCCTCTTATTCAGCCTTCTTGCACTTAGGTATCATTCTTATCAAGAATTATCACCCCAGAGTTATCAATTAATTTGTGATAGGGTTGCTATAGCTTGCTAACCACATGTAATGGATGCACTCATTGACTTGAGAGGAGTGTTGAGACAATGACGTGTATATAGATCATATGGAGAGGCATGGGAGAAGGAACAAACAAATTTAGTTTCCTAAGCGCACAAGTGTAAGAGAAGATCAAATCAAGTAAATTCGATCTTTCTTAATTTCTTCACAGAATAGACATTTTGACCTTCCGTGAGAATATTTCAACAAAGCTTCCATGCTACTCTCAATCTTAGAAATATGCAAAATCATCTTAAATGAAGAAAGGAGCCTCTTATCTATAATTGTTTGAGGCTTATGCTAATCATTGGATAGCATCAAGATAGATGGTTTATGTCAAATGTTGCTTGCGATTATTGGATCACTCTCATGGATCTAATAACCATTATTTATCCCTTTTGTCTCTTGCATGGGCATGCATATGAGCTTTAAATGTAGGCTTGAAAGGGCTTGAAAACTTCTATCATATAGAAGAAGTCCAATCCATTTATAGTGTAGACAATATAAATAATATATTTTTATAGGGTTAATGTCACAAACGGTACCTAAACTTTAATAAAATATGCAATTTGATACTTGAACTTTGAAATTAATCAATTTGGTACTTGAACTTTGAAATTGATTAATTTAGTATTTAAAATAGCTTTCGTGCATGCTAATAGTATCTCTGCCAAGTTCTTTTAAATACTAAATTAATCAATTTCAAAGTTTAAGTACCTAATTGCATATTTGCCAAAGTTTGGATACTATTTGTGAGATTACCTATTTTTAATATAAAAGAGCTTATGACCTATTTTAGTCCACACAAGCTCCATCGAAGTCAAACAAAACCCACATTAGTTTAGAAAAATATTTTTTGAGTCTATTTTTCATTACAAAAAACTAAATAAGGTCAAGACTAGAGTGAAATTAATCCAACGATTCCTATTTTGAACATACCAAGCTATATTTCCTCTAACATCCCTTATTAGACCTGATATTCTAAGCCCCATCCTTTGCCAAAAGATTAGTCTACAATATTAAATTAGGACAAGGGCCTAATTTCAAATTGACCCTCTACAGGTATCAAATATGATATTAGCCCCTTGCAAATTTTATGTAATAATGGGCTTACTCCAAAATTACTATAATTCATTCTTTTTTTTTTTTTAACTTAATAATTCATTCTTGGTGAAACTGTGGCTCTCCACCCATAATAGTAGATGAAACCAAATTCCAATCTTGATATGTAAACGAGGTGACAGAGGATATACATTGGGCATATTCCATAGGAAAACTATCTTCTTCTTCTTCTTCTTCTTCTTTCTTTCTTTCTTTCTTTCTTTCTTTTCCTCGGCCGATATAGGAAAACCATCTTAATAGGATGTTTCCGCCATAACGAAAACTCTACGGTATGTAACCGAGAATGGGCTCTAGTAAACTTGACAAAACCCTTAATCAATCACAAATATACAGTCGATGCATTTCATACTCAAACCAAGAAGATAGTGATCATAACTCAATGTATATATGCATAAAGTTTCCCAGTTGTAGCTGTCTATTTATTAGTTTTAGTTTGCAAACCCTGCTTCTTAATTGGTAAACTTAGATTAGAGTAGCCAACTGTAGTCGATAGTTGGCGAGTATGTTGGTGACATCAAAACTCTTTACTATTGCATACAATCCAGCACAAATTAAATACGCATTATACAGTTTCATTTCCAGAATCTATTTTCTACTTTTTACGTGTACTCAATGTATGTTGGGGTTTGGGGTTGGCTGGGGGAGAGAAGATCAAGCTATTCAGGTTGAGGCAGGACAACAGGTTTAGCAAAATTCCTATAAAAAGTGGGTCACAGGTATAGGGGGGAAAAAATAGAAAGAAAGGAGAAGGGGAGCAAAAAAAAAAAACACACACACACACCCTGTAGAATTTTTACTAAATTTTGAGAAAACCCGAGTACCAAGGTGGATTTCAATTTTATACCCACCCCAAACATATCCCAGCTTTCCCTTCAAACCAAATAAACTGTCAAGTAGCAGTTTGATTTTTATATTCTTTTTTTAACCAAATATATAAATATCGAAACCAATAACAATCCAACTACACTTATATGTGATTTCACAAACAATTTTAAATTTAGAGCAATTGTATGGTGAGAAATTTGAACCTACCTATATACATTATCTAAAACCTATTTTATAAAATTCAAATACAATTACCATTCAATAAGTATGAGCCAATCCAAAATAAATCAAAAAAAATAGAGTTTTGTCAATACAAGTAAAATGAACTTCATTTAATAAATGGTTCACATCGGCTTTTTACAATTTTTTCCAGTCATTTTCTTTTTCTTTATTTATTTATTTTGGAAATTTTAAGAATTCAGTACAGGAGAAAGCATTTCAAAGCACCAATAGTCTTTATACCTTTCCTACATTGGCTATATTTGGTTTGGTTCACTGGAATAGAATCGGTATTTTAGCTTTATTACCGAATATCTATTCCTTTGTTTGATTTGAAAAAAAATTCTATCAAAAAATTGTCTATTCCATGTAACAGGAATAGACAAGGAATCATCATTCTTTTCCTTTACCGGAGGAATGGCTATTCTTAAACAAAAAACATATTTTGTTCTAAAAATACCCCTAATTATAAAATAAGGAATTCTATTCCTTTCTAGCCTTATTACATTCCAACAAACCAAAAGTAAAAAAAGAATGAAAGGATGTCAATGACCCAATGTCCTTTCCTTACCACTATTTTACATAAGATAATAGATGCAAGAAAGTATTTGGTTTTGGAAGTTATGGAGGTTATGAGTCTATGTTCAATGAAGTTATTTGAACACAGGCCTCTACCATACATGTAGTCCTTCAGGATTAAATAGGATATAAAATAATAGGAAAAACTTATTCAGAAATTGTTACAAGTCCTCTAGAAGTAGTCTAAAATATTTTTGTAAAATTTAGAGTTTCTCTCTTATAAAGCCCCAAACCTATTCTGTACAAATATACAGCTTCAAACGGACACCTAAACTAAAAGTATGAAATCACGTCCGATGCTAAACATATCCAGGCAATTGCACATTCTTCAAGTAACAAACAACATAACAACCTTACTAGCAACTAGCCATGGCAGAAGCTTCTTAAAGCCTATGACCATTTCTTCTGTGTCATTATCCAAGAATGAAATGCATATAAATTATGTAAGATGAACAGAAAGTACAAAAGAACATTCCTAGACTAAGGAAATCCTCAATCCATCAAAACTCTAACGGTACGTTTGGTTCATTGGAATAAAATTAGTATTCCACCTTTATTAACGCAGAATATCTATTCTTTCATTTGTTTTATAAAAAATTCTATCAAAAGAATATCTATTCCATATAATGTGGAATAGGTGAAAAATCCTCATTCCTTTCCTCTACTGGAGGAATGGCTATTTATAACCAAAAAGTATATTTTGTTCCAAAAGTACCCCTAATGATAAAATAAGGAATTGTTTCCAGCTTCATTCATTTCCAGAACCAAACATGCCATAAGTATCTTAATGCCAATTCTGAGAAGTTTCTTGATCAGAAATTTCAATAATGATAGGTTATGAAACAGCTCAAGAAAGTCATGCTGAATCAGAAAGTTGCTGAATAAGAAAATAGAAATAGAATCTTAATCTGTGAAAATGAAATTCCATGCTTTCCATCAGTATATTGGACTATGATTTTGAATATCCATATACTTTAGTGTCATTTCCGAATTTCACATGCTAACAGAAGTACAACAGAGTACTTAAGGTTTCCTGCAGGGGGAGCTAACTAATAAGTATCAGTTCGGGTTTCTGAGCACTTCTTATGCTACTATAGATACAGGACAGACCGCAATTTTTTAATGACTCTATGTGGAAACTCTAGCGATAAACATTTTGCAGCAGTAATTTACAGACTAAACGAACAAATTTTATCAAGGACGAGAAGCTGAAAAATGACCTTATCTTGATTTTGGATGTTGGAGCACTTGACTAGACTCTTGGCCACTGTGGACTCACAACCTGCGTAAACCAATTAAATTCGTATCAGAAGTAGACATATTCTATAAATGCATACTATAAAAAGAATAATTAACACCTCCCTAACACCATAAAAATAATGTTTGATGCAAGAAACCGCATCAACATTACCTCAAGTGTGCTAAAAACTAATCGCATTCGGCTAGCGACTAATGAAGGCTCCTCTGCGTGACCCATGACAGCCATTTGCTCCAATTGGAGAGTTTTCACTGGAAGCCTTCAAAATTTGATAATAGATTCCTTATGTCAGTAAGACCTTTCTCATGGATCACAGTAAAGAAACAGTAAAGTACAGATAAGAAGAAAATAAATGTCTCAACTCTCAACAATTTTGAGAAAGAAGAACTTCCATGCTCTTCTTTCCATTTTTAAGAAACAACAAACAGCATAGCAACAGTGAAGATGCAATAATTAACCAGACAAAAGCCAACAAAAGTTTGTTTAAAAACTTTGCACACTCTCTTGATACTGTAGATGCCTAGGAGAAAAGAACTTCTGTAGTAGAAATCAACCAGCAGAAGCTTAGACTGCACTTGTTTTGTGTAAAAATCTTTTTTCTGTTTCCCAATGTTTAATATAAGCAAGAATTTATGATGCTTGAATTTAAGGAAAGTGAGAGAAGTGGTGCTAGATAATAGTATAGATGGTGGGAATTGCCACTTATGATTCAATAAATTCATATTTCACATTAGTGAAAGAATGTTCACTTCGGCTGAAAATGCTTTCTGAAAATCAAACCACACCCTTGTCTTTCTTTCTGTTTTCCATGAAAGTCAATGCACTGTACAGAAGATAGGTTAGAGAAAATGTTCTTTCTAAAGAGCCAACATGCTATATGCATCATAATGATGATCAACAGCATGGACTTTGACAGAAATTAACTGGTCCAATCATCAAGTTAAAGCACAGCATCTCACCATGCCATTCCTCGTATGAAATATGCATTTGCAATAAGTGCACAGAAGCCTTTCCATCGAAGAAGTATCTCTTCTGAGACTGGTGGTGTAGATGACCATCTCATAATTGTTGGCTGTGGTGTGCACAAGATGGTAATGAAGATGATACTCAGCCATAATATGCACTCATCAATCTGCAAGAACAATAAACATGAGATGAGTTTCTACGGATTATAACCAAAATGAAAGAAATTAATCAATGTTAACAAACGAAAGGAACATACTCATACTCATACAATGTCTAATGTAGCTATAGCTT
Source organism: Combretum micranthum (assembly GCA_024138025.1). Classification (NCBI taxonomy): domain Eukaryota; kingdom Viridiplantae; phylum Streptophyta; class Magnoliopsida; order Myrtales; family Combretaceae; genus Combretum; species Combretum micranthum. Next base: position 745,227 of record JAMXBD010000592.1, read on the forward strand.
TCCAGAGAAAGAGAATAAACATTTGTCGATGCAAAGATATTCGAAAATAAAGTCACCTCTGATGATATGATTTTTGTCTTCACACTGGTGATACCACTGCCACTTTGAGTAGCCTCAATTTCAATACCAGTGTCCTTCATATCATTAAGTTCATTTCTCAATCCTTCATCGGTGCAGCCTAATGCATATGCATTGACCCCAGCATTGATGAACTCCTGATGCACATTGTCAAAAAGAATCAGTAAGATAAAGCAATGGAGTAAGTCATCAATGAACGATCTAGAATTGCAAAACATACTTTTAAGTTGTCGCCTCCTCCACGATCAACAGCGTTCCTATACCGCTTAAATAGACTGATGGCTATATTGCGTGAAGAACGATACTCCTCATCAGATGGAATAGAATCACTCCGTCGGCACTGCAGCATTCAAGGCAATAGGAAGTTTTAGCACCAGAACGAATCAAACTACCAAATTTCCAAGGAAAACCATCCCATACCAGCCATCTTCTCGCAGTTACATAATTCACAACATGATGGAGCTGGAGTTGATTTCGGTTCCTACTGGAAAGACAAAAGCTTTGGTTTTCACACGGATCCCTAATTCGACTAAGAATAAGAATGCTTCTTTTAGATGGCTTCACATCCCCAGTTCTGCAAGAAGGACAATCGCGCAAAAAGCCATTTTCCAGGTAAACCCGGTGCTTGCTAATGCCTCCCGTTACTGTAAGCATTGTGGTACCATGATATTGCTTTCAAAAATAAAACAAGGGACAGTAAGTAGACACAAAAGTTGCACACTATTGGTGGAGCCACAATAAGCAATAACTTTCGATCCCTTGGCAGCTGAAAGGGAACGGGAAATCTCACAGGTAAAAATTTCTGGCCTCGCAAGATCATGTATGCTGAGGCGTTTCGATTAAACATTACAAAAGCAGGATTCATCAAAGCAATATGATTTTCATCCATTTTTTTTTTAACAAAGGGAGATGGATTGATGAAAACTCAATGAAATTGAGATGGGTTCAATTCATTTGCATGCTTTGTTTATATAATCAATGATTCAACTTAACGCAACCACCGCAACCACCTTCAAATCAATTACAAACTGTAAATTCAGCAAACATAAAGTAAGCCAACAAAGGCATTAAGATTAACTGATTAAATTTAATTCGAAGATCAAATTTGAATTACACAATAACAGTTCAATTCAAGCGCAATGATTTATAATCAAACAATATAAAATCAAAACAGGACTAAATGAAACCTTAAAACCTGCAGGAAAAGCATGATAAATTGATTCAGTTCCCATACACATCTTTTTACTACAATCTAAAGACAACAAAGCAACAATCTAGAAGCAAACAGAGATAAAGATTGTAATTTTATTTAAAAGACCGGTCTTCACACAAAACCCAGCAAAAGAAGGCAGATAAAAAATCAAAATTTCTCACCTGGTTACTAGCAAGAAGAGATTATGAGGAAATCCCAGATGAAAAAAGAGGGTATTGGTTCAATAAGTGGCATTCATAGCCACTGAAGAGAAGACACACGATACAAAGAGTGAAATAATCGAACAAGTAACAAGTGACTATTACTGGGAAGAGACGGATTTTTAAGAAAGACTGTTTTGTTTTTGGCCACCAGTTTTACGAATGGTTCCTATTTAAATTCCAATGATTCTAGTTTCTTGGATTTCGTTTTCCGGGAAATTTTCTGGCTGACACGAGGATCAAATTAACGTAGCCACGCATAGAGAAGAGAAACGGCTTTGTTTTTGTTTTGCTCTTGCTTAAGGATCGCGATGGAGTCCCATACGATGTGGTCGGCTACAGGCGACCGTGACTATGAAAACGACGCTTTTCGAAGGAGTGCTCGGATATTCATCAAGTGGATCGGATTGGATCGCCCGTGCACGACCCATCATAGTGCGGATGGGTTTTGCTTTCAGTTTCAATGGATTGAAATAGCGATTTTTTTTCAATGGGTTAGAGCAGAAAATTTGTATGGTCAGCCCAATGGATTGTTTGGATACACTTGGTTAGTATTATTCTAACATCATTTTTAAATTGAATTGGTACTGAACCGATATATATGTGATATCGATAAATTACAAATAGTGATCTAATATAGATCCAATACCAATAAAAACATGACAATCCAAGAAGGCATATTGAATTCATGTTTGTACCTATAATGTCGGTTTTGTATTTAATTTTATAAATTCTTGATCTAGTCAAAGTCATGCTTATATTAATAAATTGTGCCAAAGATAGTCTTATCCACCCTTCAAATCATTAAGAGTGAATTCTTTAAATTTTTTAAATTGAGGTGGCTCAACGGGGGCACAAGCTCCCTAAGGCCATAGCCGTCACTATCTGTGTAGATTTCAGAATAGTAGGTATAAGTAGCAATATTTGATAATCCAAAGTAAATAGCTATATTACGCATGGATAATATGGGCAATTTAGTACCTGATTTATTGTAACGCCACATATAATATCTTAAAAATTACATGCACAGGTTTCCTTAGAACGATATGTTTATAGCGAATATCTGCTAGTCAGGTATTAAATTATGAAATCTTGTAATTAGATTATCAAAACAACCGAATTTACAATTGTAAAATAAACTTTACAAAAACATTTTATGATATACTCTCATTAGTAGACTAACACCTACAAAACAACTATACCATTAGGTAACTCATAGACCTTTTAATGATAGTATACAAAGCTTTAAAAACTTTATTTATAAAACTCGGCTCCACCAAGCCCATTAAAAGAATATTACGACCTTTAAAACATAATCCAGTTCTTAAAACAAAAAGAATAAAGAAAAACAAATTAAAAACATTTTTCGATCCTAACTTACTTTCACTCCAACAATTCCTCCCCAACATCTCATATTTCTAAAACAACATTATCAACAATACCATCATCATCAACTTCATGATTATTAACAAAATAACACCTGAAAGAAGACAACAATAACAATAATAAGCCGAAGTCCAATATGATAGTAACACAAACACACACGAGATGACCTACAAACTTAATCTAAATGCAATGCATCAAACGACAAGTTATTATCTTTCTTTAAAGTAAACAAATCAATACTGGAGCACTCATACTCCAAAACAATCCTAGGAACCCAGGATCCTGAGTAACAGCAGTTGTTCAAGGAATTGATATAGGTAGCCTAAATACCTATATCTCCTATATCTAATTGAAAAAGAGAAAATAGCCTCATCCAGGGTTTACAGCCGTTACACACACTTTACCTATTATAGTCCATAATATAATAGGGTTCAATCGGTCCCATAAACGTAAGCCCTACTATATTGCTTCTTGGCAATCAAGATAGACGTTACATCGATACCGTTTGTCCCAATAGCTATCCACTAAACTACTTATAAATGTCATTGCATCATGACGATAATGGTCTAAGCACCTAAACTACCATGCCCTTTTAGGATAAGGTTGTCGTTCCCCAAGCTAGATTCAACGGTACACGCATAAACATTACTCATTAATTACATCATCTTTAAGTAATAGTTCATTTATGATGCCTATCTTAGCATACAACATGCAAGTCACTGCATACCTTTCATATTTGAAATCCAAATAAAGTCCCAAAAGCCCGATTAGAAGATATATCTAATAATTATATCTGTTTAAGAATTAAACCCATATAAGCAATTTAATTAATTATCAATTTACCTCAAACTTTTTTATAAGTTTATTTGATTAGACACCAATTAGAAACCCAGTCATGGTTGCAAAGATCGCCCTGTTAAGATACAAATAGTTCTTTATTGTCTATCGTGGTATTTCTTTTCTCTTTGTTTATAATTCATTCATTATAGAAACATCATCATATCATTTATATTGAAAAAGATCTATTTCCCAAGCAAATACACATTTGAAACAATATATTTTTCATGTTATTCATGGTTTAGCCTAACACATTAATTTAAGCGAATTCTAAGTTAAACCTATATTATTTTAATTTTAACTAAGATGATTAAACTTAATCAATCTAATTCATTTTAACTCATTCAAGTTCATTTAGTCAAGTTGAACTTAATTTTATTAGCTAAGTTCATTTTATACTTAACTTCATACACTTAAGTAGTAAACATAAGTTTTCAACTTTGTTTGGATATGTATTAACTAGAAACAAATAAAATTTAGACCTTGATACTTTTATTATTTCCAAAAACTTAAAATATGAAAGTTTCAGATCTTTTTTTAAGCCTTACATAGCATCTTGAATTACCTCAATCCAAGTTCAGATGAAAAAGTTATGATCAAACTAGTATCATGACCACAGAGAAGCATGGATAGATATATTATCCCATGTTCTAGCCGTGTTATTCGAGAAAACATCTCCTTTTTTGAGTTTTTGAGGTTGGAGAGAAGCATAAGTAGATAAGGGAGGCCATGTACTGATTGTGCTTCTCCTTGGGTAGATTAAAAAGATGTGTTTTCATGCAATAGTAAGGAACAAGGCTTAACATAATGCCTCATGTTTACCTCGTGCTCTTTGATGTATTCTTTGTTTTGAAAACTTTACTTGTTTTATCACTTTTCTTACATCAATTTTCATCATCTAACATCTTATACTCCACATACAAACCCAGAACTATGTTTTACAACATGATTTTACAAGTTTTTACTTCATGTGCCATCAAAAACCACTCTACCAACTTCTAATCTACACATACACATAACACTACCAATTCTAATCTACACATACACATAATACAACCTAAATCCTAACTTACATACTCATTATTCATTATTCACTAACTTCATCAAAATTCTACATATAGCTAACATCTATCTATGTATCATATACATATAAAATAAAAAATAAAATAAGAAAACAATAACTTACTTGTTTATTAACCATTTGCTATTCATCCCCCCATGACTACTTCCTTCTTAACATTTGAGCTACTATAACTTGTTCTTCTTCTCCTATCTCATTTTCTAACTTTGACTTCTCTTTGAATCTTCTTAAATAGAGATTTAGAGATGATTTTTTTTAAGGGAAAGAAGATAGAACAGAAAAAGAAAGAAGGGAAAAAAAAAAGGAAAGAAATGAAAGGAAAGGGAAGATGTTAAGTACCCAAACCCAAAGGGAGATCCCAACCCAAAATACTAGCTTATCAGGTGGGAAAACCCTTTAAGCTTAAATACCATTCCACAATTTCTCATAGAATAGATGTAGCAACATAACACACCCCTTGAGAAGCTGATGTCCTCGGTAGCCACTTTAAGTAGCCTACGCTTGATGGTTTTCACTCTAAGTGGCTACACTCTAGCCTTTTTCTAGGTAGCCTCTTCCTAGGTTGCCCCTCCTACTAATGGTCTCTTAATAAGAGTACCAAATATTAGGTACTCAAATCCAAAAGGAGAGCCCAACTCAAAAGACTAGCCTATTAGGTATGTAGGCCTCAGTTTTCTTTGTAACCAAGCTCGACTTCGAAAGCCGAATTGGAAACCGAAACCCTAAACCGGAATAGCTAGGGTTAGTAGAAAACCTGGAAACCCTAAGTTCGGCTCCACCGATAATAAAACCATAAATCTTTTAAGAGTAAGTTAATATAGATTATAATTCCAAAGAATATAACGAAACATGAAAAGATTAGTTCTTGGGTATCTATTTCGAACCTGACGGGATCCGTTTCAGAAAACTGGCCCCCGAGACTCGGAATTAGAAAAATATTTCGGAATACTCATTAAGACCGAAATTTAATAAGAATTCAAAAAATATTTTTTTATAATTTTTCAGTTTATAAAAATTACAGTTATATCCTTTATATCATATTTTCTGTACTAACCGGTAACTTAATTGTCTAATCTACTATTCATTACTATTCACAAGTACAAGCCCATACCCTACTCACACTCATAAACCATACCCTATTCTTACATCCTTACAACCAAACCATACCTTATTACATCACATTCCTTACAATTACTTTTCCAACACATTTTATTACACTTTTAATTTGAAAAATTGTACAAAAATTATTTTTCTCTCCCCCTCCTCTCCTTGTGATTAAAGCTTGTGTTTTCCTTATCATCATAATATATTTCAGGTAGTGATGAGTTCATGTAGGAATCTTGCTACAACATAATTGTCACAAGTAGAATATCTCATTTCATACACTTAACATGACCATTACACTTAGATCTAACTCTTAACATTTATTCTCTTACATGATATTGTAGATCTCATGCATTTATTATGTGTAGGATGAGTAAATGGTCATAAATATCTTGTCTTATGTAAATGAGTATTTTATTACTTCTATAAGTTAGGATATTTATGAATATGAGCCAAATAGCTCAAGAACAAATTTGGTTTTATAAAAACAAACTTTTGTAAATTCGGATGGAAAATGAACTACAATTTGAAAACCTATTTTTCAAGTCCAAAACATGATTTTTATGTGAAAAATGAAGAGCTTATAGAATAGGTAACAATAGGAAATGATTTTTGTAAGTTAATGATAAATCTACTAAGAGAAATTTGCCAAACAAAAATTAATTACAAGATAGAAAAATTTGATCTTAAGATAGTTGCATGAAATTTGTAGCTAGAAAAAGAGGATATGTAAACACCTATTTTTCAAACTCAAAATGGAAGTTTTATTAAAGAAATGAAGTCCTTACGGGATAGGAATAACAGAGCCTTGAATTTTAAGGTATCAAACAAGTTTTTCCCAAAGAAATAACTCAAATTTTTTTTTTTTTTTATAAAATTCGGATTTAGGAATAGCTAATATATAAACACTTGCTTACAATGGGTAAAATGAGGATATATGTTGAAAAATGAAGACCACAAGGAATACATATGATAACAAAGTAATTTTAGCAAGAATAAGTAAATTTTTATTAAGGAAAATTTCTAAAACAAGTGTGATTGTTCAAAAACACAAAAATTGAACTTACTAGGTTAAGTATTCTTGATATCTTATAAAGTAGAAATTTTCAAAAATATTTTCTAATAGAATATCATCATGAATATGCATATAGGAAGCTCATAACATACCATTCATGATAGTGATTTTTTATTATTGCATGCATATTTGGCATGGATAGTAGAATATCATAATTTCTCAAAAAAAAAAAAAAAACAATTTCGAAAATGGGAAATTTAGTTGCTGACCAGATCTGTTTGGATCTTTTCGAGACTTAAAAGTTTTCAAAATTAAGATATTATACTAGAATTAGATAGTCTTTCGAAGTAGATAGGAATCGGTATATAGTTTGCGAAATTCCGAGTTAAAATGACCAAGTTATGGCCATTTTAAGTTGGAATTTCCACTAATAACGGGAATTACGAACTTAATAGTTTTATGAAATAAAATAGATTAGTTATGAGTTGAAATACTCATTTGGGTATTTCTTTCGTATAGGTGACTTGGATCCCGGGGATTCATTACCACCAAATTACTATTACTAAGAGACCGATGACCAATGGCAGAGTGAGTATTATTTCCTAATTTCGTTATTGCTTGTGATTGTAGCAAATAGTTGCACTAGATCTTAAGGCAAAAGATAAAAATGGAATTGCATGATGGGAATTATGGGGGATTATGTATGGTATTTTTGAGTTGAGAAATGGTATTTAGAATATCGGAACCGGGTGGTTAACTCATACTTGTTTAGAGTATTATAGGAATGATTGTCTGCGAAATTTGTTGATCACATAAGAAATTGGTATTAATGACTATTCGGTTTGATAAATTAATATGGACATATTCACTTCACGATGGGGATGGAGCATTAGCATATGTTGGTTACCCATGATCCACAAACGGCTAAAAGTTGGTTAATCATGATCCATAAACGACATAAATGAATTGGTTGATCGTGATCCATAAATGACATAAGTTGGTTATCCGTGACCCATAAACGGCTTATTAATTCAACGATAGTATCGTAGTATTCGTTAATCTGCTAACCTCGAATAGAGGGCGTAAATCCATTCACATATGATTTCCGGCTGATCATATGACTGTTTGTTCATGTGGTTGATGCATTCCATATGATTGAATAATTAACTTGATTGATTGAATTGTTATAAATGTCTTTATGGAAGTATTCACTCACTAAGCTAGTGTAGCTTACGCCTCAATAGCTTTTTCTTATTGTAGTATTCGTATATTTGGTTAAGGCCGAGGCATCCCATCAAGCAGGTACCAAAAGTAGGAGTTTCCATTAGAAGTTTATATTCGTTTGTGTAGACTTCCATAGGAAACCCTATTATTTATCGGATGACTGTAAAAGACTGTTATTAAGCTTGATACTATTTTTTGTGGGGGAATGCCCTAGAACTTCTGTAATTATTTATGTAGACTCATGGTTTATATCCTGATTCTTATAATATGTCAAATTAAACTATTTATCTCCATTGGTTTAAGTATTCTATTATTGTGAAGGTACGCCTTGCATCTGTACGAGACTTTGGAACGATTGTGGTAACAATTCCTAAGTCTTATATAGCTTACGACGGACTATGACGTTTAGACTACCCTTTGGAGCGTGACAAGGTAGAAGAACCCTTTAGGCTAAGCACCATTCCACAATTTCTCACAGAATCGATGTGAGATCGTAATAGAAGAATGGTAGGGGAAAAGGAAAAAGAAAAGGAAAAAGGAAGGAACATGATAAAGATAAAAGCATTAGGATATTTTAGAATAAGGTTATTATGTTTAGAACTTTTATATCAATATCTTTAGTTCTACAAGTGTTTAGAAAATAATTTCAGAACCAATAGGTTAGAAATTAAGAATTTAAGTGAAGAACTTAATTTAGGAACTTACCTTAGATCAAATTGATATTCAATTTGAGCTTGGCTTAAAATTTAAAATTTTTAAGTAAGCAAATGAACTCAAAATTTATGGAGATTAAGGATATAAACTTTTAGGCTAAAGCTTAGGGATTTAAGAATCCACTAAACATTTAAACAAGGGGTTAGGAATTCAAATCTCAAGCTTCAACTTAATTATTACTAATTTAATTATGTCAACTTGTTTATTTACATCCTATAATTCATTTAATTTGTTTAATCTATTTAAAATCAGTTTCTAACTTAAGTGAAGATTTTGGGTATTTCACTTGTGAATCCGGATACAAGTCGACTTGATTATAAAAGTGTTTGAGTAAATAAAAATTAACACGAATAATAAATGGGTTAAATAAAAACGATACGGATTTAGACTTATATGGGTTTGGGTTTAGGACCTAAACCTATTTATATACCCATGAACTTGATAAAATATAATATAATTGATTTGTATTCTTATTTTGTTAAAATATATATTATATATATATACATATGCGTAGCATATTATAAATTATATATAACATACATATAACATATATAAAATATAAATATTATTTAACAAATAAAAAACATATATAATGAGTATATTAATATATTGTAAATTTATTTGCTACATGTATAGCATATGTACATATATACACATATATACCATACATATAATAAAATATATATTTTATAATATAAAATTATGAATGCAACATATTATATAAATATATATATATATATTAAAACAGAATTTATGTATATTACGTTTATAAAGTGGTTAGATTATATATAATACATATATATAACTAATAGAGTGCATATAAAATATCAATTACATATGTGTATACCATATAGATATATATAACATAATATATATATATATATATGTGTCACTTAAACATATATATAGCAAATATTTATAATTTATGTGTGTGTATATATAATAAGATTATATATATAGATAAGATCTATAAGTTATAAATACATAATTTATATGTTATAAATGTGTATATGTGTTATAAATCATTTGTTATATGAAATCATATCCTATATATGTTATAAATCGTTTGTTATATGAAATCAATATCCTATATAATATATATTGCATGCTTGTTGTAAAATATAGAATATATCTATGTTAAACTATAGATTTTATATATAACATTTATAGTTTGTACATATATATATAATATGAAAGAATATATATAAATTAAAAATTATATATAGCATATATCATATTGATATATATCATAAGATGCATATGTATATAACCTATCATACATATAATATATGATATATATGTTATAATTTATCTGTTATATGAATTGAATATGTTATATATATGTATATTCACAAAATAATATATAGATTATACATAACATATTATACAAAGTTATATTAATATATTATATAAAGTACATATATATTGTATAGATTATATATAATATGAATGTATAACATATAATATAATAATATATATATGATAAGAATTATACTTATAATATATTATAATGATAGGTATATAATTATATAAATCATATAACATACACAATGAATGTTTAAAGGGTATATATACAAAATCTATGTATTATGTATGTCTTGGTTAAAAATAGATGCCCCTTTTTTTGTTACCATAAATTATTAATCGTTAACATCACACTTATTTAACAATGCATCAAGTCACATATTGTAATCTCTTCTTTTTTAATAATATATGAGTAGTATATCATATATAATTTGTTATTTTATGTCTATCGATCATAATAATTATTTTTAAATATTAACTTTCCTAAACAATACAAAATATTTAAATTACAATAAAATCAATATATATATATTATCAATCAATAAACGAGTTGACACAAAACACAAGACACAATATAAACAAGTCAAATCACGGGATTATAATTTCATATATGATTAATAAATGGGTCTTATAATGAGTTAAGGTTTTTTAGACACGAATCCATTTAGACACATATACAGGATATGACACAATAACATAAATTGGCAATTGTACCTATGGATGAGCTTAAAATATAATAATAGCAACATTAGGAAAAAAAAAAATTGCTTCTTATTTTATGTATAAAAACAAAATATTATTATATTTTAAGTTATATTTCTTAACTCGTCTATCAAGTTCGATTATATATGGTAACAATCTGAAATTCTACCTATTGATGTATTATCCAATATGGTAAGATACCAAATGATTTTGTTCTTAGTGCTAGCTGCTTCCTAGGAGATCACTCGTTCTAGAAGTGCTCTCTATTAAGTAGGCTTAACTTTAGTGTTCTAATAAATCCTAGGCCATTACGCCAAAAGATATCTTGATGGTTTGAGAGGTATCACATCTTCCTCCACTTATAAAACCATCCTCATTAGTTTCGTTACTAGAGGTGCTTTATACAGGCTTAAGAGGTACCTCTATACTGAGGCACTTTACAATATATAATACTTTATTCCTTTACTTCTGGCTGGTAGATTGCTTTGATATCACATTTAGCGACTCATAACTCCTGCTTATCAAAGTGTTATCCACTTTGGTAAGTTGCAGTATGAGTTTTCCTTGGTGCAAACTACTTCCTAAGAGGTTATCTATCCTAAGAGTACTTTTTGCTGGGCAAGCTTACTTTGAAAGTTTTAATAAACTCCAAGTCATTATATCAAAAGATACCTAGATGATTAAAGTTCCACCACCTTATATTTGAGGGATATCTCATATATCAAATGCTTTAATAATTGAACATAAGTTCAAGAAGTTTTATAAGTTTTGTGTTAGGTAGTCAAATCTGTTAATTTAACAAATTTATATTTTAAATGTATGTCATACTCTATTATTTAAATGCATTTAAGTAAATGCATAGGCAAAAGGCTCACTTAGAATTTAAAATACCCTAAATCCTCATTTAAGTAATTAGAAATGGCTAAAATTAAATAATATAATAAGTAACTAAGTGTAGACTTGAATTTGAGATTCTAAATATCTCTTTCAAAATTGTTTTTGTTGTTTCATCTATCCATTTCGACAAATTGAATTTCATAATCTTTTATAAATTTTAAAATTAGAACCCCTTTTCTTCATGAACAATTTCCTAAATTTTAAAACAACATTTTAAATGTTTTGAAAACTCTTGAATCTTTGAACTTTAATAAACTTTTATTTTCTTAAAACCCAATAATTTTTTAATTCAACTACTTGTTTCAAAATATCAGTGCTTAAACTCAAACTCAATTCATATATTAGTATCTCATAAATTAAACTCCTAAACTATATTTCTGAACCGAGCTATTAATTTATAATATATATATTCTCAAATTATTTTCTAATTAGCTGTGATACTTAATATATTTATCAGAGAAGTTTAAACCTAATGTATCTAGCCTAAAAATATCTTTATTTTCCCTTATTCTTATCTTTCCCTTTTCTCTTTTCATTTTTTTTGCCTTATTCTTTTCATTTTCCTCATTTCTTTCTCTTCCTCTTTTATCTTCTTCTATCTTTTCTTGTGTTCTTTGTTATTCATGCATGTATATAACGTATTAAAGTTAGATGTATGTAGGGTTTTTGTCAAAATTGATAAAGTAAAGATAATATAAACATATATGTTGAAACTTAGGTACATGATCAAACATATTAGAACTAGGGTTTTTATAAAATATGAAGTAAAAATATGCATGTAGATGTTGTAAATGATAATTTCAAACTTGTATATTAATTATAGGATGTTAGATGTTGAAATATGATGTAAAACTAGATAGATAAGTTAAAAGTAACCTGCTCTGTTTTTGTATATGAGCATAAGGGAAACATAGGGGCTCATATCAAGTTGTGCTTCTTGTTTTTAAAATATATGGATTTTTAACTCATCAGAGAAGAAACACAGCAAAAATAAGGCTCAACCTATTGTCGAGCCTGGATTTTTCCCACTATCTGGTTCATTTCTCCTAACCCGATTCACATTAAACCCGAACCCATTTAACATGAATCCTCAACTAGGGATTAAAAGAAATTTTCATTTTTGAAAATGATTTAGAGTCGCCACCCGATATAAATCGGGAAAAAATAAAAGCTAGGATCAATGGGTCGGTTGATCCTAACTTAGCTACAAGTCTACGAAAATTTGATTTAAAAACCAAACTTTTAAAACCAGATATCATGGATTCAGAGGCTAACCTATTAAAACCAAATGGTTACCACTTTTGGAATTTTAAACTTATAATCTATCCTTTATATACTCAAAAACTCAAATGAAACAAAACAAATATTTATAAGTCACATTTTTCTATTTTTTTTTTAGAATATGAATATCAACAAAACATCTTATATTTTCAAAATACTTATTCACAATATTAAAAAAAAACAAAAACATTTTTTCATTTTTTAATGTCGCCCCGTAGGTGCCTACGTACTCGCTAATCGAGATCAGACAAAACAGTTCTTTTAAAAAAGAACTTAATTTGTTGATTAATTTTATATTTTTGAACTCTCTTTCACTTTAAATTCATTAAATTTTTAAATTTTTGTGAAAACATTTTTGATGATCCTATGATCTAATCAATTGATTTTTTATTTATGAAAACCTATTTTTCTAAGTCCAAAAGTCATTTTTTTTTATTTTTTATTAAAAATTTTGGTTTTGGAAAATCCAATTTTGTCATTTTTATTTATTATTATTATTTTTTTTTATAATCATAAATTCACAACATATTCAAAATATTTACAATATTATATTATAAATACAATACATTAAAATTATTTTTTATGCATTAAATACACAATTTCTAAAAGCAATTTATGTATAAATACATATTAAAAATATTCAAAAATATAAAAAATAAATTTATATAAAAAATAATTATTTGATTTTTCTGGATTTTCTGAATTTTTCTGAATTTTTTTATGAATTTTTCTGAATTTTTTACTATTTTTTGCTATTTTCTGAAATTAAATATAATAAAATAATGCGGATTGACCTGGACCGTTGGATGAAGCGGATGCGATCTGAATCGTTTGATCTGAACCGATCCTAGCCGTCTGATCTCGTTGACTCGATCTGGGGCGTTAATCACCTTGATCAAATATGGGCCGTTTGATTTGGATGATTGAATCTGGGCCGTCTGATCTGGTTGATTGAATCTGGACCGTTGATCTCGATGATTGAATCTGGGCCATCTGATCTGCTTGATTGAATCTGGACCGTCTGATCTGCTTGATTGAATCTGGACCGTCTGATCTGGATGATTGAATCTGGGCCGTCTGATCTGCTTGATCAAATCTGGACCGTCTGATCTGGATGATTGAATCTGGGCCGTCTGATCTGCTTGATCAAATCTGGATCGTCTGATCTGGATGATTGAATATGGACCGTTGATCTAGATGATTGAATATGGGCCGTCTGATCTGCTTGATCAAATCTGGACCGTCTGATCTGGATGATTGAATCTGGGCCGTCTGATCTGGGCTGACCGTTGACCGTTGACCGTTGGGCGGGTTAGACTTTGAATTTTCGGGTCAAATTTCGGGTCGGATCTGACCCGATCGGGCGAAGAAGACGAAGTCACGACTTTTCGAGGAGGATTCCGGCGGCTCTGGTGGTTCGGCGATTGGAAGTTTGTCGGCCCGATTCCTGGTGTGACGACGAAACTCCTGGAGGTGGTGGCGTGCACCCAGAACGGCGGCAAGGGGCGGCTCCGGTGGTACTTCACGGCGGCTCAATCGGAAAAATATGAAAAAAAATTTGCAGAGCTCAATTCGAACAAATTGATCAAGTCTAAGCATACTTGATCACTAGAAACTAGTTCCTAAAGCTCCTCAAACACTCAATTTGGATCAAATCTGATCCAAGAACTTTGAATTTGAAAATTTCGAATTCTAAATCCTTAATTCGAAAATTTCGAGTTGATCTTATTATGTGTGTGTTTCTTGCAATTGAATTGTGCCTTTTTCTTATGGATCACCCCTATTTATAGTGCTAAGATTAATTGTCGTTTTGTGAATCCATTAATGCTCAATTGTTGGATTACGAATCGTTGTGTTTTTTATCAAAACGTTTGGGAATTTGGGAGTTGATTCATGATTAATCCTTCGAATTAGACACGATTCGAGTGTTTAAACTTCATGACTCTTCGTTTGGATGAGTTTAATTGAATTAATTCATTCAATTTGCCATGAATCAAATTTGAAGAGTCACAACTTTTCATATTTTTCCCAATTTTGAAGCTTTGATTGAAGTGTCTTTTGGCTTACTTTGATGCACGAATTTGGTCCAAACTTAATGTATCCCATGCCTCTTGAGTGTATCTATTTTTTTTTTTTAAATTAATGAAGATTTATTGATGGAATTGTAACCTCAAATATGTGAACCAATATGACATTAATTTATTGTAAACTTAAGCCTATTTTTTAATTGGGCAAAAATTAGGTGTCTACACCTATCTAATCGCTTCTCTCTATTTCATTTTACACGTGTATCTCCATAACAACATGATTGATACATGGCTAGGTGTATTTGACCATTCTTCTCTCTGACTTCTTCATTGCACTTATTTTAAGCAAAGCACGGTTGAAATACGACTTCTCCTATCTAACTATGTTTCTCTTTGATCTTCAAATGCTTTGCAAGATAAATGAAACATAGACAAACACCAATCATTATATTACGTTGTATTTCTCATTTATGGGTCATGTTTCTCAATTGTTTCAACTTAAAGAGATGCACGACTAGAACACAGCTTGTCCTATCATGCGGTGCTTCTCTCTAAGACAAAACACAATTTGTTCTTTGCATTGTGTTTCTCTTTTATTTTAACTTAAAAAGAAGCACAATTGGAACACAGTGTACTCTATCATGTTGTGCTTCTCTCTGAGTTAAACACATCAATGAAACACGACGAGAACATGATGAATCATTTTAAGCGTGTTTCTCATCTAATGGAAACACGAGGAAAAGTAGGACCGTGTATCTAGCCGTGTTCTTCATAAAAATCCGAATAAAATAAAAATGAAAAGGATAAATGATATTTAACATAATATTAACATTAATTCATATGATTAAGAATGAATTAAGTGAATTGATAAGTTTAATATAAATTAGATTTAACATAAATTATAAGTATAAAATGAATCTTGAATATAAAATGAACTTAGTAAATAATCTTAAGTTCAACGTGACTTAATGAACCTTAATGAATTAAAATGGATTAGGCCTATTAAGTTTAATCAACTTAGTTAAGTTTATACAAATATAACTTGAAGTGTAAAGCAAATTAATAAACTTAAGCTAATATGAATCTTACATATAAAATGAGTTGGTTAATAGTTCTAAGCTCAACTTGACCCAACAAACTTTAGTAAACTAAAATGAATAATATGAATATTATATGTTAGGATAAATCAATAAACAAAATAAGGAGTATGATGTTTCTAAAATATGATAGACCAAAACTAGGTTAATTAAAATGATTTGATAGACAACAAAGAATTGTACGTATTTTGGCAGGGCGATCTTTACAGCCATGGCGAGATTCTTATTTTCATGTCTAATTAAATGAAACCATGAAATAAATGTTTAGAGTAAAAATTGATGTAAGTAAATAAATAATTGAATTATTTATATAATTTAATCTTTGAACAGATATTTGAGTATGGCTTCTACTTCTTATGGACTATCTTCTAATCTGTACCAAGTTTTAGATAAGGTATGCACTTGCATGTTGTTTGTTTTGAGTAGGCATTCTTGAATGAACTAAGACTTACACTCAGCTTTATAAATGATTATTGTTTGTGCTTATGTCATTTAATTTGGTCCGAGGAGTGACAACCTTTTCTTGAGCCGAGTATAGGTAGTCGATAGGGTAAACAGTGTCGGAATAATATTTACTTAGGCTAAGAGAAATGTAACATAGTATGACTCATGTTTATGTGACAGGTTGAGTTATATTATATTCTAGACTAAGATAAGTAGAGATGTATAATGGCTGTAAACTCTAGATGAAGCTATTTTCTGTTTTTTATTAGATATATGAGATATGGTATCCAAGCTGATCCTCTAAGCAGCTACTGTTACTTAGGAACCCTAGATTCTTAGAGGCTTGATCGGAGTATGAATGCTCCAATGTTGATTTTTTTCACTTTAAATTAAAGATATAAAGTATTGAATGATGCATTGCATTAGATTAAGCTCGTATGTCATCTTATGTGTGTGCTTGTATTGCTGTCATACTGGGTTTCAGCTCAATTTTGTTTTCTTTCAAAGTGTTGATGATGATATGATGATGATGATGATGTAGATGATGGTGATTTGATGATGATGTTTGGTTTGGGCGTATGGGACGACTCAGGGAGAGTTTGTTAAAGAATAAGATGAGTTATGATTGTTGGATTTTATTTTGCTTTTAGTTTGTTTAAAGAACCAGATTTATTCTTTAAAGTCTATATTTTCTTTAAGGGTCTAGTTGAGCCCATGTTTTGTAACAACCTTTTAAAGCTTTGTATACCATCATGAAAGGTATAGCGGATACTTGATGGTATGGTTTTCTTTTATAAAAGTTTTTTTTTTTTTACTACTATTAAATTTTTTGTCTTCAAAATCTAATTAAACAATTTTAGAATATAAAATCGACTACCAAATGTTCACGTTAAACAAATCCTTTTAAGGAAGCCTAAGCATGTAATACTTTTGGTCTATTTAGCTAACTTTTTTCCAGCAGATACAGTTACTTTTTTCGAACTTTTTTTTCCTAACAAATTGTTTATTAAGAAATAGATACAAATAAAAAAAAAAAAGTTAGCAGTTCTCATGAAAAAAAATCAAACATAGATAAAATATAAATGCAAATAAGGTACATTTACATATATTGTTTTCGTAATATACAAATAAATAAATCATAGTGAAGGGTGATATGGTAATATAATGAAATTTAAGAAATGAAATTGATTAAATGAGGATTGTTAGCAAAGGAGATGTGGAACAGCTTTAAGCCAGCTGAAGGCTGCTAGTGCTAGACATTTACACCATCGGTATTGAAGTTTAGGCCGCGGACATTGGGCTGGCGTATCTTCTGCAATGTCCGTCGTTTGTGTTTTCAAAGACTGCCATCTTTTATTTTAGGCTGCTAACTTTTCTACTTAAGCTGTCAGCTTATCCTACCAACTTACAAGATACGAATCTATATGTAGTTTCCTATTTATTAAGTTTCCAAAAATAGACCATAGCCTTCTTCCCTTTTCATAGCTCAACCTATGTAAACTCTAGATAAAATTTTCCTCTTAATCTCTTTTGCTTAAGATTTGGTTAGATCGTTATTCCTAAAGTATATAAATAATTTATAAACAAGGGCAAAGGTATCATTTGTTATAAGAGAGTTATATGGTCAACCCTAATAAATGAGATATTATTATCAACCCTCACATTAATGATGGTTAACAAAATTTCTAAAGATTGTGGGGTTGCGTTTTTCCTAAGCTAACGTTATCCTATAAATAGACTCTTTAGCTTAGTTTTGCCTTACCTCTTCCTTAGCCAAAACCGTAGGTAAGTGGGTCTCTCTTTAGTCCTTTTCAATTAATCATTTAGAATTATCTTTCTTATAAGGTTCTTTTTCATATGTTTGAAGGAGATTCAAGATCTAGTGAAGAAACCCTAGAGTAAATTTGGAGATTTATGGTTTCGATTCAAGATAAAGGTAAGATCTTTATTATAATTTTGTGATTTTTAAGATTTATAGATTATAGGAATATGATTATAGCAATTAAGAATAGTTAATTGGTTGTGTCAGGAGATTTATTGAATTGGGGTCATGTTTTAAGCAAGATTTGTAAGATCTAGGTAAGTGTGGATCCATCCCATCTTTGTGATTTTAAAGGACGTGATCTTTTTTATTTTTTTTTTTCTAGTTGTTGGTTTATTGATGAAGGATTATATGTATACTGAAGGAATTATGGAAGAAACTAGGGATTTTTGAAGGAAACGTGTTTGGAGATTTCTTTGGATTATGAATAAGATAAACAGGTATGTTAAATTCGTATTGTGGATCTATGATTAGGGTTATAGATCTTTTGAATAGGATTATGGAAATTAGGATTAAGGTTTAATTATGAATTTTACAAATGTAATTGATTGGGATATGTTGTGGATCAGGAATTCTTGTGAGATTAGGAATTCTTTTCTTATAGAAGTTCTGTTAGTGAAAATGGAGTTGAAGCGAATCCAAGTACGAACTTACCATGTTTGATTATATGTTCTTGTAGGATTAGTTGTTATAAACTTGAATTAATGAATATCAGACTTTAATTGAATTGGGTGTTGCTTGTGCTTAGCTGCGGTTAGTAAAGACCACGGCAGTAGTATGATACTAACGCTGGCAACTTGATAATACTTGTGTGGCAATGTCCCGAGTGGAGTTGCACCTGGAGATGATTCCGGTGGATTAGGAGTCGTTACCACAGGTCCAAGTAAAGATTCTAAATTTTCATTGGAGTCAAAAGTTACTCTGGGTTTAGGATTAGTGATCAATAGTCTTTAATTGTGGTGTTTACAGACTAATGAAAAGGTAACAATTTGTTCTTGTTGCATTTGAATCTAAGTTGTACGTGATATTATGTTGCATGATCACGTGCATGTGTTTTTGGTTTGGCGTATTGGGCGTTTTTTGCTCAATCCTTATTTTTCCCACAAGTACAAGTGAAGATTCTAATATCTATGATTTGATGGGATACGATGTATTTGTGAATTATGGGGAAAGCGATAGTGGATTTGATCATTCTACCGATAGTTGAGATTAGTGATCTTGGATCTAGTGATCTCAAAAAAGGAAAAAACAATATTTTATGATTAGTTTATTTTTGGAGATTTTGTTATTTCTTTAAAGTTGAATGGTTTAGTTTTATGATTAGAAGAATTGAGGATATTTTATTTCAAGTACCCTTTGTTTGAGAGATAACTGGAGATAATTGAGTTATATAAAATTGTGGTTTAGAAAGTATAGCCTTTGCGTATCAATCTTTGGTAATGACACTTGGTAGGCTGATAACACTTTTAGGTTAGGGCGTTATAGTTTCGATGTAGATACATATATAGGTAAAAAATAGATCATCCAAATAGACTATTAAGGTTTTATACATGGCTGGGGACTAGGCTTGCCTAAACTTTTGATGTAGGGCACATTAGGTCCTTATAGTATTGTTGGAGTTTGTTTTTAATACTTTATTAGCGCATAAGAAATGTTCTATTATTTGCATTAGCGTTTATCCCATTGTAAGAATATATACACACACATATATATGTTCTTACATATATTCGACAGGGTAAGTAAGAGACTTTAGGAACATAGAAACCTATTAAAGGGGCTAGATAAAATGAGATTGTAATAAAATCATTATAATAGTTTTGTTACAATACATATAAGGCATTTATTTAGCTTTCGTTGTGACCATTTACCCTATTGTTTTAGATTTTGCATATAAATTATGAGTGTTTGTTTTTCTTTTTGTTTGTACTTTCCATCTATGTTATAAATATGTAATTGTGATCCATTACCATAAATCTAAATCCCTTCCCAATAAATTAGTATACAATTAAGGTTGAGAGATCAAGAATTTCAAGAATTTGAGTTATAGACACTAAAGAGAAGGATTTCAAGTATGATATTGAGAAGTTTCATAGATGAATAACTTTTGGGTTTTAGCAAGTATAAATGCAAGGGGGTCTAACACTGTAAGCATGAAAAGGGTTTTGGATTGACAACTGAAGTCTATGATGTTGATGAGTAAGAAAAACTTGATGAAAAAGTTTTATGCATGATCTAACTAAGTTTAAAAAACAGTCTTTTGCACAATATACTGATAGAGAAGATGATTGCATGATTGCACAATATACTAAGGTGTTAAATAGGGTGTTATAGTAATATTTGCATGGCTTTGCCATGGATAAACCAGAGGATTGGGTTTCTTTTTAACCTTAGCCTGAGTTTGCTTATAACAATTCTTTTCATCAACAAGCCCATATGACACCTTTTGAGGTAGTATATGGGAGGAAACCTCCTTCAATTCCTATGTATGTATAAGGATAGTCCAAATTGGAACCTATTGAATCTGATTTATTAGGCAAGCATGTCTGAAGGCTCATTTATCAGTTGCTCAAGATAGTATGAAGAGACATTCTGATCAATAAAGGATTGATGTTCAGTATATGATGTTTGTTTGATCACAACCATATTATCAAACATCTATAGCTAGGATTACCATAAACTTTCTAAGAAGAATTATTGTCCTTTCAAAGTTTGTAAGAGGATAGGCTCAGTAACCTATAAAGTGGAGTTCCTTGATACATCAAGGATCTGTAGTGTTTTTCATGTCTCATGTTTGAAGCTAGCACATGGGTCTTTATTTCCCTCTTTAGAATTACCTCTTGTTGCTTTACATACTAACCCTATTCTTGAACCATTATGTGTTATGGGTTCTAAGGTTATTCTATGACATGGTTAAAGGGCAATCCAAGCCCTAATTTAATGGATTAAGGTGCTTCATGAGGATTCTAGCTGGGAGGATTTGGATTCTTTTAAGAAGATTTACCATAGTTTCATCATGAGGACAAGGTGATATTTTCAGAAGGGGAGCCAACTGTTACATACCAAAATCGAGAATAACCAATTCACAATAGGAAAATACTTGATAGATTTAGAGATTTTGTACTGTAGCTTAGTAATACAATTGTAATAAATAGTTGATGCATTTGATAGATAGTTAAAAGTAGCTATTATAGTTGAATAGTTAGAATTGATAACTCATGTACTTGAATCAAATCTAACAGATTATAAATACAAGAAGAAAGAATAGCAAGGGGATCACCTGATAATGATCCCACAGTATTTAAGTTTAGGAGAGAGAGGTCACTCGAATAGCCTTTACCATCTTCATCAGCACATACAAACACATCAAGTTAGTCTAGGGTTTCAAAAACATAAATACAAGAAAAGAGAGGCGATCGAGAGAAGTTACTTAGCTTAAGTGAATTAGGGTTTCTACACAATATCTTACAACTATAAATACCTGGGGCTTGGGCCAAGTATTGTCTTAAAATTTGATCAAGTCTTTAATAAACTTACTAACTCTCAAGCAAAGATTATGTCCAACTTAAATGAGTAGCAAACTCACCAATTTTCAAGCAAAGATTATGTTCAACTTAAATGAGTAGCAAAGTCATCCGCATTACTATCATATTTTCGCTTCCATAAATTTGAATAATGGTATGAAAAGCATTTTTGGTAAGCTTAATACCAAAGTAGACAATGATATACTATGTTATATATTATTTTTGTAGGATTAAAGAAGACCATGATCTATAAGAAAGGAAATATTCAATAGAAGAAGTAAAAGATGATTTATTAAGTGAGACTATTTAAATTGTGAGATGACATTCATGAGAGACAAGGCTGTATATGGTGTAATTGGACAAATATCGATAAACCAATAGTAGAGGCAAATTTAGTTAGGTAATATTTGTTATCACTCTAGGCTAAGTTAGGGTTGAGATCCAAAGAGGTAGAACCTGAGTCTAAGGAAGATTGATAAAGGTAGAGTTTTTGTTGATGTGTTATTTTTAATTTAGAAGATAATGTGTTGTTCTAAAATCTTATGGTTAAAAAACTCTATATATTAGGTTTTAAACTCTAAGCGTGCTTTTCATATATGTTGCATGTGAGATTTTTTTCTAGACCTATGAGCCTATGAAAAGTGGTTTTCGCAGATGGAAATGTTTAAAGGCTAATGGTTCTATTTTTGTTATTGTGGAGCTCAAGTCCAATTGCATGATGGGTGGCTATAAATATAGTGAGATTTATTAGTATAAGGTATCCCTTGAAGTATGGAGGCGATGATAGAAGTTTGATCTATAAAATTGTTCCCATTACAAAGATAATGATTTGTGGTGGTGTGTTGGGAATGTCAACCCTTAGGGTAAAAGGTAAAATATCCCAAATTTTATCGAGCTATTTTAGGAAAGTGTTAATTAATTAGTGAAAATATGGGTAATTTTGAATCTAAATTAGTAATTAAATTAATATAATTTAACTAAATAGTCATAGTGAACTATATAGTATAGATAACAACTTAATATAATTGAATTAGTAATTAATTTCACATGAAATTAGATATTAAACCACATTTGTTACCAAATTATTTTTTATCAACTTACATCCAAGCATCTTTATCTATTCCTACTTTTATAATAATTTTCATATAATAATTATCCATAATGCTACATCAAATTCTTCTATAAACCTATCTTGATATCCAATTGATCCCATCCACATAGTTTTTCACTTTGCAAAAATAAATAAATAAATAAATTCCTCCCCTAACCCTACATTTTTAAACACATCTAAAATAACAGAAATTACACACTCTCACTTTGACTTTGAACTACAAAAAAACAAAACTTATTCCTTTTTCAAACACCATCAGGTAACTTAATCTTACAACATTATCCCATTCTTTTACCCAATTTAGCTCTTATTTAATAATTTCTTTTGAAATATTATGTGCTAATTAAAGTGCAATTAGGGGTTAAGCATTTGAAGCTTCACCAAAATTTCAAGGTGTAGGGAAATTTACAAATTTTTGCTAATACAATTAAGTAATTTTAAATTAATTAACAAATTGTGTGTTGATTGTGATGCTGTTAAATAAAATCATGTAATATGTTAAGTAAGGATATCAACCTTAGATATAAAATTCGATTTAAATTTTATTGGGAACCTTGGACATTAAAAGTGATTTAATTCATTAAAGATCTTACCTAAATCCTCTCAAATAAGATTCAATTTGGCTTGACTATTAAATTAAATCTAACAAAATGAAACCATAACCACTCGAGGTTCTCTTAGTTTTCTAGCCAATATCTTCACTTAGAAAGTAAAACTACCATACCTTAGGCTTAGGATTTATTTTCAATTTGAAAAGGGTTAATGTTGCATTTGATACTTAAACTTTATTCAAATATACAATTAATTACCTAAATTTTAAAATATTCAATTTAATACTTAGTCAAAATTTTAGTATTCATTAATAGTACCTCTCTAACGCTGTTAACTAATTTTACATTCGCAAAAATTTCAAGTACTAAACCCGATATCAACTCCTCTTTTTTTGTCATTATAATATAGAAAGAAGACTTAAATCTAGTAATACCTCTCACTTAAGGGATAAGCATATATTCTTAAGCTATAAGGTCATTGTAGATATTAAATTATTTTAAATTCCCTTTTGAGCCTAAATCAAATTCATAAGGAGACGAATCTTGAATATGACGCTAAGTAAACTGTGGGTTGGTACTGCAACTTGGTTTGCACCACATCATTTTTGGTAAATTACAAAAAATGTGACACATGTTTTGGGTCAGCGGCAAGCTAGAGTTAATTTTTTTTTTTACAAAGAGGTGATTTTGTTTTATCAAAATTTGTTAATATTATTTAATTTTATTAGAAGAACATATAACACAACACCATTTGTCAAATAAAATTATTTTAATAATAAATATTAAATAAGTGGAATAAATAAATAAATATTAAATAAAATATTAAAAATTATTTAAAAACATTCAAAGATTAAAAAAAATTAAAAAGAAAGATCAACACCTACTAGTTGTTTTCCTATCACTCTCAATATCATTGGGAATCCATAGCAATAGCCTGCACAAAATCGTCCCCGTCCCTGGTGATATTCATGAGTACCATCAAGAAATTTGGACGGCGGCAACATTGCCTTACAAGGTCATGCAGAAGTATCTATGTTGTACGTCTGTTTTTCATCTATATTTTTATTTATATTAAAATAATAAGTATAAATATAGCTAATTTATATTTAAATTTTATTTATATTTAATCATTTGATCTTTTAACGAGAACAACCAACTTTTTTTTGTTTGTGTCTATTTCTTAATAAATAATTTATTTAAAAAAAATATCTGTATCTACTAGAAAAAGTTAGCCAAACAATAATTCAAATGGTGTTTATGTTTGCAATATATGGTTTATTTTTCATTTGTACATGTATCTTTATTTATATTGAAACGATATGTATAAATATATCGGATTTGCATCTATATTTTATCTATATTTGATCTATTTGATCTTTTCGTGAGAACTATCAATTTTTTTTATCTATATCTATTTCTTGATATATAATTTGTTATAAAAAAAGATTGAATAAAATGTTTATATCTACCAAGAAAAGCAAGCCAATTGGACCCTAAGCTGTAACCTTTCAAACTTTGTGAGTATGAAAAAAATAAAAAAAAAGGAAAAAACTCTTACCGGCTATCCTTAGCTTTATGGGTATAGCTTCTGTTTGCTTTTCCCCTACTCCATCATTGAAAAAAGACGAGAACAAACCTCGTCATCTAATGCCATAACTAAGGGCCGTATTCGAACAAAGAGTAACGATAATGGAATCAATGCAACTGCTATGAAGAAGAAGTAAAATCAAACGCTCCAGACCTCAGATGATCTTGTTTCTTCCAAGTACAACTTTGTATTTCGTAATTTTTTTTTCATTTTTTAAAATAAAAAATAGTTTTTTGGCCTCTTGAAGATATTCTAGATTTGGTAATCTTTTTTTCTATTTTTCAGTTAGTTTTCCCCCCTTTTCTATTTTAATTTTGCTGTATGTTTTTAAATAATCTGCAATATTTTATTTTATTTAATATATTAGGCTAATGGGGTTGTGCCGTTGTGATACATATCCTTGTAATAACATTAAACAATATTAATAGATTTTAATAAAAATCAAGTTACCTCTTTATAAAAAAAATCAACTTAGATTAGATCTTTGTCAATGACAAAAACATAAATCACCT
This sequence comes from Combretum micranthum, assembly GCA_024138025.1. Classification (NCBI taxonomy): domain Eukaryota; kingdom Viridiplantae; phylum Streptophyta; class Magnoliopsida; order Myrtales; family Combretaceae; genus Combretum; species Combretum micranthum. The sequence goes on from JAMXBD010000592.1 coordinate 770,937, forward strand.
TTTTGTAATTTATCCTCTCATTTTTCTTTTATATATTTTTGAAATTTTATAGTAGAGTTGCTTGAGCTGTGTTTCATTTATATGATTGACGAATATATCTTTATATATTTATAACAAAGACTTCTTAAACATTTGCAATTTTACCTTAACAACAAAATATATAAAAAATATCAAATATCAATTGAACTTTTGATTATGAAATTTATTTATCCAACATCAGTTAATTTTTGAAAAATTTAATAAATAAAAACTCATTGAATATAAAATTAAGAAAATGCAAGATTTATATATAAATTCAAGTAAACATTTGATTGGATTTGATATTTTCAAACCTAAGGTGTAAAACAAAAAGAACACAAAAAATTTAGGTAAATGATTTTTATATTTCTCAAGAATAATGCAAAACACCTTAATTGTTGAAGTCTTAGCCTAATCAAATCTGGCTAAGTGATCTAGGTTTGATCCCTTCAAACATATATTTAGACATCTCGAAGGGTCGAGATTGAACCAGACCATGTTGAGTCTACATAAGGACCTGCGGATCGAACGACCAACTGGATCCTATTAAAAAAAAGTAATAATAAAACAATTTATTATTAACAAATAAGTAATAAAAATAAATATATTAATTATCATCAAAATAAGAAATAAAAATAAATGTACAATGCAAAATAGTAAGGAAATTAAAATAAGTAGATAATATTTAATGTATTGTTAACAACAACACATGTGATAAATATAATTAAAAATTATATCTTATGCTTTATATAGAATTCCGCTAGGAGAAGAATCTCACATATAAACTGTGAGTGACTTTGTTTTTATTTTTATTTTTTTTGTAAATTCACTTTTTTTAGAGTGTAACTTTAGTCGACATTGCATATGTTTCAACTCAATAAAGATGTGCTTGTATATAAATAATTGCACATCCTAAATAGTATTAAATAATATAAACTAAAAATTAATATATTCTTACACTCATTTTATATGTTTAAAGTTCAGAATTTTATTTTAATAATAATTTATTTATAAAAAAAAAACAAGAGGATGGGGTGGCACCATTCCCACCGACCTCGGAATCTGGTAGGGAGTCACAGGTTGTACTTGCCCTACTGCATACATGGGATAGTTACGGTTGTATGAAATGGAGATTCAGATCCAGTCTGTGGATATATCTATGCGTATGCTTGCTGAAGGAAAAAAAAAAAGAAAAAAGGAAAATAAAGGTAATAATTAAAAAAAAAAAAGTAAAATATTCTCAACGCCATAAATGTGACTAGAGGGTTCACATCAACATTGTAAGACCATAGAGCCAGATCCAGTTCGTTACAAAATCCAAGAAAACGGGAGACCCGGTCGGTTTTAGAGGCACAGCATGTTCAAACCGCGGCTTTATAGACTTAGGCAAACATTTACATATTGCAGGCAGTTGAAGTCTGACATTGGGTAATCTATACAAGTGAGAATGGATCTGGTCAAACTTAATCCGTATCGCCATAGTCAAACACCTCTCCATTTTTAAATTCTAGTCCAAATTCTCAAACCTTGAACTCGTGACTTCTTCCTTCCATCTCATCATTTTATATATAAACACAACACCCAATTTCAATCTCATTCTCAATTCTCAAAACCAACACTCTCAAATTTCAAAACCCCTTAAAAGAAATTTTCACACATAAATTAACGCGCTTTAACTTCTTATTGCTCAAAATCAGTAAAATCACAAAAAACCTTTCAATAATGGCTACATCGTCTCTACGATTCATATGTTCTTCTTCTTCTCCTCCAGTTTGTTTCCTTCTAGGACTTGTTCTTCTAGGAAGAACAATAATATCAAGGCGTCCATTCAATTCTCAAAGCTTCCGAAAATCAATGTGCCTGACCCAAGTGTTGATATCACACGTAAACTAGTCGAAGAATTAAACGCTAGGAATTCTAACATAAACATTGCTGTTCCATCACTCCATGTAGATAGTACTAGCTCAATACCACACGACTTGGCAGTGAGCTCTTCTCCGGCCACCGCAAGGGCCGAGCTATATGCTATCCTAGAGGCGGTAAAGGATAGGATCGAGATGCATTCAAATATAGGCAAGCAAAGAGAGAATTGGAAACACTCTCCTTCTTAATTCCATCAACATGATGACTTTGACCGCGACGACTATGGCGGGGATCGCCGCTACTAGTGGTGGAGGAACACCTCTGAAAGTATCTTCTGCTCTATTATTCTCTGCCGCCACGGGGATGCTTCTAATCATGAACAAGATTCAGCCCTCTCAGTTAGCTGAAGAGCAGCGCAATGCAGTAAGATTGTTTAAACAGCTTGAGAATGAGATCGAAACGATGATTTCTCTTCAGGTTGTAAAGAAGAAAGATGTTAAGGACATGATGGAGAAGGCTTTGGCACTTGATAGGGCATATCCGCTACCATTGCTCGGGGCGATGCTCGAGAAGTTTCCCAAGAGTTTCGAGCCCGCTGTGTGGTGGCCTTCAAGTAAGAACAAACGTCAAAGATCATCATCGTTGTCACCTAAGTACTAAACAGAGCAATGGGGCAGGAAAGAAATGGATGGAATGAGGAATTGGAAGTTGAAATGAGAGCTATAGTTGATGTTTTGAAGAAAAAAGATGAAGAAGACTACATGAGACTCGGTAACATTGCATTGAAGGCCAACAAGATTTTGGCCATCTCGGGTCCTTTGCTTACAGGTATTGCAGCTTGTGGAGCCACTCTTGCAGGGTCAAGTGGCGGATCTGGTGCGGCTGCAATGGTGGCTGTTACGGCCGGTGCACTAGCAGCCGCAATTAATACACTTGAGCATGGTGGACAAGTTGGTATGGTGATTGAAATGTACAGGAATTGCGCAGGATGTTTTAAGGAACTTGAAGAATCAATTGAATCCATATTAGAAGAAAGTAATTATGATAGAAGGGAAAATGGAGAGTTATTTGAGAGGAAGATTGCTCTCAAGTTGGGGAGGAGTTTGTCTCAACTTAGGGATTTAGCAAGGAAATCAGTTTATTCTTGTATAGAAGGGACTGAAGTAGATGAATTCGCAAACAAGCTTTTCTGAAAATATTTTTTGCTTGTTCTACAATATTTAGTACATATAACTTCATTAGTTAGTATACACTTTCTTTTGTTTTCCCCTTTTTTTTTGGCCGCAGTTAATGTGTACTTTCTAACAAACATTTTTTTGTATAGAAAACATATGAATGTACACGACATAGAATTTTTAATACATTAAAATGGTTCATGTGAATTCCCTTTTACACCATACTGTTGTGAAAGTGATTCTCTTCTTATTATTTCCATGTTATGGTAATAACAGCTAGTTTGAAAAAGTCTACTTTAAGATGTAAGTATGTGAAAAACTTACCCCTTCATCACTAAATCTTGCACCACCATTAAGATTTAAGACTTAGAACCAACACTAAAGCATCCATATTACTATATCACCATAATTACCATTGATGTGCCATCATCACTAAACGATCACTACCATAAACCATTACCATTAACTAGTACTATAGTGTTAATGATAGTTGTGCTATGTTGGTTGATAGGAAAACAAGATATGATGATATTAGAGGTTGTATTAGAATAGTGTTGGTATTGGTGCTAAAGTTATATTAGGATTGGTAATAATGGCAAAAGCGATGATGGAATAGGTGGAATGATGTGACGGTGACATGATGATGTGACTTGAGAGTAAGTAGTAAAGTTGGTAACGATGATAATGGTGGTAATAGCAGATAGTAGTTGTATTAAAGGTGCATAGATGTTGATGGTAGTATTAATGTAGTAACTATGATAGTTGTCACATTCCAAAACCAAGATGTGATAGCCCCATGTACCCTCCTACCAAAATAGAAGCATGCAAGGCTTGAAACTAACAACTAAATCCACTTCCAATGGGGATTAACTACTATAGTTTTAATACAGATCAAATAAAACTTGACCTTAACTCCTATAGGGTTTTTGAACCTACCTCTATAATAACCTAAGATTTTGCATGGAAATATCGTATTTTTGAAATATAAATCCCAAAATATGTTGTAAAAAAGATGTTCATATTTAATTATGTGTCAAAAAGGGTGCACGCCTTTTTTTTTTTTTTATAATTAGAGGGTATAGTTGCCACCCATGCCATCTTTATACTTGCAAAAATGTGCATTATGTTTGAGTGTAAAAACTATTTATAAGATTTGTAGTGTAAAAATGTGCATTTGTTTATGGGTGTACATATGTGCATGTCTAAAGAGCCATTACCCCGCCATCATGAATTCATGTCTTTCCATATTTCGTTGCTGCTTCATGCATTCTGTAGTGAAGCATAACATTTTCCTATTTTGCCACTAAATCTATATTGGAAACATTTGTGGTGGCTTCTAGTGATGTAGAAGGTAGTGGCACCTCTCTCAATTGAATGAACACATCTATAATCAAATAAAGAGTAAAATGAGAACTAAAATAAAAGAAAGCACATATATAAATAATTAGTAGTTTGAAAGCAATAGACAAGGACAAATAAAAAGTCATCATTACATAATTAGTTGTTCTCTTTCCTTATTTAAGAGAATAAAATAGAAAAGATCCTAAACAGGAAATATAAAGCAGTGTCGAGGACAAAAAACATGACTAACACAACATAAGGTGAGTTGTGAACCTATTGAAGCAGCAAAAATGAAAAACCAGTTGAATTGCGCATAGATACTAGAAAGTGATATTTAATTACTTATTGATTCTACGAATACCTAGATAATTGGCATTTAAATTTGAAAATAATGAATAATTCAAAAATTTGAGGAAATAAAGGGCAAGATAGCTCAAATTTTGTAATTTTGATGATAACTATTATTCCTTTGCCTTAAGGCTTACATTTATAAGTAGACTAGAAAGCTACCAAAAATAGAATTGAAAAAACTTTAAAACTTAAGCACATAAAGTGTATATAAATAATAATAATAATAAAATGTCATAGATGGCATATAAAATTGAAGTGCCTATAAGAAGTTATAGCAAATTTTAAACTTGCTCAAAATATAAAAATTGCCCATTTTAGAGCCTAAATGAAGGAAATTGCCTTAAAATTGATGTAACTCATCACTTCTTGTTGTTGTCCTTTTTTCTTCAAGTTATAGAATTACCATTGACTAGTCTTTACCCCACATCCTCAGGTACATGTTAGCCATTGCTTCTACCTCATCACCAATTGCCATGATCATTATCGTTCATACCAAGTATCTTGAGCTTTTGGCATAAGAAGCATATGTTGGTCATAAAAGTGATCGTCATAGAGAAGAGGTAGAGGATGAGGGTGGTAGTCATGCTCACACCCTCTTTACAACGAAAAGAGAGTGGAACTACCATCCACACCTTCTAATTTAGAGAGAGAGAGAGAGAGAGAGAGAGAGAGGGGGGGGGGGGGGGGGGGGGGGGGGGAGGGAGGGGGCGGGGTAGGTGGGGTGGAGGCTCCTCTCTTGGTCATGTTTTTGACATGTAAAACACGTGGGATTTATTTTCTCAAAACATGGTATTTCCATACAAAACACTAACAACCTACAAACAACATTTGCAGCCTTCCCCCCTTCTTAGCACCCCCCTCCCCCTATTCTTAGAGCAACAATATAATATGTATGTATGTATGTATGTATGTTATAAAGATATCTATGTAAAATCAAATATCATAAAACTTCTTTGGATTTACAAGAAATATTATAATGAGATAGAGATAATAAGTGAAAGTAAATATTTCACGGTAAAATAACTAGTCAACCCTCTAGGAACTCATGTGTTGAATCAAGTTTCCTATAGGGTTTTAAATTATATTTATATCTAACTCTAAATCCTATAGGGTTTCAAGGGTGTCTAATGTAGTGGAAACCTAGTGGAAAAGGGATAAATATTGAAATCTATCCAATCATGAATGATTGCTAGATGATAGTCTTCTATTTGCTTATTGATTTAAGGGAATGCCATACAAATAAGAATCAAAATTTGAAAATCCAATAAGAATGTGAATTTTGGAGGAAAAAGAAAGGAACATAAGCATAACTCTAAATATTATTGTGAAATGGCAAAAACTGAAAATCTAGTCCTAAGGCATATAATTTATAGTGAAACCTTAAAATTTGCCCAAAAAAAAAAAAAATCTGACATAAACTAAATAAAAAACAAGAAAAATACCACAAATGGTACTAAAATCCAAAATTCTTACTAAAAATTATAACAATTTGAAATATTTTCAAAAATAGTAAAAATGCACTTTTTGTAGGCCTAAACAATGGAATTTGGCACCAAAAAAAAAAAAAAAAAAAAAAAAAAGCAAAAATCCAACTTAGCCCATTTTCCATTGAACCAAGTCCTGAAAATATAAAAATTCAAACTTCCAAAAATCTCTAAAATTACTATACCATCACTAATAAACTTTTTTTCCCCATTTTTGTATAAGATCCTTTGCAATTTCTTCAATTGCATCAACATCCCATTGTATGGAAAATCTTCAGCATAAATACAATTTGAAATTGTTAGTAGCATCATAACCTAATGCCATTACTATTGGCTTCCCAAGTGGAATGAGTTGGGTTTAAATCATTTCCTCCTTTGTTGTAACGTAAAAAAAAAAAATTAAATATATTTTAATTCTAAATTATATATGCTCCAATTTTATTTTTTCCTAATTATACTAATTCCCGCTCACAATGTTATTAAGCAACGCCTAAAAAAATAATAAGTAATTAGTAGATAAGGCTGTGTATAAACCACTACACACACATATTGTGCTCCACTATACGTAACTTATTGTAGCTAATGCAATGTAAATCAAACAACTCATAATATAAGATTATCATAATCATAATAAGAGTCAATTGGATTTAGGCCAAGAAAATAACCTTTTTAAATCACGAACCCATTCACATCTAAACAGAAATCGGTTACGCTAACTTGAGAAATCAAAATATTTGGTAATCTCAAATGTTTATGCCTCACCTGGGATCAAAATTTCCACGACCTTTATTAGTTATACCAAACCCAGTGGATAAAATGATCTCAAGGCTTCTTTTAGTTAAAAAAAGTTTCAAAGACCTCTCAGCTATGCTACATCTAATGGAACAAAAGTTTCCAAAATCTCTTGACTATGCTATGCCTAGCAGAACAAATGTTTCGAAGTCCTCTTAACTATGTCAACTGAACAAAAATTTCCAAGACCACACAACAGAAACAAAAACAAATGCTAAAATAAGAAATAGTGGGGTTTCTAGAAAATATTCAAAAAATAGAAAAAAGTTGTCTATATCGCTTTTTGCAAATAATCTTTTCACACACACACACACATATATATATATATATATATATAACATCATTTAATTTATACATGATTTATTTCAATAATACTAAGCTATCACACAAGCAACAAATAATAATAGTCTCGTACTCATCGTCTACACAAAACTTCAAAATCCAAATCCTATATCATGAAATGATTTAATCATGTATCATGAACAATTTGTTAAAAATTGTATCTCTTGAACTCTATTTCCTTCCATTAAATTTCGATATTTAATTTCATCTTTCGAATTTTTGAAAATGACTAAATTTGCACGCACCAACGAGTTAATTCCCAATCAAATTCTTCACCATCAAAATAAATATGCAACCAACAAGCACTTCAACCTGGGGTAGTTTTCCCATATAGGTTGACTTGTGGTGGTTCTTCTCCAAGTTTTCGATCAAGATCCAATCTTTGTAATCTTTACATCTGATCAAAATGTTATCATAGATTTCCCTAAATTCTAAAATATTTACTCATTATTATCTTAAAATCGATATCAAGTTTAAAGAAGGTCCATTTAGACCCAAGATAGCGATGTGATAGTTGAAATACATCCTTTTTAAAGATCTTGGGATCTAAATGCAAAATTCATGGATAAAATGGCTAAATGTATATGAAGTGAACAAAAGGAGTGTATGTACAATTTACACTCATAATCCTATATGATTACAAAAAATTATATGGAAAGTGAGTTCCATGGGTTGTGATATTTATCTTTAAATTAATTTTACAACAATTAGCTATTTCATTTTCAATTTTATTTTTTTTACAAAGACTATCTAATAAATTAAAAGTAAAGCTAATTTTATAAATTAAGAAGGTGGGACACAAAATAGCTTCTCCACATTATAATATATATCTTATAAATTTCACTTTATATACATTTTCACGCTTTGTCACTTAAATATAATAGTGTCTAGTTTTTTATATTTTCATATGCAAATGTATAATTGCTACTTATATTTATATATTTTTTCCCGTGTGTTCAATCACTACCTTTTTTAACAAGAAAAAAAAAAAAGAAAAGAAAAAATACTGCTTAGTTTTGTTGTTTATTAGCTGTTGATTAGTCATAGATAATTAATTCAATAAAATAATATTATCAAAGTGTCTAATTAAGTAAATATAATAAAGATATATATAACTAAAAAATGAAAGAAAAATTCCACTCTTGATTAGCCAGTTGAAATTGTTCTATTCTAAGGGACTAGCCAAACAGTTGGAAGTCTACATCTCGGAAATTTTACGGTAAGAGTAATGAGGATAGACATTGTCATACCTTGAAACTGACAACCTTAGCCCTAGTCAAAACTCAGAAAACCTTTATTATATACCTGGTCCAAAATCTCAACGCCCGCGGGCGCGTACAATCACATGACATAGACTTTTTCTTCTGTCCCATCCCCTCTATAAATATAAATACATAGAGCAATCTGTCTCATCTCATTTTTCTCCTAAAACCATAAAACCAAAAAACGAAAAAAACCCTTTTTAGACATCTTTCATTACATAAATCATAAAGCAATAGCATCTTCTTGTTTGCGACACAGAAACTTCACCAATGGCTACATCGTCCTTGCAATTCTCTTGTTGTCCTTCTACTTTGTTGTCTTCTTCATCGACAAGAACAACTGCTTCTTCTTCTTCTTCTAGGAAGAGCAATATCAGGGCGGCGATCCAATTCTCCAAGCTCCCAAAACAGCGTATATCAGACCCAACTGTGGAAATCACACGAAAACTGGTAGAAGAGCTTAACACCAGGAATTCTATTAACATATGGGATAAGAGGCCTAGTACTAGTAGTTCATCAGTACCCGACTTCGGTACAACGAGTACTTCTCCGGCCGCAACCATGACTGAGCTATATGCCATGCTAGAGGCAATAAAGGATAGGATCGAGATGCATGCAAATATAGGCAAGCAAAGAGATAACTGGAACACTCTCCTCCTTAACTCCATCAACATGATGACTTTGACCGCTACAACTATGGTGGGGATTGCCGCTACTGGTGGTGGAGGAGCACTTCTAAAAGTATCTTCCGCTCTTTTATTCTCTGCAGCCACGGGTATGCTCCTTATCATGAACAAGATTCAGCCCTCTCAGTTAGCTGAGGAGCAGCGCAATGCAGTTAGGTTATTTAAACAGCTTGAGAATGAGATCGAAACGATGATTTCTCTTCAGGCTGTGAACAAGAAAGATGTTAAGGATATGATGGAGAAGGTTTTGGCGCTTGATAGAGCATATCCTCTTCCGCTGCTTGGGGTGATGCTCGAAAAGTTTCCTAGGAGTTTCGAGCCTGCCGTTTGGTGGCCTTCAACTACAAAGAAGAATAAACGACAAAGATCATCATTGTCTCCTAAGATGTTAAATGGAGTGATGAAGCAGGAAAGAAATGGATGGAGTGAGGAATTAGAAGGTGAAATGAGAGCTATAGTTGATGTTTTGAAGAGTAAAGATGAAGAAGACTACATGAGACTTGGTAACATAGCTTTGAAGGTCAATAAGATGTTGGCCATATCAGGTCCCATACTTACAGGTATTGCTGCTTGTGGAGCCCCTTTTGCAGGGTCAAGTGGTGGATCCGGGGCAGTAGCAACAGTGGCAATCACAGCCGGTGCCCTAGCAGCCGCCGTTAATTCCTTTGAGCATGGTGGACAAGTTGGCATGGTGATTGAAATGTACAGGAATTCTGCAGGATTTTTTAAGATACTTGAAGAATCAATTGAGTCTACATTGGAAAAAGAGATTATGACAAAAGGGAAAATGGACAATTGTTTGAGAGGAAGGTTGCTCTCAAGTTGGGGAGGAGTTTGTCCCAACTTAGAGGTCTAGCAAAAAAATCTGTTTATTCTTGTATAGAAGGGATGGAAGTAGATGAATTTGCAAGCAAGCTTTTCTAAAATATTTAAAGCTTATTTTGCGGTTTTTAGTGCATATAACTTGATTATTTAATTCTTTCTAACACGCAATTTTTGCACATAGACCCTATAATGTACACAACTACGGATTTTACATATAATCAAAATGGTCCAGGTGAATTTTCTTATTTACTCACTTGAAAGTGATTTGTCTTCTCATTATTATCATATTATTATGATAATCTCCAGTTTAAAATATCAACTCTTGGTTCGGGTGAATTTCTTATTTACTCATTTGAAAGTGATTTGTCTTCTTGTTATTATCATATTATTATGATAATCTCCAATTTAAAACATCAAGTCTTTAATATGTAAATGACTTGAAAATTTAACCCCACATTACTATACTAATGCCATCAGTAAGACCTAGTACCAACACTACTACATCCTTTATCACAAAACCATTGTGACAACCTTCCATTTACCATCACAAATAAGCCATCATCGCCACTCCTATCTTTACTATTGTCATCACCATTAAACCATTACCACCAACTAGTATTATAGTGATAATGATTGTCATATTGTAGTATTGGTGGTGGTTTTAACGTAAGAGTAGGACTGTAGTATTTGGTTATAAGAGTGGTAATTTGAGTGCTAGGTTGTACTAGTATTTAGGGTTGGGGTAAAGGTTAGGGGTTATTGATGTAGAGTAATAGGTCAACAATAGCTGGTGATAAATGCAACGATAATAGAATTTTGGTGGTAGTATTGAGGGGTCAATGGTGGTGGGTGGCATGTATGTGCAGTGATAGAGGAAAGGTTTCTAGTAATGATATTGATGGTGTAGTTGCAAGCAACTGTTGTATTTAAACTACAAAGGTGTCGGTGGTAGTGTTGACATGGTGATTATGATAGTGGTATGGTAATGGTGACGATGGTGGAGTAAGGATAGGGCTTGTGATGATGGTGATGCGATGTTAAGGTGGTCTTGTCCAACGTTATCAAACTTACGATGTTGCCAAAAATCACTAAAGGGTCTACAAAATTGAAATATGAAATCATAAGTCTCTATAGTCCATGCTTCCCCTCTTTTCCTTTCTCACAATTCTATGTCTCCTTGTTTCATTTCCCTTTTCTATTTTAATATATGAGACTTGTTTACTACATTGACAAATCTAATTGAATTCCTTTTTTGTTGATTAGCTTAGAAATAGACATTTAATCCAATCTTAATATTTTGCATCATCATTTTGATAAGATAATTGAGTAAACTTAACTAGTCTCAAATTCTTTTTTATACCTTATATATCCTTTTACCTTTATACTTTAGTTGGTAGCAATCACCTCACATCTTGTTATTAATACAAGTAGGGAGATGTTAAGTTAGAAACACATCTCTCTAAAAAACCTCCCATGCTATAGGTTCTTCCACAAATTATTGTTCCAACACCTATTAGTTGTGAGCCACATCCTCTAGAAGTAGTAAGATATATTCACCTTTTATTATCAGGTACATAATGTACCTAGAATGGGTTCTTCAAAAAATTTTTCAAATGGCTTTTTAATTTGCTAACTAGGGCAAAGTTGTCTCTGCATAACCTTACAACTAAAAACATCAATCCATGTTTGCATCATGCAACCACTTGCTTCAGTAGGTTTTATGGAGGTTGTCCCACATTTTGTTGCTCCTCACAAGTAACATCCCAAACCGTCATCCATGTGGTGTCCTTCCTATCTTTACAACATAAGTATACACTAATAGTTTCAAACTCTAATGATTACCTCATTTAGTAATAACTTTCAACATATACTGTAAGTTTCACCTTCTAACCTTCATATATTGTCAAATAAAAAACTCATCATCTTAGCTTAGCTACTCTATTTGATTTCACACACATTTCTAGTGGTTAGTTTTTATATCATGCCTTAGCTTTTTCCTCCAAAACATACTTCAATCATTTAAATTATGCTTTGGATTTTGTTAGGGATAGATGTTGCTATTTTTATCATGATTGGTGACAGATTTAAATCCTTCTTTTTTATTTTAACAAAAAAAAATATAACTATTGCCTCTCAAAATATGGAAATTTAAGATTTCTTAAATATCAATTCATAAAAAAAAGCTCCACCCAAGTTTATTAGAGATTCTCCATGTAAGTCACATATATTGCTTTTTAATTTCACTTAACCTGCTTCTTTGTAAGCATTGTATTGATTAAACTATTTTTTCCCTTTCCATATTACACATAGAGAATAAAAAGAGAATATTGTAAAAGAGTGCTTATTTCATAGAAGAAAAGAGAAATAGAAAAGAAAAAGATGGGCAAGTCTCGGAAACATCATACAATTGGATATAGATAAAGATCTTCATCACGTCATTTGATATATCAATTTAACAAAAAAAAAAAATTCACTCAAGTAGGTCACCATCTATTTCTTTTTAATTTCATTTAACCTCCTTTTCTTTTTAAGTGTGGTATTGATTAATCTATTCTTTTCCTTTTCTATATAATACATAACGTATAAAAAAAAGGAACACTTTATTGTAAATGAGATACAAATAGACATTAATATATAGGAAGCATATGTCAATAGAAGATAAAAATGCGCAAGTCCTAAATTTAACAAACCACTAGATCCAATTCAAGACCTCCATTACTTTAGACAAATATCGATTCAGAGATTGGCTTTTGGCTGTAATTCATCAATTCTGCTCCCATAAATACTAAGTTGTTTCTTATCTTTATTCTTTTGTTTATATTATAATTAGAGTTATATAAGTAGAGTAGGTTATGAAAGCTAACCCATTTAACCTCACTGAAAAAAAGACAGGAAGGGGGTGGAACTAACCCATTTAAGCTTTTACAACTCACCTTGCTTCACTTGTAAGTTGCTCTACAAATGTAATGTTTGAAAAGAAGAAAAATTAAAAGAAAGTTATAATACTCATAGCTTATCCTCCTTAAGGAAAAACTACAAATAAAAGTTATGATAGGAGAGAGCTTACTAATGGATTGGCCCTTAGTTTTTATAGTATTATAATGGCTTTGGACCATCTCATTTATTGTTAGAAAGGTTTATTGGTTTATAACTTATGTGCTCAAGGCATAAGAGTAAGCAGTTAAATTCATCATATATAATTTTATTTTCCAAGAAAATTTACTACTGTTTAAACTTTAAATCAAATGGATTGTTTTTTATGTGTTCGCTATGTATTTTCCTGTTACTGCAAGGTGAAAAAAAAATTGATTTGTGCCCTTTTCATATTTGTAAAAGAGATATCAATAAAGGTTAACATAATAGAAGCTTATGTTGATAGAAGGAAAAAAAAATGCGTAACTCCCAAATTTTGTGATCCACTAGATCTAAACTAAGACCTCTAGAACTTTGTACAAATATTGATTCGGAGACCTTCTTTTAGTTGTAAGTCATTGATTCTACTCCTATCTAAAGTGATATTAAGGTGCTTCAATTGCATATGCTTTGTTTAACCACATTTTGAACATGTTTTAAGCTAACAAAATGTTGAGTGCTTATGTAAAGCTGATGATAAGAATTGAAAATAACAAAAGAAAAGCTGATGTTGTTTATAGAGTGGAAATAGGAAATTGAAAAAGGAAATTTAGTGTCTAGCTAAAAGTAATTAGTAATAATAGAAGGTTGAGCACCAAGTGCAGTATCTACTTTTCTTATCCTTAATCTTTTGCTTATATTATACCTAGAGTTATGTAAATAGATTAGTTATGTATACCAACCCATTTATGGGGGTAAGGGATGGGGGGTTGTATTAATCCATTCAAAATTCAGGCTTTCTTGCCTTGCTTAACTTATGAGTTGGTTTGCAAATGAAATGTTTAAAAATGAAAAAAAAAAAATTAAAACAAGTTATAATGTTCATAACTTGTCTTCCACAAAAAAAAAAAAAAAACCTACAAACTAAAAGACTTAGAACGGGTTAGAGTTTACTGATGAAGTAGTTTTTATAGTATTATAATGATGTTAAATAATCCCATATATGGTTCAAATAATGGTTTATTGGTTTATAACTTATGTGCTTCGAGGATAGGTGTAACTAGTGAAATTCATCATATAAATTTTTCCCTAGAAAACTCATTATTGTTTAAACTTCAAATCAAATGGGTTGTTTTTTATGTCCTCACTGTGCATTCTCCTATTGCAGTAACGCAAAAAAAAAAAAAAAAAAGGGTTAATGACGAAAATGATATATGAACTTTTGCAAAAAAAGTAATTAGGTATCTAGTGGCTTTAAATAATTTGGTACTTAAACAAATTTTTCATTGACTTTTTTCATACTTGAAGTTTGGTTTTGACAATTTTTGTATCTGAACAAAGTTTTTATTGACTGTTTTCATACTTAAAGCAGTGAAACAAGATATAAAAAAGTCTTTGAAAAGTTTGTTTAAGTATCAAAATTGTAAAAACTAAACTTCATGTATGGAAAAAGTCAATAAAAACTTTGTTCGAGTACCAAATTATTCAAAACCAAACTTCAAGTACCTAATTATTATTTTTTGTGAAATTGCATATATTTTTGTCATTATCCGAATAAATATTGATTAGTGCCCTTTTCATATTGTTAAAAATGATACCAGTAGAGGTTAACATAATAGAAAAAAATTATTGATAAGTGTCAAAAGACTCATATTCTTAATTTGTGCTTATTTGGACATATTTGTTATGCATTTTCTTGTGATTTGTTGAAGAAAATGATACTTATTTTGTGAAACATTCATTTCAGGGTTTAAAGAGCTAATTGAAGAATTTATGATGATTCAAGGGAAATCAAGGCAAATTAAACAATTTTGGATCAGCTTTTGCATAAAAAGGAAAGCTTTATTTTTAGCATTGCCGGTTAGCATGGCCATGCTGAATGGCAAGGAAGAACACAACAAGCAATAAAGGCAAAATTTAAAGATTTTGTTTTTAGTCCCACTTGGAGCACGACCATGCAGTACGCCGTACTGACCTACATCTCTCAAAAAACTACAAATAGCGTCTTTTTTTCATACTTGAGAAGTTTTAGATCATATTTCTAAGCCTTAGGAGAAATTATGAAGAAAAACACGAATAACTTTAAGTAGAATTTGCTTAAGAATCAATTGTAGATCACAAGACATCTGCAAGGGTTTTATCTCTACATCATGATTTCTTTTATTTCTTTTAAATCTATTGTTCTTATTATAAATCTTATGGAGGCATAGATTCTTTATACCCTGCATCTTGTGGAACCTTAAACCATGTGAATTGAATTGTTTTTTTATTAATAAAAAGTTCATGTCTTTGTATCTATTTGTGTGATTCCATTGTCTTGTGATTCATTTATGCACAAATTAATTGTATGCATGATTCTTATTAGATAGGAAGAGGTTTTATCTAATAAGATAGATCGTCATGAATAGAGAAATTGCTAATTTCACTTAGAGATAGGGACATTCTGATTTTCTACTATAAGGGTTTAATTCTTGTTAAATGGATCATGTACTTTCATGCAATCATATGTGATGATTAGTGTGGCAGAGGTCTCTATTATCTCATGTAGGGTTAGGAATTAATTAACATGAGGGAGTAATTCATTCACTTAATGAGATCTTGCAGTGCAAAGCATGAATAATTCATTAATCAATCCATTATCATAAAAATTTTAAGTTTTAGAGTAGATCAAGGTAAGGGGTATGTCTTATGATTGAATTCATATTTTGAAAGCATACTCCATTGATCTTAGGTTTGTTAGATTAGTTTTTTTTTTTTTTATTAAAGTAGATTCGTAGATTTCTCTTCAAGAATTAGGATAAATAGTAGAGAAATGATAATACTACTACTTGTTTTCAAGATCCTTGAGGACGATACCTTAAAATCTATGCTACATTAGAGTTACACTTGCCTAGCTTGGATCATAGATTTCATTGTATTTATAAAATTAAAATTTGATGCGATCGGTAAGTGCACATCAAGTTTCTTAGTGTTGTTGTCAGAGATTTAGCAAAGCACTATTAGGAAAAACCTTAGTATCTACTACTTTACTCATTTTTATATTTGCTCTTCTCTTGTTTTTAAATAGTTTTAATTTATGATTTTCTATTCCGTAGGTGCATGATAAGGAGTCTTCCTTCAAATGTTCTTGATCTAGATCCTAAGATTAAGTGGATGACTTGTATGATTTGAAAGAACACAGTTACTAATTCTTCTAAGCAATCAACAACTAAAGGAGAACCATTTGGGTAAGAAGCCAAGATAGAAGCGAAAACATAATATTTGAGGAATTTTTAGATAGTAGATCATAATCACATAAGCATAGTGAAGAGGAAACAAAAGTCATGGCTGAAGAACATTATAAAACCAATTTAGAATATGTAAGGCCTACCTTGATGGAACTAGTCTAACCATTGTAAAGCCTCCTATTGGGGCTATCAACGTTGAAATTAAAGGTGCTTTCATTCAACTCTTACAACAATATTGTCAATGTGATAGACTATTGGATGAGGATCTACATGCATATATTCAATATTCTTGCAAATTTGTAAATTTTTCAAGAATAATGGAGTTATTGATGATATGGCGTGCCTATGACTATTCCCTTTTTCATTGAGAGAGAAAGCTAAGAATTGGTTGACTTCCTTAAGAGCTAGAGCTATTACTACTTGGGAGGATATGGTCAAGCAATTCTTGGATAATTACTTTCCTCCATGCAAAATCGCTAAGCTAAGGAATGACATTTCTTCCTTTTCAAAATGATGCTGAAACTTTATATAATGCATGGCAAAGATGGAAAGAGTTGTTAATGAGATGTCCATATCATCAAGTACTACCATGGATGCAAGTTCAGACTTTTTATAATGGCCTCAACACAACCACTTGGCAATTAGTTGACGTCTTAGCAGGTGGTACATTGAATTCTAAGACCTGGAAGAGTCTTTAAAGCTTTTTGAAGACATGAGCAAGAACAATTATCAATGGGGAATAATCGAGACAAACAAAGAGCTGTAGGATTGTATGAGGTGGATCTCATGACCACCATTGTTGCTAAGATGGATGTTAGGTGAGCAAGTTGCTAGCATCAAGAATGCATCTAACTCTAATGATCCCATATGTAGGTTCATCTAAAGATCATGGTAGTTTCTTTGAGCATCAAGAACATGTGAACTACTTAAGCAATCAAAATAGAAAACAAAACAATCCTTATAGTAACACATACAATCCGGGTTAGCGGAATCATCTTAATTTCAGCTATGGCAATACAAACACTTAAAGAGCTAACTATCTAGCTCTAGGATTTCAGAGGCCACAATGACCCCTACCCTAACCCATGCCTTATCTCCCAGCTCTACCACAACTCGAAAAGAAATCAAATTTGGAAGATCATATGAGTCAATTCATTCAAAGCTCTAAAGATAGACATCGAAATCAAGAAGCTTCTATCCACAATCTTCAGAAGTAAATTGGCCAATCGGCTATGGTATTGTTTGAAAGGCAATTAGGCTCTCTTCTTAGTAACACAAAGCCTAATCCAAGGGAACAAACGAATGCCATAACCATGAGGAGTGGGAAGGAGCTACAATTTGAGCCTAAAAAGGGGATTAAAAAGGAAGAGGGTCAAGCTCCTGTGAAGAAGAAGGCTGAGTCTAAGAAGGAAGAACTTAAAAAGAGAGCATCTCCAGCTGTAAAAGAGTATATGCCATGGATTCGATATCCATCACTCCCTAATCAAACCAAGGACAAGGAACAATTTGGTAAATTTCTTAATCTTTTCAAATAATTGCTCATTAATAATCCTTTTGTTGAAGCACTTCTATAGATGCCAAAATATGTTAAGTTCCTTAGAGAGATTTTATTAAAAAAACGGAAGTTAGAGAATGTAGCTATAGCAAAAATTGGGGACAACTACTCATCATTTAGAAAAAGCTTCCTCCAAAGCTAAAGGATATAGGTAGTTTTACAATTCCTTGTGTGGTTAGTGAATTTACTATAGATAAAGCATTGGTTGACTTGAGGGTTAATATTAATTTGATGCCCTGTTCTTTCTTCAAGAAGTTGGGTCTCATGAACCTAAACCGTCTCGAATGAGTTTGCAAACTTGCTGATTGCTCTAAGAAAATCCTAAGGGGATTGTGGAAGATGTTTTGGTGAAGATTGAGAAATTTCATATGCCTTATGGATTTTGTGGTCTTAGACATAGATGATGACAAGGATGTTCCTTTGATTCTTGGTAAACCATTCCTTGCCACAACCAAAGCACTTATTAATGTAGAAGGAAGAAATTTAGTATTTTGAGGTAGATATGAGGAAATGGTTGTAAAGTAGTCAATAACAAGTTTTGAAGAGTTTAGATGTAGTTGATCATATAACGGATTACAATATTGACCCTCATTTAGGGAACATTGATGAAGCACATGATATAAATCAAAACTCGAACCTAAGTGTAAACACATCTTATAAGTCTTGCTTACCACATAAAGCAATAGTGAGTTTTGGTAAGAGAGTGTTGAAGAGCTTGAATGTGGGTGGTCAGTTAAAAGTGATAGTAACAATAGGTACTTAGGTGATGATGTTGAACCACCTGATATACACCCTCGTTGAAAACAAGTACAATAATATCTTACAACTCATTTTTCACAGAAGGAAAGGAAAGCTATAGATCTTGCAAGCTTGAAAACATTAGCCTAACTGAGGGCTATTACATGTATGCAATATGGAGAAAGAAAACCGATGGAAATTACCATGACCAATTAGAGTTTAGGTAGATAGCTCCAAGAACTTTCGGTTTGACCTTCTTTGATTTTAAAGAAATTTGAAGGATGTCGAGCCAACACTGTTAAAGAAGTGCTCTTCATGGAGACAACTAATGTCTAACTTTTGTAAGTTGAGTTTCCTTTATTTTTCTTAGTTTTTCACTATCCTAAGCCTATTTTTTTTGTCAAAATTGTATATGTTGGGATGTTGTTTCACAATTATGAGAAGATGAGAGTTAAAGAGTGTGGCAAACACAAATTGGTATGATTTAATCTTTAATTGAGAGTAGGCAAGATTCATCACTTTTTTAAGAATTTTGTACATTTACATGTTGGATTCATGATGGAAGTTGCACATTGGGGAATTTGAAACACAATAAATTATTTGAGCATAAAGAATTTCATTTTTAGCATCAAACATGTTATTTTCAACACTGGATTCAAGCATAACTGTGCTTGAGACAATGTTTACTAATGAAATTTAAGGATGCTAAAGCAAAATTTTGTGATATGGAGTCTACCTAACCCCAAGCATAGCCAGGTAAAAGAAGAGGCAGATGCTCTAGAGCATTCGGTCTGCAGCTTGCCCCCAATCCTACCTGAGTAGGTGCCTATGATGCCTTGCGAGCACCTAGCGCTTGCTTTTATCCTCATCCTGATCATTTTACATGCTAGTGCAGTAGGCCGGGTACCCCACTAAGCACTTTAAGGCCCCTTTTGATTGCTGCTTGGCCAAGCTGCATGCCCATGCAGTAGGCTAGGTAGAATTTTAAACAGACTTAGATGCATCTTCTACCCCCATCCTAGCCCCAGTCATGGCCAGGTAGTGGGGAAGGGGGTGACACTCGTTTTATCTTACATTCTCACTTGCTCTCATTCATTTTTTCCATCATAAACAAACACCCATATTCCTTTGCATATGCTTGATTTTAATGCTCTTTGATTTGTTATTATGAATTTGGTCTGTACTAATGAGGTCCCTACTTATGGGACGACTCTTATCTTTGTTGATATCATTTGGACCTAATTGTTAGACTTAAGATAGGTTAACTTCTTTCTAGCTTGCTTTTATACTTTTTTATACTTTGTTGTTTATGCAGGTTTGAAATTCTAACTTGATAGGTTCATAAGAGTTATAATGATGCTATTAAGCTATGCTATTAGTAAGGCCAATTCATAATGATATCTCTTTATAACCCAGGGAAGTTCTTAGTATCCTTTTCTTGCATTCTTTCCCTATCATTTTCCTTACTTCTGCTTGATTGGATAGGACAATGTCTTATATAAGTATGGGGAAGGGATATGCTAGAAAGACATAAACTTTTAGGGTCTTATTTGAGCTTAATATTGATATTCACTTGATAATCAAAATACTCCCATTTATTAGTTTGCAATTGAGCTTTAATGTTGATATGTTTTTGAAAGAATAGAATTTTGGAATTGTACTCATTTTATTTTTTTTTTTTCAGAAGTTAGCATTCAATAGATGAAGTATAGTGCTTTGTGTGCTTTACTTACTTATTTTGACCTTAGTTTACTTAGTTAAAGTTTTAGGATGAAATCTACGTAGGCAAATTTACTTTGAATCTAGAGTTGTGGAAGAGGTCAAACTCCCTAGTTTAATGTTGAATGACTGCGTTTATAAGCTTGTTGATTAGTATATTTGCTTTTCAAAAACTTTGAGAACTCTTCTAACCTCTTGTGAAAAAGGCATATAAAATCTATCACTTGGTGATTCTTCTTTAATAATCTCTTTTAAAAAATCAATTACTATCTGTGCTAAAATGATGATATAAAAAGCTTAGTCAATATGGGTAGGCTTTTGTCTCTTAGAAGAGCGAAGTCTGACCCTGTTGTTGACTATATAAACTTCTTATACTCAACTAATAAAAGAAAAAAAAAAGTTGAGCTAAAATGAGGCAGGCAAAAACCCGTCTAGAGGAAAAGGAAAAGATGGAGGCTAAAACCTCCCCTACTAAAGGCTTTGAAAAATTTGGAGAGATTTCAATAAAAGAGGAAAAAAATCTAGGGAAATGATGGATGCCATGTACTTTCTGTGAACCCCGGTATTCTTAATAGTCAAGTAAACTTTGGGGATCGAAAAGCAAAACCCTAATCCAGTCCAGTTTAAGCTTAATGAGAGAAGCTTAGAAATCCTAAATCCGGCTTTCCTTCGGTTTCATAACAAAAGAAGTTTTATAAAGCAAATGAATATGAATTATTATTTTAAAGTATATTTTAAACCTTAGAAAGTTCTAAATTCAGAAAAATTTCTATTTCGGGCCTTCCCAAGCTCAATTACGGAAAAACGTGCCCCGGGACTAGAAACTCAGAAAAATATTCTGGAATATTCATTAGAACCGAAATTTTATAAGGATTTCAAAAATATAAATTTTATAATTTTCCGGGCTATAAAAATTACAGTTATAGCCTTTTCTCGCATTTTTTCTACAACTGATAAAATAGATGCCTTGTCTGCTATTCGCAAGTACAATCTACACTACACACTACCCATACCCTATTCTTACATCCTTACAACTACTCATTATAATTTTCTTTTCCAAGAAATTTTGTTTCCTAATTAATTATTACTTAAATTACAAATTTTATCAAAATTCAAATTTCTCTCTCTCTCCCTCACACCATGGCCGACACACCCCCTCCCCAATTTCCCTCTTATTTGTTTTATTTTTACTTCTTTTATTCAATTAAAACCCTAATTCTTTAATATATAAGCTTACTCGTTTTTACTCTTTCAAAATTTGTAAAAGAAGCAAAACCCTCTCTACTCCTCCTCCTTCTTGCCGTGACCTACACACACA
This sequence comes from Combretum micranthum, assembly GCA_024138025.1. NCBI lineage: Eukaryota > Viridiplantae > Streptophyta > Magnoliopsida > Myrtales > Combretaceae > Combretum > Combretum micranthum. Next base: position 792,705 of record JAMXBD010000592.1, read on the forward strand.
CATACACACACTCACTCACAAGCTTATTTCCTCTTCTTTTCTACTTCAAATCTCCATTGGTATGATGATTCCAAACTTTTTTATTACCAAATCTTGTAATGGCAAGACTTTTCTTGTGTGTTTTCCACTTTAGATCCCAATGAGCATATGCTAGGGACAAGAAAACACTCATACAAGAATATCAAGCCATCAGAAGAAGTAGATCTTGTGTCTAAAAGAGTTTTGTTGAAATAATATTATGTTCATGCATGTAAAGTAGAGATCTTGCATGAAAGTTTATGTTCATGTCATTAAACTCCTGTTCATGCACTATAAGTGGTAGATCTAGTGTTTAAACACACATATTTTCATTGACATTTACGTTCATGTGGTTATTTTGAGCTTGCTTGTATTTATGATCATAAAAGTTTAGCCTTTCATATATATAAATGTGCTAGGTGATAGATCTTTATGTATATAAGACAAGGATCTTGAAAAGAAAAGATTTTGTTAGAAATGTCTAGTGGAAAATTCGGATGATTTTTTAAACCTATTTTAAAGACCCTTGAAACCACTTTAAAACTCATATTTTACATGAAAAATGAAAGGTATATGTAATAGGTATCTTTAAGGAATGATTTTTACAAGTTTAAATGAGTTTAGGCATGAGTAATGTGTAAAACAAGTAGTGGAATTAAGATGGAAAATTTTGAGTTAGTGATCAAGTTGTTAAATTCGTAATTTGAAGTGATGCCTACAAAAACACCTAGAGTTCAAGCTCAAATTGCAAATTTTATATGTTAAATGAATTCCTTAGACAATAGATATAGTAAAGCTTCAAATTTTGGTGCATTAAACAAGTTTTCTCATAGGAAATATGCAAGAAATGAAAATTTCCAAAATTCGGATTTTTGTGAAAAGCTTATTTGAAAATATACTTACAAAATGAAAAATGTGAATTTCTATGAAGAAATGAAGGTCTTAGATAGTATAGATAATAAGGACTCATTTTTATTTAGATAACAAGTAAATTCTAAGAATAAAATCCTAAAACACTAATGAAATGCAAAATTAGAAAAAAAAATGGATTTTTAAGAAATGTCTATTGTGGAGTCTTATAATAGTTAGGGATTCTTAAAAGTTCATTATCAAAAAATCATCAAGATCATGCATATATTGAACTCATTACATATCATTCATATTAGGAATTCATTCATATTCCATCTATACATGAATCATCAACTAGGAACTTTGGGATTAAGTGCAAAACAATTTTTCGGAGATGGAAACGTTACAGAACAGATCTGATCCCTCTGTTCCGTGACCTTAATGTTTTCAAAACTTGAAAATAATATTAGAAATAGATATATCTTTCGAATTAGATAGAAATCGATATAAAATTTGCGAAATTCCTAGTTAAAATGACCAAGTTATGGCCGTTTTAAGTTGGAACTTCCGCAAATAGCGAGAATCACGATTTTGTCTAGCTTAGATGCATAGCTTGAATTAGTTAAGTGATGAAACTCTCATTAGGTTATTCTTATTTGTTAGGTGATCCCGAGAACGACGACACCCTACCACCCGACTACTACTATTAAGAGACCGGCATACCATGGCTGAGTGAGTATCACTTTCGATTTCAATTATTGCTTGTGATTGTAATAATAGTTGCACTAGTTGCTAAGAAAAGATAAAAAGAATGATTATGCATGATGGGGTTAGTTAGGAATTATAATTGTCTACTGTTGATATGTGAAGTTGAACTTAAAGAATATCAAAACCGGATGATAAGTTATTGTTTGTATAGAGATGAGCTAGAATTGATTGTCTGTGGATATTGTTTGGCCACCTATAAGAATTGGATTAATTGATTATTGGACTCCAATTATAATTGAACTCATTCATATCACGATGGGGATGGAGCATTAGCATTTGTTGGTTAATCGTGATCTATAAAACGAATTGTTGGTTAATCATGATCCATAAAACGAATTGTAAGTTAATCGTGATCCATAAAACGAATTGTTGGTTGATCGTGATCCATAAAACGAAATATTGTTCAGTTAACCATGAGCTTAAATGGCGTCGTACCGCAGGATTCGATAATCTGCTAACCCGGGATAGAGGGCGCAAGTCCATCCACATATGATTTCCGGCTGGTCATATGTTTGTTGAACTCATTTGTTTGATGCATTTCACTTGCTTGAATAATCACTTGCTTGAATGAATTGTCTTAATTGTGATATGGAAGTTTTCACTCACTAAGCTAGTTAGCTTATGCCTCTATAGTTTTTACTTGTTGCAGTATGAATTCATTTGGCTTAGGCCAAGGCAGGCTACAGCTTAGGTACCGAAGCTAGGAGTTTCTCTTAGAAGTTTACTTCGGTTTTGTTTAGACTTCCATTGGAAACTAAAGGACTCTGGATGACTGTAATGGACTTAATATTATTTTACGGGGGAATGCCCCTTAGACTTTGTAATTTGGATATATGTGTTTTGGTTTATTATCTATGGCTAATGAATGCCACATTAAACTTCTTAACTCCATTGAATAGAGTATTCTATTGTCGTAAAGGGACGCTTTACATCTATACAAGACTTCCGAAGAGTTCGGATAGAAATTCGAGAGTCTTCTATAGCATGTGACGGACTGTTACGTTTAGAATACCCCTATGGGGCGTGACACTTTCACTTTAGATTGTTATGCTTAGAGAGGTAGTTAAACAACGTATATGCTTTCTAGTAAGTGGTGAGATGTTGATATATATGTTTTATTTTATATTTAATAGGTGAAATTGCAAAAAAAAAATATAAATTATTGTTAAGGTTTGACACTAAACTTGGTCAATCTTCTATTTTTGAAAAGGAAAAAGAGCTTTGGAGTAAAATTAATCAAGTTATATTAAATTTAGAGTCCAAGTGAGGAAAATAATAAAGATTTATGAAGAACACAGGGAGATGAAATAAATCGTGTTTTCCCCATGCTTATATTGGATCAAATTCATTTATTGAAGAATTAAAATCAAAAGGAAGCACAAGGAAATACATTCAATTATGCTTTACTTGTGTTTCCCAAGTGAAATTTATGGAGAATCAATAGAGAGAAACATGACCAAATGCATCAAGTCGTGTTTCCATTGTGTTTCATGAAGAATAAGTAACTTGTAGAATGAAGTCTTGTTTCTATCGTGTTTATCATATACATGAAAATCAAAATCAGAAAGAAGCACAACAAGATAGGAAGTAGATTTGCTTATCTTGTGCGAATCTATGTTTATGTACATTGAAGGATTAGAGAGAAGCATGATGCATTAGAGACCCCCGTGTTCTAGCCATACTATGCATGAGATGAAAGAGTATGAATGTCCGGTGAGAAGGATGGTTGGATATATTACGCTGTGCTTTAGCCCTGTTCTTTCTTGGATGTGATGAATTTGATAGTTTTAAATAACCCATGAGATGCACGACTGGATAGATATGATCGTGTTAATTTAATGTACTTTTTGAAGACTCGGTCAAACATTTAAAAATATCTAAGAAACTTAAGTTTATCTGAATTTTAGACATTTGACAAGTATAAATACGTTTATAGGGGTTAAAAAATAAAACACAATTCATTAGATCATTAAATCCTTTACATTAAAACTCTAGTTTAGAAGTCTTCAAGAAATAGAGCATTCAAGAGATAGGAAATGATCAAGAAGATCATTCAAGATTGTTCTATTAAGGTGTATTCCTTCCATTATAGTACTGAATTGTAATAGATGTTTAGTGCTTTTGGTAGTTTTGTAATGGAGGAATAGAAACTTATCATCTAAACAATAGGAACCCAAGATATTATTATATGTTTTTGTACTTAATTGCAGTATAATGAAAGTTCATGTTCTTTTTAAGTCTAACTACGAGTTTTATTATTGTTTCATCGGTTGATATGTTCGGAATATTGATTCTATGTTTGATTCCGTGTATGTTGATTAAGAAATTGCATATTTGAATAGATCTAACATAATCATAAAGGCTTATTTGAATTGGTAGAAATAGAATTACAAGTCTTTTCGTTTTAATTTACTTTTGTAAAGATTTATTGATCAATAATGTAATCATTGAATTGTTACTAATTTGAAGATATTCGAATAGATAGATTTAAGAGATTACAGTTTAGTAGTCATGAAAAGGACGCCATTCTAGAATTAGGAATCTTACGGATTAATCGGACATGAATAATCATTAGATTTATCATTAGAAATTGACTATAGTAATATTGTTGTGGGGAAATTATTGTTTAGATGAGTTGAATAATATTAAACTCTCATAACTTGTTATTAATATGTCTTGAAGCCAAAAAAATAAGAATTTATTATAGTTATATCAATAATAGTTAATTTTCAAATATATTTCAAGGTAGATAATAGAAGGATAGGTCATTACTAATAGATTTTTTATCCTTATGGCACGACCATGTTCTCATCATCATGCTACGAATGATCGGTATACTTGCCTATGAATTAATTGAAAGGAAAGATTAGAACAGTGTATTATTGATTAATCAATCAATTAATCATATGTGACCATGCCACTTTTACTTTGTTCACTTTGTATCTACTTTGTATTTTTGGAAACTGTTATTAAATGGTGAGATTAATAGTTTGACTTACTTGAATTAATTTTAAAAGTTTGACTATAGTATGCCTTGTACAAGTACAAAAATGGTAGGTTTGAGCGATAGACATTAATGAGTCACTTTGTATTGATTGAATTAAAAAATGCTATGCTTGATCTAAATTATTTTTTATGAGTATAATTGATGATAGATTCTTTTGTCCTTGTTTTGTTTGCTTGAGGACAAGCAAACGATTAAGAATGGGGAAGTTTGATGAGTGTCAAAAGATTCATATTCTTTGTGCCTATTTGGACATATTTGTTATGTATTTTCTTGTGATTTGTTAAAGAAAATGATACTTATTTTGTGAAATATTCATTTTAGGGTTTAAAGAGCTCGTTTAGAAGACTTTATGATAATTTGAGAGAAATCAAGGCAAATTAAACAAGTTTTGATCCGTTTTGCACAAGAAGTAAAGCTTTTGTTTTCAGCATTGCCAGTTATTATGGCTATGTTGAATGGCAGGGAAGAACATAACAAGCAACAAAGGAAAAATTTGAAGATTCTATTTTCAACCTTGCTTTGAGCAAGGCCATGTAGCAGGTTGTGCTAACTTTCATCTCTTAGAAAACGATAAATAGTGTCTTGTTTTCATACTTGAGAAGTTTTAGATCATATTTTCAAAGCCTTAAGAGTGAAATCACGTAGGAAAATACGAAAACCTTCAAGGAGAAATTTTCTTGAGAGAATCAATTGGAGATCACAAGACATCTATAGGGTTTTATCTTTACATCATGATTTTTTATCTCTTCTAGATCTATTTTCTTATTGTAAACATTATAGAGGAGTAGATTCTTCATTCTCTACATCTCATCAAACCCTAAACCATATGAATTGGATTGCTTTTTTATTAATGAAAAGTTAATATCTTTGCATCAATTCATGTGATTTCATTGTTTTTTTATTGATTTGTGCACAAATTAATTGCACGTATGATACTTATTAGATATGAAGAGGTTTCATCTAATGGTAGGGAAATTCTGATTTTCTGCTATAAGGATTTAATTCTTGTTAAAAGGATCATGTATTTTCATACAATCTTATCAGATGATTAGTGTGGGAGACGTCTCTATTATCTCATGTACGGTTAGGAATTAGTTAACTTGAGGAAGTAATTCATTTACTTAATGAGATCTTGTAGTGCAAAGCATGAATAATTCATTAATCAATCCATTATCATAAGAATTTTAAGTTTTAGGGTTGATCAAGGTAAAGGGTATGTCGTATGATTGAATTCATCTTTTGAAAGCATACTCCATTGATCTTAGATTTGTTAGATTAGTTTTTTTTTTTTTAAGTAAATTCGTAGATTTCTCTTCAAGAATTAGGCTAAATAGTTGAGAAATGATAATACTACTACTTGTTTTCAAGATCCTTGAGGATGATAGCTTAAAATCTATGCTACATTAGATAGGTACACTTGCCTAGCTCAAATCGTAGATTTCATTGGGTTTATAAGTTTAGAATTTGATACGATAGGTATGTACGCATCACCAATAAAAGAAAAAGAATGCACAAGTTCGAAAATTTGTGAACCACTAGATCTAAATTAAGACCCCCATTACTCCGTACAAATATCAATCCAAAGACAACTTTTAGTTGTATGTCATCAATTCCACCCCTATCTAAAGTGATATTAAGCTACTTCAACTAGATGTGCTTTGTTTGACCACATTATGAATATGTTTTGAGCTAGTAAAATATTGAGTGCTTAAGTAGCACTGAGGGATAAGATTAGAAGATAAGAAAAGAAAGTTGATGTTGTTTATAGAGTAGAAGTAGCAAATTGCAAAAGGAAATTTAGTGTGATGCTAAAAATAACTAGTAAGCATAGAATATTGAACCCCAATATAGTATCTAATTTTCTTATCCTTATACATTTGTTTATATTATACTAACTGCCTGCTCACTTGGCATGAATAACTATTTATTCTCTCCTCATTCTACGTAAATATGCTATTACTGTGTTCACTTGAGGAGAATGATAATTCATAATGAATTACTATTATATAAAATGATGAACAGCCATTCATGTCCCCACCCCTATGAGTTGATATTCAATGGTTTATTTTTCAACTTTTTCATAAATACCTTTGTCTTGAAAATATTACATATATAATTATCATCTCTCTATAATAATTATAAGGGGCATTATAGATATTTCATATTTTACTCCAATAAATACTTGTTTTACTTTTTTATACCAAGTGAACACTACAATAGCCACTACGACCGTATTACGTTCCCTTTGAATTAGAATTCTATTCCCTCCCTATTCCATACGTCAAAGTGAACGAGCTATAAGAGTTATGTAAGCAAAGTAAGTTATGTAGATCAACTAATTTAACCTAAAAAAAAAAAAAAAGGCGAGGGAAGGGGGTTGAATTGGCCCATGTACTATTCGTGCTTTTATACCTTGCTTGCTTAACTTGCGAGTTAGTATGCAAATGCAACGTTTAAAAAAGAAGAAAGATTAAAAAAGTTGTAATGCTCATAACTTGTCTTCCTTAAAGATAAACTACAAGTAAGGCTTTGAACAAGAGAGAGCTTACTTATGGATTGCCCTTTAGTTTTATAGTATTATAATGATCTTAGATCATCTCATATATGATTACAATGGTTTATCGATTTATAACTTATGTGCTCTTGAGATAGGTGTAACTGATCAAATTCATCATATATAATTTTTTTCCCTGGCAAGATTACTTGTTTAAGGTTTAATACAAATAGGTTGTTTCTCATGTCTTCACTATGTATTCTCCTATTTTTGTAATGTGAATAAAAAAATTGATTAGTGCCCTTTTCATATTGGTAAAAGAGAGACTAGTGGAGGTTATCATAATTGAAGCTTATGTTGATAGAAGGAAAAAAAATGCACAAGTATTAAGTATAGTTGAGGGATAAGAATAGAAGTAGCTAATTAGAAAAGAAAATTTAGTGTGTCGCTAAAAGTAATTAGCAAGCATAGAAGGTCAACACCAAGTGTAGTATCTAATTTTCTTATCCGTATTCTTTTTCATATATTATACTTAGGGTTATGTAGACCAACCTATTTAATCCACAAGAAAAAAAAAAAAAAAGGTGGTGGTGGTGCGGGCCTTTATAGCTCTCCTTGCATAAGAAAATAATAATAATAAAGTTACAATGCTCATAACTTGTCTTCCTAAAAGAAAAAAAAAAACTATAAATAAGAAACTATAATCTTCTAACTTGTCTTTTAAAAGAAAAATAGCAAATAGAGATAAAAAATTTGTTCTATTCTTATATATATCTTCTAGTTTTGTTTGTTTTTTATCTTAAAATAGGAAAGTAACAAATAAACATTTCTAGCCTTTATTAATTTTTTTATCCTATAAATAAATAATATATTTTAATTGTAATTGGAAAACAAAATTTAGTTTTAATATAATTATACTATAATATTAAATTTTCATATTATGAAAGAAAAAACTCAATAGGTTAAGCCTACAATTCCATCTCACTTTATTATGTAGGGCACATTAGACTAACCTACTTAACTTACAAGATAAAGTAGGGAAAGGTTAGCTTACTTAGCCCAATTAGAGCTCTAACGATATTTCAATAATGCATTGGTCAAAATATAAAATATAGATTATAATAAAAAAATCAAATTATTACCCTATTAAGATAAGTGTAAATTAAAAGTACACTACCTATATTTACTTTATATGAATTTAATCTCCTATTATTATTTTTTTTTTTGGGTGCAACATAGAAAGGCCATATGTATTACTAAAAAATGGGAAGCATAGTTGCAAAAACAAGACAACCACGAAACAAGCTTCATATTCATCAAACATGATCTGCATTCATAGTATAGTTCCTTCCTAATTGAACATCCAAAACAAAGCTAGATTTACCCAACAGTTATTGTTAATAGGAATTCAACTTATTAAACGATAAAGTAGACACAAAGGAAAAAAAAATACATTGGCTATATGCCTATAGTATCTCACCATATAATGTATATCAGAGTTACTCTCTCTACTTGTTAAGGACAACTTCATCATTATCTACTCTAGATTTGTTTGCATAAATTGGTCATGTTGGGAAGAGAAAAATGGTTTATATCTTCTCTAGTTTCTAAGGTATGACTATGATGAGTTAGATTTAGTAATCACATTTGTATTATCCAATTGGCAAGTATCGTGAACACCTCAATAGACTCCCTAGTTGATATTGCATTTAGTACCTAAACTTTATTCAAAATTTTCCAATGTACAATTAACTACTCAAACTTTAGAATAGCAATTTAATACCTAATTAAAGTATTTGTATAGACTAATACTATCTCAACTAACAAAGCAAACTCTGTTTCTTAATCTATTACTTCTTATGAATTGGAAAGTGACATGTATCATGTAGCAATTAAAAAAAAAAACCTAAACAATTAGACAAGTAAGTAGACAGTCTAACTCCTAATCTGCCAACTTAATTATCTAATTAGACGATGTGTATATTAATCTACTTGCTTCATTATCTAATATTTTAGTCTTTTATTCACATGTCACTTCTCCATTCACTAGGAGTGTCATCTCAGTGAATGAAGTTAACTTTATTTGTTGAAGTAATATTATTGAATACAAAACTTTGCTTGGATATTAGATTAATTATTTTAAAATTCAGCTAGTAAATTATAAATTTGAGTAAAATTTCAAGTACCAAATGTGACAAAAGCCCAATTTTGTTTCTAAGGGCAAATTTGTAGTAATGCACTTGTCAATTGCCCTTATTGATGAAAAATTCTAGCCACTTCTTTAAGATCTAACTCTTTCTTAAAAGTTCCATCTACATTAATTTTGATCTATCCAATTGGGGGGTGGCGCGTGTGTTATCCATTCTTGAAAATTCTACTATAACTTTCCTTTTTTATTCCTCACATAACAAAGCAAAATAAATAGTTAAGGAACATTTTGGCTCCTCTTTAATCCTTCAATGGCTTTAGTGTAATGTTCATTTACTTGAGTTGATTACCTAAATGTACTATTGTTTCCTTCATTCATATATCATGAAGAGGTATCTAACAAATTCTTTTTCCTTATTCCATAACACACACATTGCAATTGCACGTTTAATATTCAAAATTGAGGGTGGGGTTGTTGTGTTTGGGGTGTATTTGGACTCCAAAATAAGAATAGAATAGTCAAATTACATATTCTTTTTATAAATAATTTGAGGGTCTAAATGCACAAGATTAACGGGAAAAAAAAAGTTTAAGTGGACATTAAGTAAAGATAAGAGGGTATTTTTGCAATTTAATACTATTTTTCTTTTTCACAATTTTAGGAAAGAAAGATGGTAAATAAAATCAAAAGCTTTAGTAAATAAATATATAATTAAGAATGAAGTAGAATCCAAAGTTTATGGTGGGATGAATAATTTCTGTACAATTAAAGCTTAGAAATTGATGTCAAAGTTCAAGAAATGGAAGAGAAGAATCTAAGTGAAAAACCCCGAAAAAGGACTTAAAAGACCTTTCTTTTTCATTTGCTCTTTTTCTTTTTTCTTTTTTTTTTTTCATAAAGCATTCATGCGTCTTTTTGTTCCCAAACATGTGTACATGTTTTTCTTTTTCCCAAAACATTTGTACGTGTTTAAATGTTATCATTTTGCCATTTTATTTTCCTCAGTTTTCTAATCTAAAACTTTTACCAACTAGATACTTTTATAAAAATTACAAAAGAGGATTTTTCTTCTATTACGTCAAAAAAGCAACATTCATATCACACACACATGAAAATTGTGGTACTTTGAGTTTAATTGAATGGTATGAACCTCTAAATCAATTTCTAACGTCAAGTGTCCAACATTATTTTTCTCATAATAAACTTTAGATTATGTTTCCTTTTATTTAATTATTTATTATTTTACTGAAACTTTTGTTGTTAGTTGCTACCTTTTCTTTCAAAAATTAAATATCGATATATATATATATATATTGTATATACAACCGCTTATATTTACTTCATATACACTTATTGCAATCATGTTTGAAATATATATTTAAACCCTCTAATCTTAAAAAAAAAAAAAAAAGAGTGTATTTAGAGGTAGTAGTAAAAATGCACATTTTTTAAAGATTTGGGATTTAAAGACAAGATTTTGAAGAGAAGAAAAGTGTGGACAAAGCAAGTAAAAAGTAATATATTTACAGTTTATCCTTAAGATAATGCGAGAGAGAAAAATTAAAAATAAAATAAAATAAAAGCAAGTTTCAAGTTTATAATGGTTATTTTCAAATATAATTTGTAATAATAATTAGCCTTTTTTTTTAATAATATAGGCTATTTATAATTATAAAACTTAAAGCAAAACAAATTATATAAAAGGGTGAGATGCCAATCTGACAAGGAAAAAAAGGGTGAGAAACGACCAAGGCTTCTCCATTTTTTACGCTTTGTCCTTTCATATAATAATGTTTAATTTGGCATTTTGTGTTTAATTACTAATTAAGCATTGTTAGTTGCCTTGCATTGGCAGTCGATAGGTCATTTGATTATTCAAAAAAAAAAAAAAAATTCTAAGTGTCTAATTATATAATACAATAAAAGTAAAAATATAAAAAAGAAAAAGAAGAAAGAAATAAAAATTTCACTCTCGTTCAGCCATTTGGAACTGTTCAATTTTATGGGACGACTCAGCCAAATAGTTGAAGTCTACGCTTCAGAAATTTATAAGGTGAGAATATTAATAACAACGGACGTTGTCAAACACTTAAAAACTCTTAAACCTAGCCCTAGTCAAACCTACTCTATTTTAAACCTGGTCCACAATCTCAACGCTCCAACGAAGCCACAAGGGTCGAAGGAAACGGATGGAATGAGGAATTAGAAGTTGAAATGAGAGCTATAGTTGATGTTCTGAAGAGTAAAGACGAAGAAGACTACATGAGACTTGGTAACATCGCATTGAAGGTCAATAAGATTTTGGCCATATCAGGTCCCTTACTTACAGGTATTGCTGCTTGTGGAGCCGCTTTTGCTGGCTCCAGTGGTGGATCGGGAGCAGCTGCAATGGTGGCAATCACGGCCGGTGCTCTAGCAGCCGCCGTTAATTCCTTTGAGCATGGTGGACAAGTTGGCATGGTGATTGAAATGTATAGGAATTGTGCATGTTTTTTTAAGCTATTTGAAGAATCAATTGAGTCTACATTAGAAGAAAGAGATTATGATAAAGAGAAAATGGAGAGCTGTTTCAAAGGAAGATTGCTCTCAAGTTAGGGAGGAGTTTGTCTCAACTTAGGGATTTAGCAAGAAAATCGATTTATTCTTCTACAAAAGGGACTGAAGTAGATGAATTTGCAAGCAAGCTTTTCTAAAATATTCTAAGCTTGTTCTGCAATTTTTAGTACATATAACTTGATTATTTAATTCTTTCTAACAAACATTTTTTTTTTTTTGTACAGATATATTATAATGTACACAACTTAGAATTTTTCATATAAGTAAAGTTGTTCATGTGAATTTTCTCTTTTACTCATTTGAAAGTGATTCTCTTCTTATTATTACTGTATTTTGTGATCAAACATCAAGTCTTCAAAATGCAAATGAATTGAAATTTTTTTTTGGTCGAAGAATGAATTGAATTTTACCTAGCATCACTAATATTTGTGCCACCATTATCACCTGCACCAACGCTACTGCATCTTCTCCGAACCATGACCACCATCGCTATCTTTACTACTTGCCATCATCATCGAACCACTACCACCAACCTTCATCATAGTGATAATGATTGTTATGTTGTGGCGCATGTAGTTATCAGACCAGTGATTTTACTATGCATTGAAGTGTATAGAATCGATAAAATTATATAAAGTCGTGCAAAATCGATAAAGTTATGAATGTATTCAATCGCATACCTAAATTCATAATCTTACTTAAAGTTTAGACGTAAATGATTTTGCATCAATTTTAATTAAGAAAAGCTTTACGAAATCAAAAACTCATAAAATCTTATAATTAACTTACAATTTTGACAACAATGTTATGGTGTTAGTGGTGGTATTGGCATCAATGTGGGGAAGTAGTATGTAGTGGTGATGGTAGTGTTAGAATAGTAGTAGTGTTAGTGCTAAGGTTTTATTGGTGCTAGAATTAGTTGCAACAGTAGTGGTGCAATAATAAGAGTTGTATTATTATGACATAATGATGGAAGTAACATAAAGGTAAAGGTGGTGTGGTAATAGCATTACAGTAGTAGGTGGAGTAGAAGGTTAATTGTAACTGGTGGTCATGCGATAATAATGGGATACTAATGACTATGATGAAGGGTTAATGATAATGGTGATTGTGGTGGATGGAATGAATTGGATATAGTAGCTGTAATGCTTATAGTTATGATTATGATAGTAGCTAGGGATAGACACAATGTGATGTGGTCCAGTTCGGCGCCCACCACAACTAAACCGCATATTGTGGTTTGGTCTATCCTTTATATTTGAACCTAACAATATGATTCAATTTGTAATTTTTTCATGCATTATAGAACTTCCGTTGTATGTTAGCTCTATTTTCTAGAATAATCACAAGCTACAATGATATATTTAACGAAAAAAAAACCTAGAATATCCTATTCCAATATGAGACGCAAATTTCAACTCACTGCGCTTCTAATCAATACATTATCAATGATATAAACTAATAAATAACTAAGTGATAGATTTAGATTTATTAGTAAAACAAAGAAAAAAGAAATAGAAAGAGAATGTTCTAAATACTAGAGATCGAAACCTAAAAATTAACTTATCTGTGCACAATCCACAACAATCAAAATGTGATATAACTAATTTAATTTCATTCTCATGAATAATATATGTATAAATAATAAATTAAAAATAATTAATTTTTTAATGCAATGACAAAAAAATATGTTTGAGTTGTTTCTTAAATATGTAAATTAATTTGGTTCAACCAAACCAAATCAAGAACCGTATACTTTGCATTGAACAAAAGCATTGTGAAAGAAAAAAAAAAACCTAAAATTTTGGTTCGGCCCAATCTAATTTGATTCATTGTTTATTATGTTTTTTTGCGTATCCTTAGTGGAAGAACCATAATAGTAGGCGATAGCTGTATTGAAAGTGCAAAGGTATTGATGGTAATATTGGCAAATTGTGGTAATAATAGTGTCATGGTACTAATGTTTATGGCGATGTAAGGGTTGATTTTGGGATTATGGTGATGCGGTGGTAAAGGTAGTCTAAGCTAAAATTATCAAACTTGCAATTTTGCTAAGAATCTATAAAAGGGTCTACAACATCAAAATATGGAGCTGTAACTCTTTGCATTCTAAGCTTTCCCCTTTTTCTTTCTCACTATCAAATGCCTCTATGTTTCATTTCTAAGATCTATTCAAGTACACAAGCTTTATTAACTACATTAATATCTAATTAAGTTCCCTCTTATGAGGTTAGCTCAAAAATAGACATCTAGTTCTATCTTAAGCTTCTTATCATTTTGATAAAATTCGGCAACAAACATGAGTAGGCTACTATGTGTCCTAACTTTTGTTGGTAGTAAATTAATAGAGAGATTATCCAGAATAGCCTATAAATAAGAGGATACTGTGTAATGCAGTGTCAATAATGATACAGTTATGGCACTTTAGTACATAGGAATAAGCCGGAATGGAATCACAATTTCGGCTTCCATTCTCTTTCTCAACGCTTGGAAGTGTTTTTAAAAGTCATAATTGCGATTCCTTCAAATCAATGATTTTGACTTCTATGAGGATTTCAATTCCACCTTCTCAAACGCAATATCGTAATTCCATTCTATCTATATATGTGGTTATCTTTTAATTGTATTTTCATCCTACACATATTTATTATCTACATTTAATATGAAGGGTATTTTTGAGAAATCTTATTAAATAATCATTCCATTCCAGTATATGAATGTATCCAAACATAAAAATGGATTTGTCATTACCTTTTTTCAGTCCATTCTATTCCTTCGATTCCAATTCATCCCATTCCAAATGATTTTAGCGTATCAAACATGACATCAATGTTTTTTCAATATCTTTTAATACTTTTTAATTGGATGTTTAATAACCTTCTATTAATGCATCATAATAGGATTTTCTTTTTTTTTTTTAAGTCAAGATTCAAAAGAATATCTTTTGAATATGATTTAATCTCTTTTAATAAAAATTTCTTTTTTAGTCATGATTCAAAAGCATATCTTTTTATTATGATTTAATGTCTTTATTAGGAGTTTCTTTTTTTTTAGTTTTCTTCATTTTCTTGGCATATTTTAGGTCTTTGATATAAATTGTATGCCTTATAGCAAAGAAAAAAAAATAGCAATTATCATATCACAAATGTTGAATTAAGTCATCTTGCTCTTTTTTTTTTTTTTCAAAATTTTGAACTTATTTATTATTTTCAAATTTGGATGCTAATTATCTATGTATTCACAGAATCAATAGATAATTGAAGATCATTTTCTACTATTTGTGTGCAAATCAATAGAACGTGATTAAACTCTAATTTTTCCGTTGCTTCAGTTGGTATGAGAGTCGCTTTCACTCTTGGATTGTCATGGCACCTTGTAAGCAAAATAATCAACGATGTGTGGTAGATGAGATTGGATGTAATAGTGAATCATCTCATAGAGAGGATGGGTGCACTTATGGTAAAGGAAGATGTTTTTTAGGATGATCATGAACCACTCTTTCATATTTATGTTGATGAAAATGATGATGTTTTTGAGGTTGTTGGTGATAGTGAACCAATTTTTGACACTGAGCATGTTGAAGAAGATTTAGATGTTACTTTTGCTCTGGTGGGTGACGCTGATAGGGAGATAACGATACCTAATGTGGTAGTTCTAGTTATGGAGGAGCTAACGAGATAATTAGGAATGCAACCGAGATGGGTTTGGGACGGGTATACAAAAACCCGAACCCGAACCCAATACCTAGTAGGATTCCCAAAACCCGTCCCAAACCCTATAGGGTTTTTATCCATGAACCCAAAACTCGCTAAACAAACCCTATAGGGTACCCGAACCGAACCCGATATAAAATTAGAATCATTACGCAATAAAATATTTAAAAATGATTTTTTTGTTATCTTTTTCTATTTCTAATCCGTTCCCACTTTACAGGCTAAGAAAAAAAACTCTTATCATTACTTATGCAATCCTCTTTATAAAATCCCAACCATTTTCATGGGAAGAAAATCATTGAATGAAATAATACAGCAACGGGAGTGAGAGGCTTGAATTTTAGGAGAGTGAGCCAAGAACAAGACTCAAAGTGGAGACCATAGAGTATTGGTCTACTGTCCTAGGGTTTTTTACTTTTTCGAAATGATTTAATAAAAAAGAAAAAAATAGCTTTACACTTAATGGAGCACAGCTAGTTAATTTCAGAGATTGAGGCTAAATATAATATATATATATATATATTTATATATTTAAACGGGTTCGAATTTCCCAACGGGTTTTATGCTCATCCCAAAACCCATCCCAAACCCTATAGGATATTATCTTATAGGATATTTATCGGGTTGGGTGGGTCGGGTACCCTATAAAAACCCTCCCGCTTACATCCTTAGAGACAATATGAGGAGTTATTGGATAAAGTTTTTATTTAGAAGAGTTTAAGTCCTTATGGAGTTCTAGCCCTAGATTGCACATGGCATATTTGTGCAGTTAATTTCAAGCAA